>CM061535.1:5902324-6502324 GCA_030545055.2 Neoaliturus tenellus | reverse complement strand
CAGTTTTGATGAAACATTTTTTATTTGCCAATCAAATTATTGGTAATTTTTACTCCTAACAAAATGGAAATAAGTTTTAAATTTTTTTATTTGGCGTAAGTTTGGATTATATATGCCAAAGTGTAGATGAAAAAATAAAGTTTTATCAATTAATTATCTATTGACATTAGCTAATCCTGGCCAATGTTAATTATGTTTTCTCAACTTCGAAGTCTGATTATATCTATGGTATCTGATTTATTATACTCTCTCTATAAATCGCACCTGCTGTCCTTTAATTTTCAAAGTGAGCAGTAATAAATAATATTACAATGCCAACATGACCGATTGAACAAATAATTTACACCTATACGCACCCCAATAAGGGTGTACGGTTCGCCAGGCGTCAAAACAGCCACAATTTATTGCTCCTATTACTCGAAATCGTACTGTATTGAGAGTGAAAGTACGCAGCGAAAGTAAACGAACTTGCGTGCTATATTTGCTCATCTGCAGGCATCATTTGTCAACAATGCTAACAAACAGGCTGTCAACACTCGCTTTCAAAACAACAAATCATTTATTGACAGAAGGCAAATTGGTTTTGACTGTTGCATTGTTGGCATAAAAACGTTAACATAGGAGGAAAATATGATAGAAATATGTCAATGATGAGTTAGTAAACTCAATCAAATTTTTGTATTAAAATTATACAAATTTTAATTGAGTAACTTAAGATAAGCTACTTACTGTAAGCTACAATACTGCATGGTTTAACGTGCTAAAGATCGGTAATTTGTACTTTAGGGGTCGTCCAATAATTACGTCATCTGAAAATAGGGGGGGAGGGTCCAGATTGAAAATGACGGTAAGGTGATGTGCAAGGGGGGGGGGGGGTCAGCTTTGATATGACGTCATTTTAAATATGATGTTTTATATCAAATTTTAACAGTAAAACAATTATAAATTCGATCACAACTCAACTATTATAAAATAATTATCTATTAAATACATTAGACTATTTTAAGGCGTTGTTTATAGTTTATTTTTTCATTGAGAAAGTCATTTTGGCTTTATTTCTGAAGGTAAATTCAGATTTGATCGGTCAATTTTTTTAGTATATTATTTAGCGTTTAACAAGCATTATTTTTACTTAAAACGGAGGTTTGTTAAAAATGACATCATTTTTCCGAGAGGGGGGGGGG
Organism: Neoaliturus tenellus; assembly: GCA_030545055.2. NCBI lineage: Eukaryota > Metazoa > Arthropoda > Insecta > Hemiptera > Cicadellidae > Neoaliturus > Neoaliturus tenellus. The sequence continues at coordinate 6,501,140 of CM061535.1, read as the reverse complement.
TCAGACAAATTATGATGGTAGGATGATTTTAGGGAGGGGGGGTCCAAAAATGGCCAAAAAGCGATGACGTAATTTATGGACGGCCCCTTATGTGTTTTAACAAAAAAATTGTATTTTTAATTACTTCCTTTATTTCTTAAATGACTTCACTACATTCAATCATCGTTATTTATTTTTTTTAACAATAACTAATGATTAAGAGCTAAGAATTATTCACTCAATTCTCCTAGAAATTATTTTTGATATCACAATTTAAATTACGTTAATGAATTCTACATAAAAATTGAGCTCATAAATACTCGTATAGTCCCATAAGAGCAATGTTAAATTTGAAACATTACTGTGAGTTTGTTTTTCGTCGGAAAATTTCAAACTTGATGTCATTTTAAATGTTAACATAGTATCTAGTGCTTGACGTGATAGAAAATTAATTAAATTAATCATTCACTTGAATAACGAATAAAATATAAATATATTTAACACCATTTTTAAACCACTTAAAAAAAATTTAGTAGGTTTATTGAAAATCTATCCACTTCATGCACTCCACCATTCCCTTATAATGAACATATTCAAGTTCCATGCAAATCCGATGCAAGATTAGATATAGTGTTTCAAAGACAGCAATGTTTTGAATTAACATTGTTCTTATGGGACTAAAAATCCAAGATGGCGCAGGTACTGCTCACTCGTGTGCATTGTTTAATTTTATCTACTACCATTGCAATAACCAATCCCAATGATATTATAAGCAACACCAAAAAGATTTAATTAAAACTAATTCAAACCCTTTGCATTCAGTTGATTGTTCCTTTAAGATTCATGTTTTAGTTTCTGTATTTGCCTAAAAACTCAAAAGAGTGTAATATAATGTTAGTGAAAACTACGATTATGTCAATCGAGAATCTGGTGTATCTACGTTAATTTTGGATGGTGACCACCTATAACCTTTACATTTTATAAATAGTTACTTCTAATACGAAAATTTTTATTAAAAAGATAAAATTGTGGTTGATTATTTGTTTATAATCAATTTTAGTAAATAGTAACGATGACGATTTGTAGATAGATTGATGTGTAGTATTGTTGTAAGAAGTTAGCAAATTTCTAGAATCAAAAGACCGTAAAAGTCCAACTTCAATGTCGTACTTTTTGAACATTTTTGTGGTTCATAAAATATTCAAGCTATTTAAATTAAGAATATCACTATATCATTATATCACTATTTTGAGACAGTGACCTCACATGGTGGGTATTTTAACCTGAATATGAATGAGAGATGAGTGTAGGATGATTGTGGCGCAATACTCACCATTATTTAAAAATATTTCATTTTCACGAATAAACTTTACCATATCCACTGGTAGATTCAACCGAGTAACCTGCAATTCCTATTAAGGATCATCACAATTTTCAAGGCCCGACTCTTCTCGGCATTTCAGGAGGAAGATGCGTCTTCCCAAGTATCCAGGTCATTACTGACCCTAGTATGTGAGTGCGGCCAAGGTGGTTGGGTCTTGGTTCAATGGCGGTCTTTCGAATGTTTAAGTTGCAATCGAGATTCCCCACCTGTCCTCAGTTTTCTCTCACTTTCGCAACCGTGAGGCCACGGATTGTAAACCCCTGTTTACCGACTTTTAAGCTCGATGGTTAAAAGAATAATACACAAGTAAATTAATGTAGATGTCTTTTCTTCGTCACAAAAACCTTTGAAAGAACGTCGCAGACCTTCTCTTCCTAGCAGAGAGACAGCCAGCCTGAGCGGCGTGCTACAGTTCAGCACTTCCCGCATTCTTTGATGGTTTCGCAACCTCTTAAGCGGTTCCTGTTCTGTCTCCGTTTTGAAGCGGGTTCGTTACTTATTCGATACAATTACAAAGTTAACTGTTGCGTTAACAATTATTAATGGTATACAAATAATAAATTGTGGATATAAATTTATTTACATTTTTTGTAATACCTACAATCATGGATCTATAATTTTATAGTGATTGTTGAAATCCTCCTACTGCACACGAATTTTTTTCTCTTTTCTCTTCGATCCCCTTTTAAAGAGTCTAATAAAGTAAAAATTGCTTAACAACTGTAGGAGGGTTTCACCTAACAAAACAACCGAAACGCAATAATAAATTAACAGATGTCTTTAACCGAAATGATTTGTGGACATAAGTCCTTTCATCGCGTTTCCTCATATATATAAATTTTTATACTATCAGTAGCTCTCTAATCCCTTTTTAAAGCCTATTCGTCTGTAGGAAGATTGATAAGAACAAGTTTAAACTGATTGTAAGTATGTTTGGTGCTGGTGCTGGAACTTATTATTATTATTATTATTATTTTTATAAATGTTTAAAACATATTACAGATACCAACCTAGTTCAGTTGTTAAAAAAAGGTGCTTACCGTTGGGAGATAATAAATAAGTAAGTTGCTTATTATGTTATATTAAAGGGTCAGAAGATGATAATTCTGACGATAAGCAAAATTATCATCTGCTTACAATGTTTTACAGTTTAGGGTATCGTATGTTGTGTACTATTTACAACATATAATGCATGATAAATGGTTTATCTTGTATAATGGTGTATGATATGTGTTAAATATTATAGTTTATCGTATTGTATGCTCTTATACAGGGTGTCCCGGAACTCTCTGGAACCCTTTTGTATATTTGTTCCTTGCATCGAGACAAGAAAAAAACATTATACAAATAGGGGTCTAAAATCCATCGTTTAGCCGCTAGCCGCCATTTTGTTTTTTTCACGTAATAATTTTTATTTCCGTAACGGATGGTTGTATTCAGTTCATATTTGGTATGAATCTTTATCATACTAATGTACATTTTCAGGAAAAAAATTAATTTTTTCCACTGCGTATTTTTGAAATGGCGGCCATTTTAAATTTTCAAACTAAAATATCTCAAATTTGATAAATTTCAAAAAAATTTTACTTTGTACAAAAAAGCTACTAAATTAAATTATCTAACCAACGGTACCAGGTTTGTAAGAATCTGATAACAAATAACGGAGTTGTTGCGATTTTTCTGTGGAAATGGCCATAATTTGCATTAATTATAATGCAAAATCAATGGTTTTTTGGAGAAAAATCACAATACCTCCGTTATTTGTTATCAAATCCTTACAAACTTGGTACCGTTGGTTAGATAATTAAATTTGGCAACTTTTTTGTTCAAAGTAAAATTTTTTTGAAATTTATCAAATTTGAGATATTTTAGTTTGAAAATTTAAAATGGCCGCCATTTTGAAAATACACAGTGGAAAAAATTAATTTTTTTTCCTGAAAATGTACATTAGTATGATAAAGATTCATACCAAATATGAACTGAATACAACCATCCGTTACGGAAATAAAAATCATTACGTGAAAAAAAAAACAAAATGGCGGCTAGCGGTTAAACGATGTATTTTAGACCCCTATTTGTATGATGTTTTTTTCTTGTCTCAATGCAAAGAACAAATATACAAAAGGGTTCCAGAGAGTTCCGGGACACCCTGTATAGTGTACAGTAAACAGCGTACTGTGTACAAAATTGCACAGTTCATGATAACTGTACAGTACACTGTGTAGTATCTTCACTCTGTATGATGTTCTGTGTTTGATGTACCTTATACCTTGTACGGTGTACGTTGCACGTTTTTGCACGTCGTTTATTAATGTACAACTATGTATGAAGTTGTTCAGTGTGTGGTGTACCATGTACGGTGTACGGTTCACGATATTGTACAGTATAATGTGCATGATATTGTTCTGTGTGTTCTGCTCCGTGTACCGTGTACTGTTCACGTTGTTGTACAGTATAGTATATGCAATGTTGTTCAGTTTGAGTGTGTTGTGTACCATGTAGGCCTACGGTGTACGGTTCACGATATTGTACAGTATAATGTGCATGATATTGTTCTGTGTGTTCTGCTCCGTGTACCGTGTACTGTTCACGTTGTTGTACAGTATAGTATATGCAATGTTGTTCAGTTTGAGTGTGTTGTGTACCATGTAGGCCTACGGTGTACGGTTCACGATATTGTACAGTATACTGTATATGATGTTGTTCTGTGTGTTCTGTTCCGTGTATGGTTCTCTGTGAACATTGTTGTACGGTTTATTATGTACGACCTTTAGTGCATGGTGTACGATATCACACAGTATACCAGTGTACGGTGTACGGTGCACGACGGCGCACGGTGCGGCGGCGGCCTCTTGACACATATCGAGTGGTCGCTCACAAGCAAGGTGCAGCGGCTGTGGCGCAACCGCAACGCTGTCGCAACCTGCATCACGTAATATGTTAAATAATCTACCTGGCCCCCAACATAACGATCTGTCACATGCGTTCCATTTCCAATTTTGACTTTTAATTGAGGCTGCGACGTGCCTCTCGGCTCGTGCTAGGGTAAGTACCTCCAGAGCCTCCAGCGCGGTAGAGCATCGGACTGTCGGAAAGTGGGACTGTTCCCATCAGGTGCTCTGAGACTTTTGTTAAAGTTTCATGTCCAGTCAAATCTTTTTTTTTCAAACAGACCAACAATAACATGGTGACTGCCACAATAACGGTAATGGCAAGAGTAGCTCAAAGCATCCAGTTTATTGTCTTTAAAAACAACTTTTCCCTCGAGTTATTCAGCCCCAAAACCTCTTTTACGGGGAAAATGTTTGTTTACACTTAAGCCAGCAGACTGGATTTTTCCACGATTTTATGACAATCATGCTTCGTTTTGTCGCAATAATAATAATATCTTTATTGGTATTATTGGTCATACATAATTGTCAAATTTTTCTATTAGTGAAATTGTAAGTCAAATTCTTTACTTTATTTTTCCAGTATTTGGTTGCGAAACACTCTTAAATGTTATGTGGGCATTCTTCAAGTAAAATTTCCTTGATTTTGTCCTTACATTTTTTAACTTATATTTTTCCAATCATGGAATATTTGACACCCATTATTTTATTATTATTTATTTTTTTTTTGCCTCTTGAAATACTATAAAGACACATTCAATTGGTTTTGGTTTCTTATACATGAATTAATATCCGGATTCAATAATATAACTGCAAAGGATTCCAAACCATTTTTATTGATATTAAGATTAGGCCTACACTTGTTTGAAAATTTATCTCTAATTTTCAGTTTTATCAAAATTTCATGTTAATTGATTTGAATGACACCAGTTTTTATTGTATTATATTTCTTTAGTTACCATATTAACGTTAAAATGTAATTCGTCCGAGGAATTCGCAGTAACTATCACCCCAAAATCATAAGCATATTAAATTTTATTACTTCTTTATTGCTTATGCTTGGTTTCAGGCCATTAACAATCTATCCTTTAAAATAAGACTTCAAGAGATGTAATGCAATATTTTCACATGCATCGTGAATGTTTCTAATCAGATCTAAAGTTGCATCACGTGTACTTAAATTTTGTCTAAATCCAAATTGCCTGTCATCAAATAAGAAATTTGATTCAAAATATTAATTAATTTGATTACAATAGAGGTTTTAATCATTCTGGAAATAACAGGTATTACAGAGAGTATTAACTTGAATTTTATTTAACCACCGGTATGTTTTGAGTGGTATAAGAAAAACGGTCGTTAGGGATAATTAATCTTAAGCACGTAGTTACATACATTGCTAAGTATATATATTTTTTTACTAGAAATCTGACATACACGAAAAAGGTTTCAAATTTTGTTGGTTATAATTAATTCATAATCTGTTATTGTTATTGTGATTGTAATACAAGGTCGATTTGTTTCGTGTAAAATGCGGCCGCCTATTGGGGCTTGACTCTCTTGAAATCAAGTAAATGTAGTTTGTATGCCCTCAAATAGGTTTTAAGCCGACATATAAAAATAACGTTGCTAATTGTATTTTCAATGATTCAATGATCTTTATTGGTCTTTAAGCAACAGTTACATTGCAATGGACTTCGTCAATGACTTATAACTAATCTTATCTTTAAAACAAAATAAAATCATACATTTAACTTATTATATAATTAAATTTAAAAAACCTCATTCAGTTCATAGAACACATTTTTTGTCAGAAAATCATTTAATCTAGCCATGAAAGTCTTTAAAGGTAGGTTCCTAAATTCTAAAGGTAGTTTATTAAACAATTTGATCTGTAAATACTTATGGCTATTTGAAAATTTTTGTAACCTAGGCTTTTGAATATTGAGATTGTGACAATTTCTGGTTGTATAATTGTGGATTTCCTGCCTAACTGAAAAATTGTTCATGTTCTCTTTAACGTACAGGAGATTCTGTTGCAAAAAAATGGCCTGCACAGTCATAATTCCAAATTTTTGGAAAAATGGCCAAGAACTTTCTCGGCTGGGAATTCCTACCACTATCCGAAGGGCTCTTTTTGCCTCAGGAGGACTTGTTTAGCGCTTGGACAGCTACCCCAAAAGATATTTCCATATACGAGATGGCAATGAAAAAAACTAAAATAAGTCAGAAGTAACATATTTTCGGAGACAGAAGCGTTCAATTTTCGGAGTAAAAAGCACACTCTGGAAAGTTTAGTGATGACATGAGTGGTAACATTTGTTGGTTTTGTGCTTAAAATAGCAGAAAGTTTCGGATTATCTTTCACAATGGCCAAGTCCATCAGACACGTAACACACCCTATAACATTTTATAATATTTATATATGTATGTATAATTTATAGTGAAACTAAATGATTTTCCTTGCACCAGAAATATTCCATCCTTATAAAATATCAAATATAAAAATGTCAAAATATTTGCAAATTCATCGCTGTCTCTTCATGATTTATTCGAGACTTGGAGAAGAATATCCATCTAGATATCAAAGCCATATATAAATTCTTTCTCTCACTCTCTACTATACTTCACATTAATTTTACGTAGCTATACTTCATTTTTAGACTCTCAATTTGAAGTACTTTAAAACCCACTTTATAAAGAATGAAGATTATAAATTCTTTAATGAGTACTCAATACATATCACAAGATTTTAATAAAGATCGTCACTTTAAATTTATTGGACCAAAAATATTTTTATGTTTCTCTCTTGGCTATGACCTAACTAAAAAATAGTAACTAAATGTAACCTTTGGCAGAGGCAATTTCTAGAGTAAGTGGAGCGATTGTACATGGTACTGAGCTGCTTTATGGATCGGAATATGGGAGAAGTGATAGCAAAGGAGAGGGCATGGCAGAGCAATCTAGTGGTCGACTGTGACACTGACAACCCATCAGGTTCGTGACGAAAAGTAGTTTGGTTATTAGTACAGTAAAATAAGGCCAAAAACGACCTTTTGATCGGCAACTGATGTGCGTTCATGAAATTTTCAGGAGACCTTCTTTTAAGCTTTAGAAAAAGAGATTTGATGAGTCCCCAAAAAATAAAGTTGTTTTAGACCCATAAAATCACTTTTCAAAATGGCGGTTATTTTGTAATGGGATAAATTTTGAAAACGTTTCCCTTTTTCATTTTTTACGTGCATCTCCTCAGTATTAAGTTGTGGGACTAATGCCAATAATTGTTGAGTGCTAAATACTTTATTTTTACCGGTCTTTATTTTTTGGCCGCCATCTTGGATCCGCCATATTGGATACAAGTTGTTTTTTTTTCTAATGTAAAGATAGTGTTGTGACACATTATTTCTGAATAGATTTTTTCGCTGATTACAATGCCGCAATCCGCTTTTGAAAATATTTTTCCGTTTCAAAGATATACGGAAATTAAAATTCTTCTCTATACATTTCTTATGGACGTTTCAAATTTTGAATTTATGTATTTTTTATTTATCTCCATATATACTGTTCTAATTAGGATAGGCTGTTAATTTTGGTATCAGATCACTCAGCGGATCATTGGGCTTCTTTAGAGTTTTTGTTCGTTTGAATTGGCTTGGTTTGAATCGGTTTGTAAATTTAAAACTTCACCCAAATTTCAGAAATGGAAATATTTTTTATTGAAAAGTTTATAAAATCACAACTTAAACATATTCAATTTTAACAGTCAATATATGGAATTAAAGCCAATAATGTACAGTGTAATTTAAGACCAAAACGAACCTTGAATCTCATTTACAACTTGAGTTGTATGTCTTTAACTGAAGACGAATTTCAGGAACCAATAAATTTTATGTTGATTAGACAGTTATAAGCCACTTAAAATCTAACGAATTTCAATGGTCAGCATCTCAAATTAAAGACATTGATGTACTAGTTGTTTCAAGACCAGAATTAACTTTGTGTCTTATTTAGGACTTGAGATATCAATCTTTAACTAAAAGCAAATTTTAAAAAAATTGAATTTTCTGTTAAATAGAAGCATATAACTCGTCTCAGTATCCTAGAAATTGAATGAAGAATACCTAAAATTAATGTCGGAATATTACTGAGTATTTTAAGGTCACAATGAACAGCATTCCTCAATTACAACTATAAATAAAATAAAAAGAATGCAAAATAAATTTAAAGTTCGAAATGTCCATAAGAAATTTATAAGGATGATTTTTTATTTGAGCGTATCTTTAAAACGAACCAAGATTTTGAAAAACTGTTTGCGGCATTGTAATCAGCGTAAAAATCTACTTTGAAATGATGTGTCACAACACTATCTTTATATTAGAAAAAAATAACTTTCATCCGATATGGCGGATGCAAGATGGCGGCCAAAAACTAACGACCGGTCAAAATGAACTACTTCCCATCCAAAAATTATCGGTGTTGGTGCCACAACATTATATTGAGAAATGCGGTTAAAAAATAAGAACAAAAGCATTTTTTCAAAATGTATCCCATTTACAAAAAAACGCCATTTTGAAAAGTGTTTTTTTAGGTGAAAAACAACTTTATTTTTTGGGGACTCATCGGATCTTTAATTATAGTGCTTAAAAGAAGCTCTTATCAAATTTTTGTGAATGCACATCAGTTGCCGATCTAAAACCCTAATTTTACTGTACTATATGAGAATTATCTACGGCGAATGATTAAAAAAGCATGTAAAATGTTTCCAACACCTATGTTTACAAGAAATAATAATTTTTGAAGTATTATTCATGGCATAAATTGAATTTAATATCAGAGTTTTACTCTTACGTACACATATTTTTAAATGACACTGATACTAAACAAATTTATTTAGTTAGCAAACAAATCCGATGAAAGGTTATTGCACAAAAATTGATGCTGAAGGGTATAGGCTCCCTAATACCCTTACATGGCAAAGATGTCTGATACAGCATAAAACCTCTTAATTCAACTTCAATAATAATTATATCAAATGAACCTTGATGACGAATATTTTTGGTCCTAACAGACACCTACATATCTTAACATTTAAATGATTTAATGCTTAATCCAATAGAGTATCATTACATTAATTAGCAAATAAATTATCATGTACCCTAGTTGTTATTTTGGTATCTTACACATACACAAACTTTGTAAGTTGTTACAGAAAGTAATTTTGTTTTGGAATATTAACTACTTCCACTGTAATGGCGGTTGACTAGGTATATTTAGTAAATTATTGAAGTATTGCATACACTCGATCATAATATGGGGAATACTGTATAAACATATACAGCTACAGGCAAATAATATGCTAATATGTGTTCTTTCAGTATACTAATTTTTTGTTTTCAAGTAGTATTATATTCATTCATTAAATAATGTTAGTTATTGGTCTAGACTAGTAAAAATCACAACTAATATGGTAAGACGTATATAATAAATTTCATAACAATAAAAATAATGTTATGTTTTAAAGTAACATTAGATCTAGACCAACAGAATATTTCCCCATGTCAAACTATCTATCATGGCCGTGATTTCATCGATTTTGTTTATCATTGATAAGAAACTCTCCAACTGTTCTGACTTTTCCTCATGTGCGTATTCAAGTACGGGCTACACACATAAGAAGCTAATCAGTATAAGTATTGTTATTATATTTCAAACATTTGATTTGTATGTAAAATTTAATGTTTTACATTTTGATGTTGCGTGTCACTATTATTGGATTAGATGGGTAATATGATATCAGATAAAGGACGATGGTTGATAGTAGAATTTTTATTTTTGTAGAAGATGGTATACCTATATTAGAACAGTGTTTCTAAACCTTTTTGTGCCCTAGTACGTGTACCACCTGATGCTTTTAAAATTTGTTGGCGTACCACCATAACTCATACTAATGTGTCTAAAACAAACCAAGGTAGGTTTGAAGCGTATCAAGGTCGTACCAAGGTACGACAGCAGCTGATTGAAGCGGTCCTGCACCTTTGACGTAATCGATTTGGTTATTGTGTTCATTGATATCACCTATCTCCTTCTCATTCCATATTTCTTATCTCATACCTACAGTAACACCCCCCATCTTTATAGACAGTCGGAGAAAGCCTAGGATATTGTATTGCAAGGTAAATTTTCAACTGGAAATAATTCAAGTTTCGACGAGTACTGGACACAAAATTACTATCTGTATAATTAGAAATTTGCTAGGAAAACAAGAGCCATAAAATAATTTACTTTGATAAGTTGGTACAGTACGAAAGTGCTTTGGCTAAGAAAAGGTGCTGCTAGATTATAATCTCTCAAACTAAGTGAAAATGCGTTGTAACGCAGAACCGAGCTGACCAAAACAGTTGTCGGCCTCATATCGATCAGGAACACTTTTTTTTTAATTTTCGTGTATTACTTTTTTAGTTTCTTTCATTGTCTCTCTCGTACCACCTGAAATGCTCCTATCGATCAGGAACACTTTTTTTAATTTTCGTGTATTACTTTTTTAGTTTCTTTCATTGTCTCTCTAGTACCACCTGAAATGCTCCTATCGATCAGGAACACTTTTTTTTAATTTTCGTGTATTACTTTTTTAGTTTCTTTCATTGTCTCTCTCGTACCACCTGAAATGCTCCTATCGATCAGGAACACTTTTTTTTAATTTTCGTGTATTACTTTTTTAGTTTCTTTCATTGTCTCTCTCGTACCACCTGAAATGCTCCTATCGATCAGGAACACTTTTTTTAATTTTCGTGTATTACTTTTTTAGTTTCTTTCATTGTCTCTCTCGTACCACCTGAAATGCTCCTATCGATCAGGAACACTTTTTTTTTAATTTTCGTGTATTACTTTTTTAGTTTCTTTCATTGTCTCTCTCGTACCACCTGAAATGCTCCTATCGATCAGGAACACTTTTTTTAATTTTCGTGTATTACTTTTTTAGTTTCTTTCATTGTCTCTCTCGTACCACCTGAAATGCTCCTATCGATCAGGATCACTTTTTTTAATTTTCGTGTATTACTTTTTTAGTTTCTTTCATTGTCTCTCTCGTACCACCTGAAATGCTCCTATCGATCAGGAACACTTTTTTTAATTTTCGTGTATTACTTTTTTAGTTTCTTTCATTGTCTCTCTCGTACCACCTGAAATGCTCTTATCGATCAGGAACACTTTTTTTTAATTTTCGTGTATTACTTTTTTTGTTTCTTTCATTGTCTCTCTCGTACCACCTGAAATGCTCCTATCGATCAGGAACACTTTTTTTAATTTTCGTGTATTACTTTTTTAGTTTCTTTCATTGTCTCTCTCGTACCACCTGAAATGCTCCTATCGATCAGGAACACTTTTTTTTTAATTTTCGTGTATTACTTTTTTAGTTTCTTTCATTGTCTCTCTCGTACCACCTGAAATGCTCCTATCGATCAGGAACACTTTTTTTTAATTTTCGTGTATTACTTTTTTAGTTTCTTTCATTGTCTCTCTCGTACCACCTGAAATGCTCCCTCGAGCCACCAGTAGTACGCGTACCAATTGTTGAGAAACACTGTATTAGAAGATAGAAGTCTTTTGAAGAAAGGCTATGAGGATGGTAGAGGGTGGAAAACGTTAGATAGTACATAGTAGAAAATGACTGTGGAAAACGTTCGAAAATGTCCTTGTAGGTAGATTGTCACTCCGGCAGCGTCATCGTGGTCCGAGACTGGCCCCAGTGAGGAAAGTGTGCTAGTCCCACAGGTGTCGTTTGTCGTCATCTCGTCTCCCGTGCAACTTTCTGGTGGCTCACAGCTTCAGTCCAACCATCATCATGTGCAGTAGACTTTAACATCAGTGTTCCAAAACTGTGTGTTTCTGTTTACTGAGTGTCGCGTCAAACATAATCCGAATGTATAGTTTTATTGAGCTTAAGAGAGCATTGGAGTCAATCCAGATTCCGTCTTTCCCCCCATAAGAGCAATGTTAAACGGTAAAACCAAATAACTCTTATTTGTAATCAGAAAATAATGGTTTATAGCTCTAAATAAAGGGTTCATCAAGGCAGAATTGGTTTTGCGAGTGGGATTTTTTATAAAAAAGTTGTGTTTTTACTCACTTGAAATAACAAAGCAAGTTTTTTACTACTTTTGAAACATTTTCTACAGAATTTTAAAAATGATTTACAAAGAATCGATCTCGCGAAAGGAACGGTGAATTTAATTGAGATTGAAACGCTATTTATTCTTAACCAATCGAACAAAAAAATAAAGAAACTATATGACAAATGCCGGGGAAAGGTTTAGCATTGCTCTTATGGGAAATAAATCCAACATGGCGGCACTCCAACGCCCTCTTAATGGCATCACCTTCATGATACAGTATATGAATCTTTATAGAGATCTAGTGATACGGAATGTTATAGTCTCGATAGAAATTAACTTTCCTCAACAAAACATAAGCTTCAGCTTCAGTGTAATCGTCTTCCCTTGGATAATTGGACAGTTCGTCGGGAATCAAAAGTATTCTCTGTTAGGGTAATAACTCTAAATTTAGAACCAATAAAAAGTCATAATGCTACTTAAAAAAAGTCCTTGCAGCTCCTTTATAAGCAAAATACGTAAAAGGTTTGTGGTACGCTGAAGCTTTCTGAGCCCAGACACATTGGTTTCAACGTACGTCTCATAAAAGTAGATGAAATCTATAGAGTTAAAGTTTAAATTTAATTTTAAAAATAAATTAATATTTTAACCGGATAGTCTTGAGGCCAACCTTCTGAAAACACCGATAAGGTCAGCAATTTATGAATTTGGCATGAAAGTCACTGTAGAATATCTGGAGAGGCCTATCAGATATTAATCAGGTCTTTTATTTATCCGCACCATTAAAAATACCCCGCTACCTACTGTTAGTTTACATTTTCTATCACATTGGAAATTTGCCAAGGAGTATCTCTATTTAAGTTTGACCCTAAAATGGCCAAATAAAACATAACCACCAATTTTTACCGTTTGAGCTTCACTAGTATTTTTTCCACAGTTTAAAATATTCTACTTCTGTTTAAACAGAGTAATTTGAGTTTTAAAATGAACTAAGTTGTGAACATATTTATTTGACACATCACGTTCACTTTAAATATATTAAAATTTGATTTTATATTGTTTAACTGTTGAGACTTGAGATTATAAAATTGTATAACCTTCCCTCTCTTATTGTATATAATATAATAATGCATTTTTATCTCTAGGGAAGAACGTCTAAAACACATCATAGTTGTTTTGTGTCAATAGAATTAACTTGGTCCTTCGGTGACTATGAAAGTATAGACTTTAAAAGACAACTCCTTAAAAAATTGTAAAATACAAAACAAAATTTTTCCAGGCATACAAGCCAATCCAGGAGGTCTATTTTCTATTAAGTTTATTCTACATTTACACAGCTACTCATCCAAAGTTCTTTGCAAACGTCAATTTTAGCCACCTGTGATATCACTTGTAAACAAAATAATTGCTACATTTATGAAACTAGCCAGACATTCATTACTAAACGAGTTCCTGAAGGATTCACTTTCGGTTTCGAATACTTTAGTTAGATTGTGTAATGATCTGATCCACTAAAAAGGAAAATTTTATCAGACAGGTGTATGGGAGTGAAGGTCGAGAAGAAAAACCAGAACTTGCGACACGTCTGGGCAAAAAACCCTGTGGGCACGGCTTGCCGAGGCCTTTCATTTCAACTCAAGGCGAAATGCACACAACGAGTCGGTCATGTTGAAATTATGAATAAAATACGGGTTAATCACATGTTTTTTGATAAAGTGAACAAAGAAACTGCATCTTTATAATATCACATAACATTTATTTTATATTTGTTTTTATTTTGTATAAATATAGCCCTAATAAAACTAAAAGTTTCAAACCCCTACAGTCCTAGAATGTATTATAGCAGAAGTCAATCCCTTTATTTTAAAATGTATTTTAATTTAATTTACTTCCTCAACTATGTGCATTTCATATAACATTCATTTTAAAATGCCATTTTCAATTAAAACAATGATAACAGAAAGTTAAAAAAATTATACCCACTCAAATAAACTGTAAACAACAATCATGGATCGAATGATCCGTGCATAATATTAACATTTGTTTTGTTTAACGCCATATTGTCAATGTTGCATTGTGTTAGAATCCCTAACAAATTGTGTACCAGGTCTTTTTATCTGTGAATCATTCTGTAGCTAGTATCGACTATTCCAACACCGTATTGTTGAGCTGGTGGTGTACTGACCTTGGTAGATCGTCCAGTACGGTGTACAGTATACAGTATACACACACTATGATCACTAGTCACTGCACTACAGTATCAGTATGGCTACAGTATAGCTAAGCTATCGCGCGGGCCACTCAGTACAGGTACACATGACGGTCGGCTAGCAGGCAGCGCGGAGTCTACTGGAGTACTGGACACCTCTTCTCTCGCTACGGGAAAGTTACCCGTTCCCCACTACTGGTTGCGCCGCGGACACCCTGCTACTCGGTGCGCCGTCCTCTCCACCTGTATTCAATGGAAAATACAGTAATAAAAATAGAGCATATAGTTTTGAAATATTTTCCCACATAGAGATAAATCTAATAAAAATCTCACCTTCAAAAATTTTATTTGTTGGTAGGTTTAAGAGTCATATTCACCTTTGGGCCAGTAGCCCATTGTTGCGCAGGCGGCAATATTAACCATAGGGCTTTTAATGCAAAACATGGTACATTTATACCCTTGTTTCGATCGCCGTTTTCAACCGATTTTCTTTAAACTTGGTAAGTGTTTAGTTGAATAGTTATATTAGGCCTCTCGTACCTCGACATTTAAAAAAATTAACAAATATTACTAAGGAAAATCGAGTTACATTGCGGCGTCACAGAGAGTAATATTTGTTACATTTTTAAAATTTCAAAGTATGAGGGGCCTAATATAACTATTCAACTAAACACTTACCAAGTTTAAAAAAATAGGTTGAAAAATGGCGTCCGAAACAAGGGAATAAAATACCATGTTTTACATTAAAAGCCATATGGTTAACATTGCCAACTGCGCAACAATGGGCTACTGGCACAGGGGTGAAGATGGCTCTCAATGATCCCCTTCCCTTTTCAGACATTTACAACTTATTAAAAACACGTTACACTTTAGAGGTCACATTAGATTCATCATCGAAATTTTGAATTCATGAGAGTTGAAGTACTCATTTGAAGTACTGAGAGTTGTTTCCTCATTGAAATTAAGTACGATTGCCATACTATGCTTTGTTTCATCGAATCAGATTATGTTGGATTGCACTAATAGGAATATTTCATAAACCAAACTATGAGCGAATCCTAGCGAAACCTCTAGAGGAGGATTCTTTAGGTGGTAAACCCTTAAAAGCCTGGTAAAGCCTGTCCCACACTACAGGCTGGCCGCCTGTGTATGTAATTGAATTTTTCCTGCCTCTCCCTAAATAAATAAAAATACTATATGTGACTGCGGTGGTATGATTTATTTCAAAAACGCATACGAGTGACTGTGGTGTTAAGATTTATTTCATAAACAATATTAAGAGCGACTACGGTGCTAGGATTCATTTCATAAACCAAATCAGCGGCCAAATTATTGTTAAATAATAATACGTTCTGGTGAGTAAAATTAAGTGGATTGTATTTTATTGAATTCACTACATATTACAGTTACACTATAACATTAATTGGACATTATACATAATGGCCCATTATTTTATATATAACAATCAATCATGTTTGCTGGCGAAAGTTATTAATTAATCATTTTAACCGGTCACCATTCATTAATTTTTGTATAGCTTCATTTTGGGTAAGGTAATGTTTGTTTTAATATTGATCACTTTGACCAGTTATTATACATAATACAGTTAACCGGCGCTCGGACATTATGAATAATAGCCAACCACCACGGAGGGCAAATGAATAATTTTCACTCAGTATTGTCAGCTGGTGGGTTAACGCAAATTAATTTTTAACGATTTTGTTATTAAGATATTCTAACCTAACCTAAGGCAACCAATTAACTTGCTAATTTTATTACATTCACCGGGGCATGTAAGATGATACGTAAAATGGCTGGATAAAGTGATAAATAATTCTACATATATCACTTTGACCAAACTTAGTTGGATATTACGTATAATGGCCAGATAAAGTGATAAATAAAGGTTAATTCACATGCTATTATACATAATGACCCGTTTTATACATAATGACTAAATGAATCACTTTGACGGTAATATGTACATTAAATTACAACTAGTTATGCATACTTGTTTCATTTTTATATCTCAAAGAATAATAGAAAATATCAAAATAAGGAATTTCATTGGACGATTGATTGATTTAGTAAAATAAGATGCTGTAACACCATTATACTAAACAACTGTAATAGTAAATTAAAATGCAGTAAACACTTTTCCAGAAACACATTTAAAAACAAAACAACTATTAAAAATGTTCTCATACAATTTTCTGCACAATAAAAAATAAATATAAAAAATTGCTACCAAACTGTGATTTATAAAATCAACTAGCTTACCCGTCATGCTTTGCAATGCCAACTTGAGGAATTTATTGCCCTTCAGGTAAGCTTGTTCGCTGTGCTCACCTGTCATCAGGTTTAGCTCGTTCGTTGCGCTCACTCTCCGCAGGTCTATGATAAATTATCTATTTTTTATTACCAATCTTACCTCAACACTTTAAATGAGAACAGCTGTTAATATTCCTTGATGTAATCATATGTTACAATACAAAAATTTTGCTTCCATAAGAAAAACTTGGTAACCTTGAAGACGTGTGGGTGGAGCCCTATGAATCTATGAATAAATCTAGATAAAAGCATCCTATTGTTCTTCCTGGTTATAAGCTACCAAGAGTCCCACTAACTTTCGGTCAAATCGATCCAACCATTCTTGAGTTATAAGAAGTGTAACTAACACGACTTTCTTTTATATAGATGTATTTAATAGTATTCACCTATCGATTTAAGCTTGTTAAACCTACTCTTGTTCGTCCCCACACACAGGACGTCCTATGTGGGAACTAATTTCCATGTATTTATTTTATGTATTATTGTAATAATTTGATCGGAAATAAAATAATTTGAATTTGAATTTGAATTTGAACTCTTAAATAATCTATATTTTTTCGTCAGCAGTAGTTTTAAGGTTGTAACAAAAGATCCTATTTACCTTTTAGGCTAAATCAATTAAGTGAATAATTTATTTTGTTATTTTTAAATAATGATCGTCAGTAAATTACCATGGTGTTTATATTCTTCGTCTTAATCATTCGCTGTATTTATTGAACCAAGCTCATAATAGGCTTCACATTTAGCGAAAAATATTTTAAATTAAAATTAATTGAAACTCTTATTTATTTGGATAAAGAATGTATATCTTTAGGAACTAAAAACTACTTACTCTTAATATAAATCAATAACAATTGGAGGTGTCAAGCGAAATAAAAAAAAAAAATAAAAAAACAGTTACTAAAACAAGTAAAATTTCTACAAATATTTTGAATGATTTCTTCTTTGTATTGACATATTAATCTATTTAAGCACTCAAATAGATAAATTCACACCTTTTATACTGAAATTAAAAATTATTTGATACAAATCCCACTATTGAGTTGTCAGAGAGGCTTGAAAAATATAAATGTCCTTCGAAAACAATCGGTTTTTTACTAAACATTCATAGCAACATAATGTAAATTATGGCAGAGTTTTTATCTCAGGTGTTTAGTATAGAATATAAAACAGATATAAAAGGAACTTTACCGAAGTTTTCCTAATATTCGGTAAAAAATAGGTCTCAGCATTTTTATAGAAGGTGGATATAATCAAGCAAGTCACTTTTTATTCGAACGCAAGTTAACATTTCTACCGTTTTAATGCTAACTTGTTTGTTATATCATCTGAACTTATACGCCAACGGTTTTTTGTGTAGAGAACTCCTCCTACAATTCTCAACCGATTTTCAAGTTTATGGTGTAGTTGAATAGGGCTTGTTCTGCAGTGGTTTTTTGCTAAAAGATTTATAAGAATTGGACTTAAAATTAAATCGCTATCCATACTTAAAATTTGAAACATTCCCATTAAATATTACTGTAATTGGGTTGAGCATTTTAAAAGGTTGTTAATGCACAGCTGTAACTAAGTGTAGTTTTTGATTACTGATGGTCACAATCTTGGATTGGTAGGATGTAATTGCTGTATAACTAAACGTAACGTTTTTAGCAATGATATAAAATAGTCCAAATTAAATTTCTCGATTTGTAGTAGCATGTACACTAGTTATGACTTAAAAGCCCAATGAGACCTTACAATTGGGTACAGAATCGGTCCTCAGGAAGTCGACTGAGGCGAAAATCGATGAGTGGGCCACCTTATGAACCACTCAGCTATACCCAGTCATTAATGATGTACCTTGTAGTTAAACCATATCTCGATTAAATGTAACTGCTTCGAAAAAAATCTCCCTCAAGGTGAACCGTCGACGCTGCCGGTTTGACTATCGAGGAATATCTGCAACAAACAAACGGTTGCATCGTCTATCCACCAGGCTATATCGGCCATCACCGCAGGAAATTCGGTTCCGACACTTGAGTATACTCATATTTATAGGATAAGAGCACATTTCAAACACGCCTCCATCTTACTGGACTTTCACTTTCGCAATGGCATGGGAGGCGAGTGGCCCCAGTGTGAGGGGGGGGCGGGGGGGGGGGGGCTCAGAAACAAACAGCCGAATGACCTTGGGTGCCGCCGCAACCGTAATCTTGGGACACCGTCTGTGCATTGGAAACAAAAAAATATTTAACAAACAAGTTCCTTTCTAAATCCTTCCTGAAAACTTGCTAGAAGTGGGGTGTAAAACAAAAAACAAAACAAAAACTTTCATTATAAAAGTTGTTTTTAATTTTACGTTTTATTTCTGAAAATTAATTTCAACATACAAAAGCAATATGCAGCCTTTATTTCTATAGTTGAAACGTGTTCAATATTTCGTTTAAAATAATACATCAGTTTTGCAATTAAATTTGATCTCAACCAGAATTAATTCAATAAAAACAACAGAGAAGTATTCTTGAATTTTATTTTTTCTTTAATAACTTACGGTGGATTCATTTGAAGCTGAGTCATCTAAGATTTCCCATAAATGTGCAGGACTTGCCGGACAGCAAAAGTCCGCATTATTCTGTGATGCCATGAAGTTTTGTTAAATAGAAGATGAGTCTTCCCAAGAGACTTGAACGTTAGGTATCACTGAAGCACTGGGCTTAACAAAAGCTTCATATCGTAAAATACTGCATTAATAATTATCATAGTCGGTTTACTTTTAGGATACCTTGGAACTTGGTAAAACGAAAGAATTCACATTTAATCTGACACATAGGCCTAGTAGGGTTTAGATAATAGGAATTTATTTGGAATAAAATATTTTATATGAATTAATTTCGATCAAGTTCATACTTTATCTGAATGATAAAAATTATAGTTTCCCAAGCTAATTGTCGTTTTAGAGAAAAGTTTTTAAACATTACATATACCAGTGCCTACTTCAGGCAAAGCCTAGCCACAATTATTAAAGTTGTAACAACCATAAATGGGTTTGAGACGGTAAAGTTGAACTTTGACCTCATAGGTGTGTTTTAAAACTTCCTCTCCCCAAATTTACAATTTATGTTTATCATAAATGTTCATCTGTTTATCATGTTTTTATGTGATATTTTGAAAGTTTTATCTACATAACCAAATGTTACAAAGTATATATTTCACGTGGTCCGTCTAAGCTCAATTTAGTAACAACATCAACACCATTTATTTGAGAGTTGAAATACTGTTCCTTCAAAACGGATAGTTTAATTAGTTGTTGACAATTTTGTTCTAAGGAGAAAATCACTTTTAGGTCGTATCTAAGGTAAGACCTTCGTCGGAGAACATGATAACATTTTGATTTGAGTTTCTCAGAACCTAAAAATATTAATAGCTCAATCCCACATGAATACATAATCTTTTAAACATACAATAACTTATTAACGAAAGCTCAGGTTATTTAGTTAAAACCCCAAGATGACTTTCATAAACACACAATTTTAAGGGCTTAAACCCCTTTGAAAATTGTCATTCCCTCAAAAGTTTTACGAATTGTACGATTTTTATATGGACCTCAAAGGAAATAATAACAAAATTATTTATTTTAATCGTTAACTTATTTAAAATTAAAATTTTACTTAACTTTTTTTATAAAACGCAAAAAATATCTTATCTACTTAACAAAATCTAACACAGAATATCTCTTATTCCTTGATAAGTTGATATAAATCTTTCAAATTACCAATTTTTTGCATGAGATTCCTTGGTGGCAGCAAACCTTTAAACTCAAGCTTAAGATATTCTTTTGTGAATTAAAGGAACCATCAAATTACATTGTAAATTTACAGATTATGCAGGCTATGCCTATAATGTGTCATCAGCCTAGTTATGCCTATAATAATCACATAATTTGTCGCCCAGTAGTTTTCTTGAGTACAATTACATCTGCACCCCGTGAGTTATCTCCAACGAGCACAGTGGGTTTCTGCAGCCACCCCGAGGTCATGAACATGGTCGGTGGTGGGGGTGGGGAGGGGGATGCGGGGGCGGGCGGTTCTGGGCCCAAGAGTTATTATTTCTGTTGCATAACCTCCTTGATGGCTATCTACATCACTACATATCCGTTTTCGTCATGTACATGGACCCGCTCTCTCAGCATCCAACACTTCCATCCGGAAGGTTGGCAATTCTGACTTTGGAGTGTTCAGGATATATCTTACATTCCGTTTACTGTCAGATATTTCTACACTTCTCTTTTAACAGAGGAAACTTCTGATTGGTCAATGTTTTTTAAAATAGTCTTTAAGTACTTACTTTCCAATCTTACCTTACTATATCTTACTGTGTATGGAAAAAATCAGACGTGGTCTTGATCCCTAGAATAAAGTGTAAATCTTTTTGAACTATGTATTTTTAAGATACTGTGGCGTATGAGACATTTGAATAATGGTCCAATTTCCATATTATGCATTATGTTATCATTGTTCTTTATTTATACAACAATGGTTCAGTATTGCTTATTAACTTTGAATTGTACGCAGGCCCTAATCTTGTTGTTTTAATTATCCTCTCTTTTGCTCTTCGATTAATTTAAAGTGTCTTTAATAATTTTTAAACCTGAAAATAATTTTCATACATTGATACATTTGCTGTGAACCGGTGAAGTGCCGATATAACTTAAGTTTCAATAAACAATAAAACTGAATCGGTGAAGTTCAGATATAACTCAAGTTTCAATAAAACTAACTCACACAACCGACGGGCCATCCATTCCACTTCTTATCATAACTTCTATACACTTAAAACATTAATAATTCTCTGTAAGTGAAAGTCACTGGCAATTTTTATACATTAACAATTCAGTTTAGAGTCAACAACGGAGTGATATTAATCCTAAACGACGCAGCTCCCTTTCATAATAAGTCACGCAAGCAACCAACACGTCATATCTACGCCACGGTCTAACAGAAACATTGTACGAATATAAGTCGCTTTCTCATGCAAAGAGCGTGAACGGCAGACTAACGAGAGAGATGGAGGGAGATGGTAGATGGTAGAGCGGAAAACCACTTCGAATACAAATACAAGCCATCTTCTTCAAATGCGTCATTTCAGATATTTTATCTAAATAAATTTATCCCCGCACTTCATTTCTTCAATGATTTTCTAGAACTGAATTATAATTTGCTCCATGTACTGTGCGGAATGATGTTACATATGTGAAATGTAAACCTAATTTTAAACTATGTACTGTTAATTAATTAATCATTACAGAATTATAATTTTAGTTCTAAATATTAAGGATGTAATGAATTTATCAATTGAACATCTACTAGAGTTTGCCTTTAAGTCTTCACCTTTGGGCCAGTAGCCCATTGTTGCACAGTCGGCAATGTTAACCATACGACTTTTATGCTAAAACATGGTATTTTATTCCCCTGTTTCGGACGCCGTTTTTCAACCGATTTTCCTTAAACCTGGTAAGTGTTTCGTTGAATAGTTATATTAGGCCCCTCATACCTCGAAATTTTGAAAATTAACAAATTTTAACCCTGTGGCGTCGCAAGTAACTCGATTTTCCTTAGTAACATTTGTTAAATTTTCAAATTTTCGAGGTATAAGGGGCCTAATATAACTATTCAATTAAACACTTACAAAGTTTAAAGAAAATCGGTTGAAAAACGGCGTCTGAAACAGGGGAATAAAATACCATGTTTTGCATTAAAAGCCGTATGGTTAACTTTGCCGATTGCGCAACAATGGGCTTATGGACAAAATTGGGCTACTGGCCCAAAGGTGAAGATTACTCTTAACCCAACTATGAGTTCTTCCTTGTTCGTGCTGGCGAGGCTGTTATTGTTAAGAAAAACTATGTCATTTTCCAAAACTTATTTCTAAAACAAAAGAAAAGTTTCAGGACACAGGTTTATTTACGTTCGTGGTGTTTTCTTGCTTGAAGACGAGATTCAAGATCTCGAAACATAGTAAACCTTGTTTTACTTATCAGTTACGGAAAATGTTCATAATATTCTATACTTATATAATACGCTAAGGGCTTTTTTGTTAAGAGAACTCCTCCTACAAGTTTCAACCTATTTCCAAGTTTCTGGTGTTTTAGGATAGGGTTTTATCTGTAGTTGTTCCCGCCAAAATAAGGATGAGAATCAGACTTAAAATAAGGGTGCTATTTATTATTAAAATTTGAAATTTTCCCATTAGAATAAAATTGGGCTTGGGTTAAGTTTTTTTTAACACCTGTTAATGTACAGCAGGAAATAAGTGTATTTTTGGTGATGAGCTACTGAGAATCACAATGTGCGATTGGTAGGATGTTATTGATTTAAAACTAAATGTAATAGTTTTAGAAATTATATGAAGATTAAAAACAGGTTAAATTGCTACATTTCGAGCAAAACACTTTCACTGGTTATTTAATAAACAATTCAAATATCGTATTATACAAAATTATATGCTTTTTTATGTGAAAATATTCTTGGAAAACCCCTAACACGATTAAATTGGATTTGTTCCGTTTAGTTTATTTTATGTTCTACATCAGAGTATTTAAATATTCCAGGAAATTTTGGAAAAGTAATCGATAGACCGCCTCTGCCCGAGGCTGTGATTCCGCTTCTTCAAGGCGATCCTCTCGAACGTTGGGCCCAGCCTTGGCGCTAGCCTTGCACGACCCTTTCATCGCTAGTCTTACTGTACTCTCAATAATATTGAGAACAATAAGACTGTAACACTAAGAACTCTCAGCACTCAGAATTACATCATCGATTAGTCGGAACAGATTATGGCCATAAATGGGTCAGCACGGAGGAGTTGAACCCTGACCCCCAAACGGGTTTCCCTCTCATCGAGTTGTTCACCTGGCTTTGATAACCTGCGATTCCCAGATTTCGATCTGAGCTCGTTATCCAGTTGGACGTTTTACTCACTAGGTAAAGGTTATACTCTGCCTCAAAGATAGTCGGAAACTCTTTGAAGTTCGGTACGTGAACAAAAAATTGACGAAGTGTGGCTCTTACGTATTTGTGTACAAAAAACGTGTGCGTGCTTCTCTATGCCGATCGTTAACGTCCTTCGAGTATTGTATAAGGCTGTTGAACTTTCCATTTCAGTTGCTTGTACTGTTTTATACTCGATTACATGTTCATGCTCGACCTTTTTGAGGAATACTCTTAGGATATTTGAAGTAGATTTCAGAGATACTCTTTCATAGTTACAGTTTACTCAGGTTGAAATAATAAAACGTCTTCCAACACACTCGATATATTTACACTTATACTGTAATTGTTTACAAGACGGTAAATACATATAAAAGATCTCATAATGGCGATCGATTTTGACCAGTCACACCGGTCATCATCAGGCCCAATCCGAGACTGTCTCGAGAGTCTGTCTCAACATACATATACGTTAAACTTAATTAGTCATAAGATTTTCGCAGGACTTGGGTGTGAATATAATAGAAAACTGGTGAGTTAAGTGAAAATTGTTATGCAATCGAGTAAAAGAACTGTAGAGTTAGAGGCAAGTGAGGAAATAGTCCTACAAAAGAGCCATGCGTAGTGAAGATAGTAGAGACGAGAGAATGTGTAGAACTTAGATGTTATATGGTTAGAGGAAGTAATGAATTAGGGAAATCCTATATTAGAGGAGGATGGAATAGGATAGAGCAAGTGAGGTCCGATATCGAAATACTAGATGAGACATGGGTGTAGAAATTGGACTACAAAACTGGTGGTGTTGTATTAAATAATAAAAGATGAGAAGGCCGATGGTGTAAAACGAAATAAGTGGAGGTTGATAAAGTTTGGAGTTAGCTGGTGACATTTAGGGATAATGAGAGACCTAGTATAATTCAGTCTGAGTTTAGCTAAAAAATAATTAATATTGTCCTTGAACCTGAAATTGGCCTGTTCAATCCTGAGAAAGTTAGTAGATTTTAAAAGGTTCGAAACAAGAACCAGCTGCAATTAAGCTATTAAATAATCATCGTAACAAAATTATGTGCTGTTCTTAGTCAGTAACAAATAAACAAATCTTCTGATCCTTAAACTCATCATTCAGTCACTTTTCACCATAATAGGTGTCAACCTATCACAGTATCAAAGTACAGTACATGATAGGAGGTGCTGAAGGAGAGAAGAAGATTGTGCACAAAGGGGCTGTATGTATGAGGAAGGTAATGTCTGTCATGATATATCAGGTGGTAGAGGTGATGGTGGTGATGTAGCGGTGGTGGTTGCGCCCCCATTAATCTCCACCTCCATCGTCAGGGGATGTGATGTCATGATATTGGTGGCGGTAGAGGTGATGGTGGCGATGTAGCGGTGGCGGTGGCGCCCCCATTACTCTCTGCCTCTACCGTCAGGTGATGTGATGTCACGATATTGGCGGCGGTAGAGGTGATGGTGGCGATGTAGCGGTGGCGGTGGCGCCCCCATTACTCTCTGCCTCTACCGTCAGGTGATGTGATGTCATGATATTGGCGGCGGTAGAGGTGATGGTGGCGATGTAGCGGTGGTGGTGGCACCCCACTACTCTCTGCCTCTACCGTCAGGTGATGTGATGTCATGATATTGGCGGCGGTAGAGGTGATGGTGGCGATGTAGCGGTGGGGGTGGCGCCCCCATTACTCTCTGCCTCTACCGTCAGGGGATGTGATGTCATGATATTGGCGGTGGTAGAGGTGATGGTGGCGATGTAGCGGTGGTGGTGGCACCCCCATTACTCTCTGCCTCTTCCGTCAGGGGATGTGATGTCATGATAATAGCGGCAGTAGAGGTGATGGTGGCGATGTAGCGGTGGTGGTGGCACCCCCATTACTCTCTGCCTCTACCGTCAGGTGATGTGATGTCATGATATTGGCGGCGGTAGAGGTGATGGTGGCGATGTGGCGGTGGTGGTGGCACCCCACTACTCTCTGCCTCTACCGTCAGGTGATGTGATGTCATGATATTGGCGGCGGTAGAGGTGATGGTGGCGATGTAGCGGTGGTGGTGGCACCCCCATTACTCTCTGCCTCTTCCGTCAGGGGATGTGATGTCACGATATTGGCGGCGGTAGAGGTGATGGTGGCGATGTAGCGGTGGCGGTGGCGCCCCCATTACTCTCTGCCTCTACCGTCAGGTGATGTGATGTCATGATATTGGCGGCGGTAGAGGTGATGGTGGCGATGTAGCGGTGGCAGTGGCGCCCCCATTACTCTCTGCCTTTACCGTCAGGTGATGTGATGTCACGATATTGGCGGCGGTAGAGGTGATGGTGGCGATGTAGCGGTGGCGGTGGCGCCCCCATTACTCTCTGCCTTTACCGTCAGGTGATGTGATGTCATGATATTGGCGGCGGTAGAGGTGATGGTGGCGATGTAGCGGTGGCAGTGGCGCCCCCATTACTCTCTGCCTTTACCGTCAGGTGATATGATGTCATGATATTGGCGGCGGTAGAGGTTATGGTGGTGATGTAGCGGTGGCGGTGGCGCCCCCATTACTCTCTGCCTCTACCGTCAGGTGATGTGATGTCATGATATTGGCGGCGGTAGAGGTGATGGTGGCGATGTAGCGGTGGTGGTGGCACCCCCATTACTCTCTGCCTCTACCGTCAGGTGATGTGATGTCATGATATTGGCGGCGGTAGAGGTGATGGTGGCGATGTAGCGGTGGTGGTGGCGCCCCCATTACTCTCTGCTTCTACCGTCAGGTGATGTGATGTCATGATATTGGCGGCGGTAGAGGTGATGGTGGCGATGTAGCGGTGGTGGTGGCGCCCCCATTACTCTCTGCCTCTACCGTCAGGTGATGTGATGTCATGATATTGATGGCGGTAGAGGTGATGGTGGCGATGTAGTGTTGAAGGTGGTACCCCCATTACTCTCTGCCTTTCCCGTCAGGTGATGTGATGTCACGATATTGGCGGCGGTAGAGGTGATGGTGGCGATGTAGCGGTGGCGGTGGCGCCCCCATTACTCTCTGCCTCTACCGTCAGGGGATGTGATGTCACGATATTGGCGGCGGTAAAGGTGATGGTGGCGATGTAGCGGTGGCGGTGGCGCCCCCATTACTCTCTGCCTCTACCGTCAGGGGATGTGATGTCATGATATTGGCGGTGGTAGAGGTGATGGTGGCGATGTAGCGGTGGCGGTGGCGCCCCCATTACTCTCTGCCTCTACCGTCAGGAGATGTGATGTCACGATATTGGCGGCGGTAGAGGTGATGGTGGCGATGTAGCGGTGGCGGTGGCGCCCCCATTACTCTCTGTCTCTACCGTCAGGGGATGTGATGTCACGATATTGGCGGCGGTAGAGGTGATGGTGGCGATGTAGCGGTGGCGGTGGCGCCCCCATTACTCTCTGCCTCTACCGTCAGGGGATGTGATGTCACGATATTGGCGGCGGTAGAGGTGATGGTGGCGATGTAGCGGTGGTGGTGGCACCCCCATTACTCTCTGCCTCTACCGTCAGGTGATGTGATGTCATGATATTGGCGGCGGTAGAGGTGATGGTGGCGATGTAGCGGTGGTGGTGGCGCCCCCATTACTCTCTGCCACCTCGGATAATTGGTGAAACGTCACACACGTTACACGAGGTGCGTGACGCCTGCCGCTGCTGGGCCACGTCTTTCACTGCCGAGTGCCGATACTCCGCCTCAGCTCTGCTCTAGTTCCAATATGGATAATGTACTCCCTCCTCGTCGTACCAGAGCTGACTGGCCAACGGTTTGCTAGTCGGCTGTATATGCTTTGTGAGACCGCGGTCCTCTGAGACTAAGAGTAAATAATGAAGACACGCGTGGTGATACAAAGACATTAAAAATTTAATTTTGAGTATATTCTGCAGAAAGAACCTATAATTAATACAAATAAAGTTATAAATCCTTTCACCAGTCTTTTTACATTATTTTCCAGTTTTTATGCATATAAATCGGTCTCATTTTGATCCCACGAAATGTAAACCAAGTAAGTATATGTTTTACGTTTTTTAAACGATTTATTTGCTCTTTTATTTCATTTGTAGTTACGCGTAAAGTTTGGAAAAAGGTTATTTTTATATCAAACATAGCAGTCGTAATAAAACGGCCATCCAACATCGATATTATGACATATGTTTCATGGTTAAAGAGCACAGTAAGATATAAAAGGATTAAATCACATATGTTGTAAAAAGTGACATTTAAAAGCTAACAAAGCAAAGAAAGCAGTTTCCATCCATTTGCATTTGTTACGTACATGTCTTTCAAAAAGGGACCTACGTTACTGCTAATCAGCATAAAAGATAATTAATTAGTTTGTCATACATTGTCAGAGGAAAGACCTCTGTTAACTAGTTAAAAAATTTACGTTGATAGCTCGGTGGAGAAAATTCCTGAGTTCACCCTGGACTGTAATTTATTTTGGGCTCGGAATAAAGTTCAAATAGTTGTCTGTAAAGCACAGGATTGGTGCAAATGAGGTGGGTTTTATTAATAACGTCGTGTGGTGCTTTCCCAGAAACATTCGATTTATTTACAAAAATAAAACCAAACATAAGTTTTTCAAGCAAAGGTAACATTAATCAGACATAAAAATTGGGCCCAATCCCGATTATGGCGAAATGATAATTTGGTGTAAACGAGTCGCACGCTGCACGCACTGCACAGGCGGTACACAGGCTCTTGGCACAAGAGAAAAATTCGAACTAAATTTAGCATTTCTTGATAAAATCGCCCTTCAGAGTTTAACAATAAATCAACGCTGGTACAAAGGTGGGACAGGCGCCCAGCCAATACCCAGTAAAATACAAAATTATGTAACGTATTTGTAAGTCATGCGCCCCTCAAGAATTATACAAAGTGTATGTGCAAAGAGAAAATATTTATGCCGGTCGAAACGAGCGAATTAATTTTTTGTGAGACAATCTCTGCTCAAACACTTTATACTATTTATTTATAAATGTACAAGAAATTACAAAGTTTAGAAAATAACGAAAACCTACGTATAACTAACTTAAGCAGTTATTGGATATTTGTATGACACTAGCCATGATAATATAATTAAATACTTTTATTGATGAATACACCATAAACCCGCTTCTGAGCATTTCCAAGACAAAAGCCTTGCAAATGAAATTTACAAATAAAATTCTTAAAATAACTTTAAAATGTCATATGAGTTCTTTGCGAACTGAGGAATTGTTTTTAATAATTTGTGCGACAAAAATTATTTACCCACATGTACATAATCTAATTCGAAAAGCGGAAATACCTTTTAAATACTCAATTAATTCTAGGTTAATATTCGTGAGACGGATTCCCAACAAAAAAGAGACAATAAATTTAACTTACTTTCTCCATTGCGGCACGGTACGGCACATGGTAGTAGCGGGAGCGGTGTCGACAACAATAAAAAATTCGGAACTCGGGAAAAGGCCCTAGGACTTAATTGTCATGACATATAACCGCGCAACAGAGGAAAAGTCAAGGGGGGATCGGTACCCCTTTAGCCCTACTAAGTTCACCTCCACACATAGTTCTTATAGGGACAGATAACTGATAATCTAATGATACAATTGACTTGAAATAATATGTAATCCTTACAGCTTCAAGCTGGAAATGTA
Organism: Neoaliturus tenellus; assembly: GCA_030545055.2. Lineage (NCBI taxonomy): Eukaryota > Metazoa > Arthropoda > Insecta > Hemiptera > Cicadellidae > Neoaliturus > Neoaliturus tenellus. The sequence goes on along the minus strand of CM061535.1, from coordinate 6,471,631 downwards.
AATATCGGGTTTTTATTTTTTTATGGATAAATAAAGTACATTCTAACTAGAGTGACGTTGTAAATGCTACATGACCTTCCTCAATTAATTTTTCTTTACATCCTCCTCATTAGAGAGTAAAGATTCAGACATTATGAAAGCTTTATGGCTAGCTTATAACGGCCTTGACATAACATACTACAACCTACTAATTAATGAATCGTAAAGATAATGAAAGGTCTGTTAAAGAAAAAAAGTGTGCTTTCATGATCGAATTAACTTGCTTACAATAATTCATGTAAAATAAAAACTTGTAATTTTGAAAACTTGAAAAAATGTTTGTCTTACAAAAACAAGCAATTAGAATTTTACTTAACATTTAGAGAACAGTGTCCGTTAATTTTTTTTCTTAAATCGTTAGGCATCCTAACAGTTTTTTTTTTCCAGGACGTAATGGAAGTTTGTATGTATGTAAGGGACCACTATTCAAGCCTTGCCAAGGCTCCTTTCATACATAATCAACAAGAAATAGAGACAAAATAGATTTCCCAATCCACAAATTGAAATTACGAGTATTTGAGAAGAAAAATTCATACGCCGGAATTAAATTTCATAACAAAGTACCGGTCTGGTACCTATTACAATAGTCAACATAAAAGATAGTATTTAGTTAAAAAAAAGAGTTACTATTCCTGTTGCAAACACCACTTATTCCTTCTAAGAGTTTTTTGGTTTGTAAGGTTTGTAAAGAGTGGTGGTTTGCAAGGTTCGCTGCTATTTGTAATACATTTTGTTTTAGCTTTAAGTTAGTTTGTATTGTTTATGACACCATTCATGTTCGTCTCTTTATGATTTTTTTTTTAAATAAAGAACTATTAACTATGCCTGTGACTATGACTAATGTTACTGTAATATTTTATATTAAAGCCAAAGTAGTCAGAGAGTAAGAAATGAAGCAGTATACTTTGTCTTTTAGTTTCCAAGTATTTATATACAGCACTTCAAACATAATTATTAGTACCGAGTGGAACGAATCTTGCTAGTTAGTTTGAATTCTCTTTTGCTTTATTGTCGTTGTAGAAAGGCTATTAAGTTTACACCAAAAACCAACCTTTTCACACTTAACAGTTGATACAAAACTCTTGTTTAAATATAGCAGTATTTTATTTTTGTTTACTTTCCGTTGTTATTTTGTTACCAAAATGGCACCCACAAGACCAATGTTAAGAAATGCAATTTTAAAACTTTTTAAGAATAAAATATTTTTTCTAGGGTTGGGGCTGTCTCGAAATAAAATTTGAGAACAAAATGCTCAAAAATACACATGTTTAACAAAACCCATCTGTTAGATTTTGGTATAAAATATAAATACATCGCCACACACAATCTTGGTGTTAGTATAGGATATTCAAATACATACTCCAAACATAATTCTTTTTTAAAATAAGAAAATGTACTGAAAACGCAATTGTATTTCAATAGTTTGTGTTTTTGAAAACAGATTTTGTCTGGAAATGTTTTTTGATAAATTATATTATCTAGATAAATAGGAACTTTATCAAGAATATTATAACGGAACTTGAACTAAAATATACATATACGTAAGATACTAGTAATTCATATAATTTAATAATGAGCATGACGAATTTATGAAAATATCAATTAGTGGTAGATACCGCTTCCTGTTTATTTGTTAGTGTTTCTCAGTCGGAAACACTAAAAGTGGAGTGTACCGTTACGCAAGGAGTCGTGCAGTGGCGTAATGTAACGGCCGTGGTTTTGTCATAGAATGATTAATATTCCAATCACTTCCTCCGGGCTAATCAGTGCGTCGCATTGGCGGACAAGAACGTCACGTAGCGTCTGCCGCATCCCCAGCGAGGCCCCGGGCCCCCCCCCCCACACCTCCCCGTCACCAGCCAGGCCCCGGGCCCCTCACACCTCCCCGTCACCAGCCAGGCCCCGGGCCCGTCACACCTCCCCGTCACCAGCCAGGCCCCGGGCCTCTCACACCTCCCCGTCACCAGCCAGGCCCCGGGCCCCCCACACCTCCCCGTCACCAGCCAGGCCCCGGGCCCCACACACCTCCCCGTCACCAGCCAGGCCCCGGGCCCCCCACACCTCTAAGTCACCAGCCAGGCCCCGGGGCCCCCACACCTCCCCGTCACCAGCCAGGCCCCGGGCCTCCACAAATCCGCGTATCCAGCCAGGCCCCGGGCCCCCCACACCTCCCCGTCACCAGCCAGACCCCGGGCCCCCCACACCTCCGCACACCCAGCCAGGCCCCGGGACCCCCACACCTCTGCGTCCCCAGCCAGGCCCCGGGCCCCCCACACCTCCGCGCCCCCAGCGAGGCCCCGGGCCCCCCACACCGCGTCCCCAGCGAGGCCCCGGGCCCCCACGCACATCCGCGTCCCCAGCCAGGCCCCGGGCCCCCCACACATCCAAGTCCCCAGCCATGCCCCGGGCCCCCCACACCTCCGTGTCCCCAGCCAGGCCCCGGGCCCCCACCTCTAAGTCCCCAGCCAGGCTCCGGACCCCCCACACCTCCAAGTCACCAGCCAGGCCCCGGGTCCCCCACACCTCCAAGTCACCAGCCAGGCCCCGGGCCCCCCACACCTCCGCGTCAACAGCCAGGCCCCGCTCCCCCACATCTCTAAGTCCCCAACCAGGCCCCGGGCCCAGCCACACCTCCAAGACCCCATCCAGGCCCCGGGCCCCCCCCCCACACCTCCTCGTCCCCAGCCAGGCCCCGGGCCCCCCACACCTCCGCGTCCCCAGAAACGCCCCTTGCCCCACACACCTCCAAGTCCCCATCCAGTCCCCGGGCCCCCATGCACCGCCGCTTCCTTAGCCAGGCCCCCTAGCGTTCACACCACCACAGTCTTGGAAATATTTTCTGAACAACACAAAATACCTGGCTTAATCTTTTTTGTAAACGTTATACGCATCGCTCCTTTTTCAGTACAATACAGTCTTCTGTCCCTCACACATTCTTCGGTATTCCGAAGATAGCAAGTCACCTGCGCAGCATTCGTCACGTGACAGGCCTGTCGTGACCGATTAATACAATTTTCATGGTTCTGGCTTGGGTGAATATTCTTAAACCGAGTCCTCTTCGATACTGCAATAGAATGTTCAACGACTTCAACAAGATTTTTTTACCATAAAAGGATGGGCCTCAACCAAATGAAACTAAATACTATGTTTCATCCAAAAATATTGGTCAATAAGTGAAATAATGACATCCTTATCCTCCATAAGATAACACTGGATCCCCAAAATACAATGTACTTTCTTTAGAGTTTTTAATATCCCGGTAACTAATGGAGATAAATTAAACCTTCGAAATTGTGTGTTTTTTAGATTATTCCAGTGGTAAAATAAAAACAAAATGTTTTAAAAATTACCCATGTAAAACGCAAAAAATCCATTTTGGGGTGCTAAAATCCCAAAACTATCCCTTTCTATAGGTTGAAATAAATTGTTTACAAACTCATCCAATAAATATAGGCCTATAGGATTACACCTATATACAAAATTTGGTCTCAATCAGATCACTTTTACGTGAGTTGTGGAAGATTTGCCAAAAATTTATTTTTAAACTAATATAAAAAAGTCAAAATCCCATTTTTTATAACCCAATAAAACCCCGTTACCGTGGTCACACTGGTTTCCGAACTTAACCTGAGCCATGCTGCCCTACATCTAATGTCCACACTAGTACGATTATTTTTCAACTTCAGCTAGATGTTTAAATCTAAATCGTGGATATAAAAACATTGTTCAAAAATACATTCTATTACGTTAAAATAAATACTTTAACTGTAGCTTAGCATGAGCTAATTTTATCCAATTAAATATAATTATTAAAACACGTTTCAAAGTCTCTTTAAACATTTATCGGATAAATACCTGTTTCTAAACAGTTATAATTCTATCCGAGCGGCTCAGATGCTTTGCCGCGGGCGCTCGACTACGTGGTTCCATTATTAGCCGCTAGGTGCAGCTCACCGTATGTTCATGTCGCTATCCCCCCATGTTGATTTTTTTTTTGTAAATAAGATTTTTTATAATGAAATTGTAAGATTTTTTAGCAAATTAACCTAATTTGTAATATTGCCTTATAAGATAAACTTTATAATTATCATTTTATTTGGTATACTCTATTAAAAAACAAGTTGGAGTGAAAAATTTAAATAAGTTCTCGTCTATTTTATTGCAAATTTGGAAGTACATATGGTTGGGAATACGATTTTGACAAACGTTACTCCGTAGACAATTGACGCTAACGCAATTCTTTGCAGGGCCTTACTCTAAGTAAGGCCCAATAATACTGTAACCATGCTGCTCATTACTAATGGGCGTAGATGAATAAGATTGTAGAGGGTTTTCTCTTTACGGTTACTACGCTTTTATGAATCTACAGTAACCGCCGCCTTGAATTTGTATTTCCTTAAGACTGATGTTAAAATTTCAAACATCCGCTTCGCCTTTAATATTGGTAGAAAAAGATTCATCTTTATGTCATTTTAAAAGAAACTTTAATACAATGTGAACTAAAAATAACGATTATAGAGTGATTTATGAAATTAAAACACTGAAATAACGCGTCCATTTTCGAGCAAAAAACTTTGAGAATAGGCTAGAGTACTTTGTTATTTGTTAATCAAACAATCAATAATATAAAACTTTTGATCCTTCCGGGCCCTATGTATTACATTTTCATTTAAAATTACATAAAGAGTAATCTTTTTAGATCTTATTAAAGGCGTAGCTGATGTTTGAAATTTAACATTAGTCTTATGGGAATAAAAATCCAAGGCGTCCGGTACTGCAGACTCTTAATCACGGCAGCATTTAATCCCGAAATCGTGAAATTCTTCGTACGTATATATTAATTATGATATTATTATTCATGTTTTTAAAGGTTGCACTGTATAATTAACACGAATAAGTAAATATTTTCACTTAGGCTGTTCTGTGTTTCTGTGTGTGTCAGTTGTGCTGAATCCTTGACTATGTCTTTTGATCAGACTTAAACAAATTTGTTTAAAGCTGAAGATGACGCAGATGTATTTACACGGAATCGCCTTTCGTGAATTAGGCCTACTACTGTAATAGAAAACCTATAGTGAAAGTCGCTGATATATATAACAATTATAAATAGGGGTTTGCTCGTTTTCATACATATAATGGAAAAATCGTATTTTCATATCAACGCTAAGGTTAGATTGTTGTACTATTACAGAACTCATTAGAGTAGTGTTAAGTATGGAACTAGTTTCATTCCGCTATATGGCCATATCTACCCGTATCACTACTCACTTAATACTTATCAGTAAGTTACTCTTTTTATGATTACAGTACAATGTTACAGTTGTTGATAAAGTCTTTTAAAGAGATACAGTATAGTAATAACGAATATAAACAAAGTATGCCCCCGCGCAGCAGACCTGCGTACTCAGCGAATTTTCAATGGAATTTGGTATTTTCCTCTTATACACCATTGGAATGAGGATTAGGCTTTGCTGCTATGGGGGTATTGTAAGAAAATAGACGATAATTCTTTCCCATTGCAGGTACATGCTAAATTGTAGCAAATTCTGGTATTTCCCCCCATGAACCCCATCGCAATGAATATGTAGGCTTGCTGCCATATGGATTTTGTGAAAAAAAAAATTAAGTTACACTCTATTCAGTGAATGTACATACCAAGTTTTATGAAGTTGTGTCAATAAATAAGAGAGAAAGATGGATTTGTTGATTTCCCGCAAGAATAACATGGAAAACATGTTTTTGGATTTCCCCCGTTATCTCTTAAGCTAGGTTAAGAATTCAAGATAAATTGTTTTTTTTTCAACCTTTTTTGAATAGTTTTAGTTAAAACTGTTGAATTTACAAAATTATGATCCGAAAATGCCAAAAACTTATTTTGACCCTTTTGGAACCCCATAAAACCCCTTTTCCATAGTTAGATGACTCTGGTTTTAAAACTTAACCATATGAATGCTGACTTACACCTCTGTACAAAATTTCCTGAAAATCGGAGGTTTCTTTCTAGGGTTATCGTGTTAATTTACACACACACTTATCCAGTTTATACATATACGAGTATAAAAATTTGAACGAATGTTGTTTTTGGCTTCTAGAAACCTCAAAACAAAAAACTGTCATGGTCCCGGGCTTAGGTCTTACCGTGACTACTACCGTAATAGCGTATTCCCGACAGGGAATACTGTCATGTCCGATGCGACATAGGCCTTCTCGTGGGCAGTCCCCACCCTCAATGAGAAAAACCTGCTCAACGTTTGTCACGTCCTCTCTCTACAATCAAAATGTTCATACATGTTCAGATGTGTCGCCAGATGTTCAAATATGTTGAAAATTAATTGAATGTTATGCAATATACAAGAAGCTTATTAAAATTTATTATAGGCTTCACTACTGTACATTGCATGTCAAATTATTGCAAATATTTTGTAACTTTAATTTTTTTAACCCACATTCTTATTTATAACCACAGGTATGTGTATTCCTCTTTTAAGAGTCTGCAGTACCCGTCATCTTGGATTTTTATTCACATAAGATCAATGTTAAATTTTAAACGTCAGCTACGCCTTAAATATTGGTCGAAAAAAATCATCTTTTGTCATTTTAAAGGAAATTTTAATACATAGAACTATGAAATCAAAAGTTTTGTATTTTTTATTAATAAAAAACAGAGTATTGTCAACATTTTCCTACGACATGTTTTTTTTCAGTAGTTTAATCTCATAAATCGTGATTTTTATTTCACACTGTCTTAGATCTTAAAATTCCCTTTGAAATGACATAAAGATGAACCTTTTTCAACCAATATTAAAGGCGTAACGGATGATTCACTTTAATTAGTCTTACGGGAATAAAAATCCAAAATGGCGGGAACTGCAGACTCTTAAGGCCTAACAAATCAAAATAATAAAATAACAAAAATAAAACTAAATAAGACTGAACTAAAAAGATTAACTAAATAATACTATAGTTATTAGACGCTATGAAATAAGAATTGTTATTGTCTACAAATCATTATGATAAATCATACTTGCTATGTGCTTGGCATTCCGACTTGTACAGTGACAAAAAGAAATGTTTTGTGTTGGTTAGCTCGACACAGCTTCGTCTAAGGAAATACCTATTCGGATACCTATTTGTTTATTAAATGGATTGTAATGTACTGTTGCATAAAGGACATATTTGTAGTATTGATTGTTTTCTCTACTTTAGAAATTCAAATTCATACAAACAGGTTACTAGACCTTTATGAATACCATGGTAGTACAGAATTCAGAATAATAATAGTAACCTTTATTTCCATTATACTATTTAAAATAATTGTGAAGCAAATATCAGTATTTGTTTAAGAACTTCACTCCTGCATGAAATGGAAGGTTCATAACAGTTTTCAATTTTTTGTGCAAGAGTCTGTACAAGGTTCCTCCTCTTGTTGGATAGTTAAGTAGGCCTACAGTAAGGATTGGCCCGGGATGGGGGAGCTATTAAGCTTGCAGAAGAAGACGTATAAAATTTGTACACAAAAGCCAGAGTAAAGGAGAAAATGCTCCTCGGAAATTCTCGGAGAATTATTATTTCAAATTAAGTTCTTTTCAAACTTCTAGGTCCTCCAAATTTTTTCTTTATATGGTTGATTGATATACTGAGAAAAAGTAAGACGAAGATCAAATAAGTGAATTTTGCATACAGGTAACACATCAGTGAAATGCTACAATTGACCATTGTTTATCGTAGATGTTAATTTTAATCGAAGGATGTCCGCACTAATGAACGTTTTTAGCGAAATGAGAGCCCCCTTGACGGGTTTTCCTGATTAATTTCTCACAGCCTTTGTATTTTATTACTTTTATTTTTAGCCTTTTTTGTACTGGTGCGGATCGAATGCTGGAGGTTTCAGTCCCACGGGCCAAAAGTAATTTGTATGTCGTTGTTTTTGCATATCGGCACGACGGCACAGTTCATCTTTACCGACGATATTTTACTGAAGCTTATTAAAATGCATGTATTTTATAGATTTGGTATTCTAGTCAACCATATAAATAAAATTAGTTACAGTATTTAATTTGTAAAATATAGTTTTTTTTTCTAGTTCGTTCATGTAAAAATGAATTGGAATGAATAAAGAAATAACTAAAGAGTTCCGCCCTATGTTTTTAGAGTAAAACAGCTAAATTGTTATTTTTTACAGTTAATTAAACTAAATATATTAGATGAAATGTGGTAAAGTAAATATTTACTACTACCTAATTATATATATATTTTACTCAAATATATATATATATATTTGAGTAAAAATGTTTCACTTAAAAGTTACTTTTCAAACTACTATGATAGGATCATTGGGATTTTAAAGTTATATGTAAACACATTTTGTATATGTTTTACAATTTTTATTACGAAACGTAAAAAATAGTAGGTAACTTCAACAGGAAGATAGGATCCAAGGTTGGCATTCGAGAGTGCAAATGTAAATCCACTTTATCAAATCGGATTTCCTTTGCTGTCTTTGTAGAGATCGTCGTTGACGTTGTAGAAGTTCTGGGAGGCGGGGCAGTCGACGTTGAAGTACCAGTCGCACACGCGGTACAGCTGGTTGAACACCGTGCCGTTGGGGCAGAGGAAGCTGAACTGCTGGCCCGAGGGCAGGCACCAGTGCCAGACCTGCAAAATAAACAGCTCCTGATATGTGATACGCTCATGTTGAAGTACCAGTCGCACACGCGGTACAGCCGGTTGAACACCGTGCCGTTGGGGCAGAGGAAGCTGAACTGCTGGCCCGAGGGCAGGCACCAGTGCCAGACCTGCAAAATAAACAGTGACTCATATGTGATACGCTCATGTTGAAGTACCAGTCGCACACCGGTACAGCCGGTTGAACACCGTGCCGTTGGGGCAGAGGAAGCTGAACTGCTGGCCCGAGGGCAGGCACCAGTGCCAGACCTGCAAAATAAACAGCTCCTGATATGTGATACGCTCATGTTGAAGTACCAGTCGCACACCGGTACAGCCGGTTGAACACCGTGCCGTTGGGGCAGAGGAAGCTGAACTGCTGGCCCGAGGGCAGGCACCAGTGCCAGACCTGCAAAATAAACAGCTCCTGATATGTGATACGCTCATGTTGAAGTACCAGTCGCACACCGGTACAGCCGGTTGAACACCGTGCCGTTGGGACAGAGGAAGCTGAACTGCTGGCCCGAGGGCAGGCACCAGTGCCAGACCTGCAAAATAAACAACTCCTGATATGTGATACGCTCATGTTGAAGTACCAGTCGCACACGCGGTACAGCTGGTTGAACACCGTGCCGTTGGGGCAGAGGAAGCTGAACTGCTGGCCCGAGGGCAGGCACCAGTGCCAGACCTGCAAAATACATAGCTCCTGATATGTGATACGCTCATGTGTTAGACGCCCACATAATCAACTCTTCCTTGAATTCTGGAACCTTTCCACAAAACTGCAAAACGGCCATAGTAAAACCGATTTCAAAAAGTCCGACAAGACCGATCCTGGTAACTATCGTCCAATCTCCCTCCTACCGTCTGTTTCAAAATTAATTGAAAAAGTTGTTTCGGAGCAACTTAACCATTTCCTGGAACACAATAACATACTGTGCAACAGACAGTATGGTTTCAGACAAAACAAATCAACCAAATTGGCATTGATTGATTTCATCAACAACTGCATCGATGCGATGGAGGCTGGGGAAACAGTAGTTGGCTGTTTCGCAGATCTCTCAAAAGCCTTCGATTGTGTCGATGCTGCAATTCTCTTAGAAAAACTGGCCTCAATCGGAATCTCTGGTCTGGCGCTGAAATGGCTTGAGTCTTACTTAGCTGAAAGATGCCAGATCACTGAGATTTTGCAAAACTCTGCTTCAAAACTTCAAAAAATTTCCTCCACTCCAAAGATCATTACGAACGGCGTTCCGCAAGGATCCGTTCTGGGACCTCTCCTTTTCTTGGTTTACATCAACAACATCACAGACTGTGTCCCAATAGGTAACGTCTACTTGTTTGCGGATGACACAACATTATTCGTAAATGGGTCAGACTTGCCAAGACTGGAGGCAGAGTCTAATGAAAAGGCAAATGAATTAGCTAACTTTTTCTCATCAAACAAACTCAATTTAAATCCACAAAAAACCAGATACATGTGTATCCAAACTGCCCAAAGAAAAAATTCAAAAAACAATAGGACTCCGAACCTATTTATTGGAGAGGATCAAATTGAAATTTCAAAAACAGCTGATTTTTTGGGGGTGAGATTGGATGATAGGCTGGGATGGGAAGATCAGTTAAAGAAGCTTGAGGGGTCGTTAGCTCGAGGTCTCTATATTCTGCGTAGAATTAGAACCTACGGTAGCCTTCCCCTATCAAAGTTGGTTTACTTTGGCCTCTTCGAACAACACATTTCTTATTCAATAATTCTTTGGGGAGCTGTTAAGGGCAACCTTGAAAGAATTTTTGTCTGTCAAAAGAAGGCAATAAGGGCCATCCTGGGCATGCCGCCCCAGACCAGCTGTAGAGATGCTTTCAAACAATTAGGCCTTCTCACGGTCCCCTCACTATTCATCTTTGAATCAGTCTGCTATATAAAAACCCAAAATATTTCACCAACCTTTTCCAATCACAAATACCACACCCGACATAAAGGACTTCATGCAGAGCAACAAAAACTAACTCTTTTCGAACACAAGCCTAAATACTGTGGGATCAAGCTATTCCAAGCTTTGCCAGAAAAATTACAAAATATCAATAAAATCACAAAGTTCAAATTTGAAGTTAAAAAGTTTCTAGTGGAGTCCAGTTTTTATAGTATTAACTGTTACCTTTCTGGTAACAAAGAACTAGATTAGAATTATCCTTTGTAGGGCAGCTAAGTATAAGATAAACCCTTTGACCTGTCCAATTCCTTGACTCTAAGGACAACGGATGCGAGCTACAAGTAACAAGTAACAAGTAAGTAGAGATGAAAAACATATTTCGATAACTAGAGAAAGAAATTGCTATGAATATTTTGGAATAAATGATGAGGATGTAAAAAGGATTCAACGACGACGATGGAAAGTAAAATGCCCTCGATACAATAAAAAAATTGATAGCAATAATAACTACTATCGACTATCATGATTATGTTGATAATTTACTTGATAATTTGTTGAGTTTGCTTACTTAGACATCTGTATTGCAATAAATTGCTAGATTATTAATAAACAAAAAACGCTTGTCTGAATTTTTTACTCTTAGGTAAAAGGGTTATATTTTAACGCTTGAGTCTTTTATAACTAGAAGTGATAATTTATTCCTCCTCTAGTTAGTAATGTTAAAGGATTTCAATCCATGCAAACTGCAATGCAATGGGATACAGGAAGATATGGAAACTCTTTTGCTTTTCAGAGATGGAAATGATTTTATTGTTGATTTTAGGTCTAATATTTTTTATTATTTAATTATAAAAATGAAATAGTCGATAACGAGTTGAAAATGTTCAATTATTGCAATAGTTGCATATCAAAACGTGAAATTCATGTGCATGAAGGAGGAAAGCAAATTTTTCAATATATCTAACAAAATCTTTATAAAAACACATAATAATATGTATAAAAATAAACTCATAAAATGAAACTTGATGTAATTTATATTTACAGGGATAAATAATTTTATCGAAGTTCCTATAATTTGTTCTTGAACTTACATTCTGCGAGACAGTAGGGTCTTATTTCTTTCCTCGCAATCAGATGAACGGGGAAAGGTTTTCGATCCACCTGTTTCGTAAGAAGATCAGACCCTCTATCAGATCCTACTAATGCCTACAGAGTCACGAACACGGGACACGCCAGGGCCATGCCATCCGGTCTCGGCGGCGGCTGTCGATGAACCACGAGTGGTGGCTAGAAAACTAGAAAACTCACGATTTCGGCTGCCGATGGTCATTTTGGCAGCTGAAGAACAAAGTACCGGTGACGTTGCTGCAGCATATTTAAATAGTGGTCCAAAAAACCTGACTCTCTCAAACAGCTGTGTCTCTGCCGTTATTAAGTTTACTCTGTTGATTTTTTGTAAAAATGAAAAGATCCGCTAATGCCATTTCAATGACAATGGAGCAGGGGGTTCAACATCGTACTTTTGTTATTGAAACTTCAATTTAAAACTGTGAATCTGTGACTGTTATGCAACGGTTATTTCGGAACAATTTATACATGTTCCTAATCGCGGCGCCATGCCGCGCCTTGGAGAATGTGGGGTAGTGAACAAGGTAAAAATATGCCTTTACATGAAAAGAAAAAATGCCCAAACCAATCGGAAGGCCCAGAACTGTATGTACTCTAGAAATTGCACAAATCGCAGTTGTGTCAATGGCTCTCTTACGAAGACTGTTCTCGGAGCATCTCATTCATTGCATGTTTTTGCAATATTCCATCTGAAATACTACATTTGAATTCATCACCGTATGATTTTTAACTCCAATATCTTAAATCGCCCAATCCAGACTGGTTGACCCATGGAGACCTACAATTCCTTTCAAGAAAGGGCAACCAGTTTAGCTTATTGTTATCAACGCCAGCAATCACATGGGTTTTGCAAGACCTGCCTCCGCCTGGATTTTGGTGATTACAATCGATCATTCACGAACTGCTGGCTTTTTAAGAATGATGCCTTCATTGCATGCCTCATCTAGAAGTTTGGGCCTAAACAGCAAGGCATCATTGTTTTGCTTCTTAAACCTTCATCGAGGTTCAGCTCAAACTATTATGAACGTGAACTACCTTGGGCTGATATTTTGTACATTTGTGACGTTTGTCAATGCTATAATTAGGATATACAATAAAGAACTAATTACTGACCATGTCTTGATCGAGAGGATGTTTTGAAAGACAACAAAGAAATTTAACTTTTTGAAGTTGAACTTTTGATGGTATAGTTTAAGAACTCGCCTACGGCTCGATGGGGGCTCCGCCCCCATGCCCCCTTTATAGTTCTCTAGTTCTCTCTGATTAATTACAGTTTTTAACTTAATATCAAACACATAGCAAAGCTAAGCACGCTAAGATAGTCTAAGCAGCAAGAGATACACCGATATGTTTCATGCTTAAATTTTTTGCTGGTGTCAAAATATGTCTCTTTAAAGACCCGCTTCTTACATGTTACCATCAGTTTGGAAGTTAAAACTCAAGTAGAATCATCTGTGGTGGGGGGTTTTAAAAATATTTTATAAAATCTCCTAATTCGTTCATAATTTATAAAGTCTCAAGGGTTACCAATCACAATTTAAATCGTTAAGATCGACCATGAGAATTGGCTTCAGATTCGTCAAAATGTTAAGTCCAAAATGTAGTTCATTTCAAGATACGTTTGATAAAAGACCAAGTTTATTCCCTATTATTACTAAAAGTTTGATTGGTCAAACTTAAAGTAGAAACACTGTCATATCATAGTAAGATGCAATTTGGTTTATGTGGAAATATTAAGATTTAAAAATGTTCTTTTTGTAAGTTTGAGAAAGAAAACTACAAAGAGTTGGATTCATACGCCTATATTCAATGAACTTTTAACCCTGGTGGGTAAGGACTACCCAACAACCAAAACCTGTGAAAGGTATTTACTTTGATGAGAAATATACAACAAATATGTTAATGAGACTCAGTCAGGTGGCGTTTGTGATTAAACCAAAAACAAATCTAACATTTTAACTATTGTTTTTCATAGTCTTGAGTTCTTAACTTTAGTACACGTCCTACCAAATCCATATTAAAAATAATGCTAAAGACTTTCAGTATCCTGTCATGTCATACTACATCAAAGTTAGAATAGATAGTCCGAATCTATCATACCAAAGCTTTACATCCGAACTGCTTTAACCTATTATAGCCAACACTGGTTTTAAGCAACATCCCTTTGCCCCCTCCTTGAATCATCTGGAACGAATAGAAACAAAATTTCCATTTGTAAACATCTATTTTTTAAATCGTGTTTATATTTTCTTAACAATGCACTTGTTATTAATGACGCATATGTAATGTAGGCATATATATTGTCAAAGGAATAAAGTACATTATTATTATTGTTATTCATACCTTATTTGCCGAACTGTATAATTCACAAACACAATTTGAACTTTTTTGAACATTGACTAACATTGGACCAGCTTTATCCTCAACACCTGACTAACTATACGTAAACATGACACAATAGTGTCACAACCTTGGTTGTAGCTCGACGACCTGCATCGAACTGGAGACTTACGTTAACTTTAAAAAAATTTAAAAGATTTATATAAATTCTTATTTTAAAATAATGTCGGCTTTCTGTGTGTGTTCAGTTCTGTAGTCGAAGAGGTTCTTTGCTAAACTCCTTACACAACTGGTCCCTGCACACTGCTACACAGAGTGTTGCGTAACCACACCTTATACAACCAACACTGCGACGTATCCCTACACTACACACTACATACTACACACTACACACTACACACTACACACTACACACTACACGTACTACACACACGTCTCAACGCTATACATACTCATCGAGGAATTCTCAATTTCGATCAAAATTACAGGCGATAGAGTTACTTGTCGATCATATTGGGCCAAAATGATGTTCTTCAATGATTGTCAATTTTCAATGGGGTTTGGACCGTTCCCCTTAAAAAAGTTAAAAAAATGCGACTGGCGTAGATAGACAAAACATCAAATGAAATAATAAAAATTGGCCCAATGATTATTTTTATCAATCATAGAATAATTATCAATTTTCAATGAATGAAATCTATGGACTCAATGGAGTTTCCAATGAATCAATGAATTATTTTCAATTAATGATAGTCTATGGGCTCTGTGATGACTTTTCATGAATCATAGAATGATTGTAAATTTTCAATGAATAATATCAACGGACTCATGGATTTTCAATGGTGATTTTCAATGAATCAATGGATGACTGTTAATTTTCAAAGAATAGTTATCAATGGGTTCAATAGTTAACATTTAAAATCAATGTTGAAAATAGTGTCAAAAATATCCTACGATAAAATGTTGTTGTCAGTCATGTAGTCGAACTTTGTGTATTGTTTTGTCTCAAATCCATTTTATATTCCAGAAGATAAGTATCTACTTCGAATGATTTTTAACTTCTTTTCATAAAATAAGTGATAACAATGGAAGTTTAGGTAATACACTGCTATATTACTAGTTTTGTCATCGTAACCCCTGTTCGAGTAAACTGTAGGAGTAACCTATATTCAATAGCTTGCATTTATGAATTCTGCCAATTCCGTAAATTCGCCAATCCGGTCAGGACTAGTCCCGATTAGTTGGGAGTCATCTTCACCCCTGTGCCAGTAGCCCATTGTTGCGCAGTCTACAATGTTAATCATACGGCTTTTATGCTAAAACATGGTCTGGTATTCCCCTGTTTCGGACCCCGTTTTTCAACCGATTTTCTTGAAATTTGGTAAGTGTTTAGTTGAATAGTTATATTAGGTTTCTCATACCTCGAAATTTGGAAAATGTAATAAATATTACTCTTTGTGATGTCACAAAGTAACTCGATTTTCCTTAGTTAATATTTCAAAATTTAGTAAAATTTCCAAAATTTCGAGGTATGAGAGACCTAATATAAGTATTCAACTAAACACTTACCAGCTTTAAAGAAAATCGGTTGAAAAACGGCGTCCGAAACAGGGGAATACAAAACCATGTTTTAGCATAAAAGCCGTATGAGTAACATTGCCCATTGTTGCCCAGTAGACAATGTTAACTATACGGCTTTTAATGAAAAACATGGTATTTGATTCCCCTGTTTCGGACGCCGTTTTTCAACCGATTTTCTTTAAAGCTGGTAAGTGTTTAGTTGAATAGTTATATTAGGTCCCTCATACCTAAAAATTTTGAAAATTTAGCAAATATTACTCTCTGTGACGTCACAAAGTAACTCGATTTTCCTTTGTAATATTTCAAAATTTAGTAAAATTTTTAAAATTTTGAGGTATGGGGGACCTAATATAACTATTCAACTAAACACTTACCAAGTTTAAAGAAAATCGGTTTAAAAGCGGCGTCCGAAACCGCGGAATCAAATACCATGTTTTAGCCGTATGGTTAACATTGCCGACTGCGCAACAATGGGCTACTGGCCCAGGGTTGAAGATGACTCTTAATTCCTATCTCCTCCGGAGCTCTCACGTACCTGGCATTGAGCTTCTGGGTCGGCGTAGTAGCCCGGGGCTCTCTGGGTGCAACTGAAGCTCAGCCCCCTCGGGATCTCGTTGTAGGCTGGGTAATCCGGTTTATTTTGCTTGAACAGAATCATAACCTTTATTTACAACCCAAACTACGCAAAAAGTACATACAACTTATATAGGTGTCAAGGCTAAGGTAATGTAACTTTTTTAATTCAGTCTTAACAGTCTGCACTACCTGTGCCATCTTGGTAGTTTGTCCCATAAGAGAAATGTTAAATTTAAAACATTACTGTGAGTTTGTTTTTCGTCGGAAAATTTCAAAAACTTCATGTCTTTTTAAATGTTACTATAGAATCTAGTGCTTGACGTGGTAGATAACTAATCAAAAAAATCATCCACTCGAATAACGAATCAAATATAAATGTATTTAACACCATTTTATACCACTTTTAAACAATTTTTAGTAGGTTTATTGAACATCTATCCACGTCATGCTCTCCGCTATTCCCTTATGGTGAACATATTCAAGTTTCATGCTAATCCGATGCAAGATTATCGAGATATAGTGTTTCAAAGACTACAGTAATGTTTTGAATTTAACATTGTTCTTATGGGACCAAAAATCCAAGATGGCGCAGGTAGTGCGTTAAAAGTAAGCAGGAACAAAAATTAGGTGTAAAATGCAAAATGAGTAATTTCTGTTATTAAAGTCTACAAAATAAATAAATTAGGGTCAAATAAACAGTAATGAACTAACGAGACGTAGTGTAAATAGATTACATAGAATAATAAAAGCAGTAATAATTATTGAAATAATACAAATTGGTTAAACGGACTTGGGCTCGTCGATTTTTGAGATCTTGCAGAGGATCGAGGCATTTGGATCGTTTTTGACGGTGCAGTAAAAAAATTACAATGTTAGGCCTTTATATTGCAGAGGAATTGAATAGGCTAACTTAATTTGGGTAAATCTTTGCAGTTTAAATCTTTATTAACAAATATTATAACACAGTTTGTATACTGTCCAACCTATGTAATATGGATTTGATCTAGCCAAGGTAAATAATGTTATTAAATACTCTGACTATTTGAGCATTTCACATTGGCACATATCATTAAAAAACTTCTTAATTAGCATAATACGTATCGGTACTATTATTCAGGTTGAAATAATAAAACGTCTTCCAACACTACTCGATATATTACACTTACACTGTAATTGTATTTCATACACAGTCATCGGTGACGAAAGATTGAGAAACTTGGTGGGCTGATTCATTTAAGATATGTTGCTATGTTTGTAAATAATTTCAGCGATAATTTTATGATTACTGTAACTCGGTGATAAACCGTTTGAAATTAGTAAACACTCTAATTAGAAAATGCTATCAAAGTGCAGATAAGATAAAATTGCTAATTCCTTTTGTTACCGTCAAAGTCATCGGGATTCATATACCGGTACATTCATATACTAATAATTAACCGTTTCTGTAAAAATGGCTTACTGGTTCAGCTCTCACCCGAAAAAATGTTTATGAAATTAAAAACTGTTTTATAGAGAAATAATTAATTATAAAGATGTGTAGTTGAACGCTACCACGTGTGTTTGTATCACATTTTGACTTTGATTTAAGAAATAATCTATAATTAATATCAACTATCTAAAAACTCTACAGTGTTCTAAGACCATTTTTGGAAATTGCCTACCAGTTAAAATTCTTTTTGAGAAATTAGTCTATGATACCTCAAAATTTATGTGGCCATCGTTGGAATTTAAACTTTGTTCTTTCAAACCATATGGTGTCAACAGATTGCCAAAATTCTCAATGTGAGGAAAACTTAATAAAATCATTTCAAAGAACAACTTATTTCATGTATTTTTATCTAGGAATTTCATTGGAGTTGCACTTATGAAAACAGTAAACATTAGTTAGCCTTATTTCTACGTTGACTGGTTTCAATTTAGTAGTATTTCTATTTTTCACAGCTGAAATGAATCTTAGATATTACAAGGCTTTACTATAACTGGGTTGTTTCAAAACTAAGATTCCGCCTGTTTTCGGTAAGGAGACTCTGGAACGGTGGACCGTGGACCCCCCGCTGGTCCGAGACCCACGGTCCCACGGCTACGGCTCAGTCCGTTCCCATCTCCGGCCTTGAGTTCTGGGAACCTCGTCTGCCCCTCTTCTAGTAATTGAGGTTGCGTTCGGAAACCCGTGTTTTCAATTTGTTAACAATCTCAACACCAGCTTAGCACAAGATTAGCTCCAAGGTGCTTTGTTCTATCTCTTTCGAGGCTGGAAGCATAGGTCACGGATTTTCACAGATGTTTGGAAATCATAGGGAGTTTGTAGGGAGATTTAGCATATCTAAGCCGTTAGTGAAACATCCTAATAATATTTGAAATAACCAGTTCAGGTTTTTAGCTTTAATGTTAAAAATTCCATATTTCTTCCAAAATGGTCAGAGGAGGGGTGAGTATAAAGTTACTGTTCTCAATCGGATTCTCAGTATAGTAACTATAAAAATTCAAAAGAATAAAAACGGAAACACTCGGATAAAAAAAATGGAACAAGCCAAAAACCTTTCAGAAGATTTGATAAAGCTCAATAGCGAAATAACTGAAGAGAAATGAAGTACAGTATGTTGAACGTACAAGACTTCTCAAGAGCCCATAAGGTAAGGAGATTCACGATAAATTATTACGTGCCAATTACTGTCAATCAGATAGAAAACTTTCAATTGTCTGCTGCGAAATCAAATCCTTGAAAATTAAGACAAATCAGTTACTATCCATTGACGTAGAAACTAACTATAGAAATGATTATTCTCATTTTTGTGCTGATTAGGGTCAGAAACTCATTAAAATAATAAAAAAGTTTACTGTTTACATATTTTTATGGGTTTATTACGAGGAGTGGATAGGTTTCATCTAGGATAGGATAAATGAACCCCTCCTAGAGGTTATATCTTACAATCATAAAGAAGGATGTTAGATATCAATACATTCAGTATGCAGAGATGAATCAACCTTTCTAAAAGCATCCAGTTATTCTAGGATCGTAGAAATAATTGATCTAGAAATCATTAGCAATTATGAGTGTTGTCCTTAGTTGAAAATATGATCAAATTCCAGAAGATGTTTCCTCGGTAAACCGTTATTGTAACACGCTCCTATTAGAACACAGAGAAACATTTTTATTTGAAAGATCTGAAGACAAATTTATTTGCAGTTTTGGGGCTGTAATTTGGGGCGAACACATATAGTGTTGGGGGTAATGGATTATTTAATATATCCAAATTTACACATGGATTGTGAAAAATTCACTAGTAACATTTTGAGGTAGAAACAGTAACTTGTTCGTGTTACTCTCTTAGAGAAAATGTTGAACTTTTAATTTCATTATTTTAAATATTTTAATAAAAAAGTTTGTTAACCTATTTATTTTGCAGTGTAAGAGCATAAATAAAAACGATGAAGTGTAATAATTTTTTGATACAATTAGAGGGATGGGTTCTTTAAAGTTATTAGGTAAGATAAAATATGGGTTATATATTTCACCGTAAGTTCAAGCATACAACATTTCATTTAGGCATTTAATTATTCTTCTAAAATTTTTATGTAGTATTGATAAACTTGAAATATTTATTTGGAAATACGATAAGTTTCTGGGGTGTCATCAACTACTGTGTAATAATTACAACCCACTTATTGCATTGATTTTGAAATAAGAGGTTTTTATTGTGGTTGTAGTTACTGATAATTAAACATAAAACATAGCAGCTATTATAACATTGGGATATTAACTAAGATAATGAAAAGAGCTGGTTTAGTAATTTAAATTTTACCCCTAAAATTTAGTCTACACTATCGGGATAAATGCAAGTAATACTCATTTTAACATACTCTTTATTTTCAGAATATGAATTTAGATTCTTGACCAACTCCAACATGTTGTATGTGGTGCTTACACAAAAAAATCCAATAATACCATTACAAAAATATAACATCTGAAGTTTTTTTCATAAATGAAGAAAACTGTTTTCTTTTGTAAAAGGACTTTGTTATCCTTTTAGGAATTTAATAATTTTACAGCATCAAGCTTCAGTAAATTAATCCTTAAGTGAATAAATCTTACTTTTGTAAAAAGTTCTTCTCTTTGAAGAGCTTCCGAATCATATCAATATTGTACAAATCATTGGTCAACGTGATAAAGTAATCTAGTTTATTTGGTCAAAATGACTGGATTTAAAGAAAAATATAATCCAAAAAACTTGTTGTTTTCTTTGATTTTCGATGGCGTTAGTCGTTTTGAAAAGTAGTATATGAGACTGTTTAATGCCAGAATATTGTTGAAGCAATTTGACTTTTGATATCGCCTTCATAAATATGGCAGCAATATGCAACTCAGCTGTACCGCACAACAGTAGCCAAAGGATTGAAGGCGCTTTGATTATGAAGGCTGCCAAAATATTTCTTCTACATTCCACAGTATTACGGATCATATCAATTTAATCACAGTTAATTAGAATCTTAATTATATAAATATTATAGTTAGTATATTTTGTCAGTATATTTTACATTCTTGACTTGTATTTTAAAATTAGATCCCTTTAAAAAGCGACACTCTTATCGATAAATTACATTTGTTATAATTTTATTCTTTATCGGGGTCGAAAAGATAAATGACTGTGCGTACGTTTTACTTTGCATTAATACGAGGCGTTTCAAAATGAAAGAACAGAGTATTGAATTAAATTTAAGAACTACTTTGACTAAAACGATTTAAAATATAAGCCTACTAGTTTCCTTTTCGTTTTTGTAACCTATAAATGTTACAATTCATCATAGTTATTATACTAATTATTATTGAACTATTTAGAGGTTTTCTGTCGCATGGACCTACAATATAAAAATTTATCTTTCAACATTTAACATATATATTAATTGTACAACATAGTACTGTGTACATGCCGATGACCCAAATACTCTCTCAGGCCACAGTTGAACATTATCTGAGAGTCGCATTTGGATTACGATGGGACGTCGTCAGAATCAGAATCGGAATCGGATTAATCGTAAACCATGCAATTTGTATAAATCAGATATTGTCAGAATCAAAGGTAACCAGTATAGTTAATATTTATAAAACATTTTAATATTTATTTAGCTTATATAGGGTGTTCAGAAAAAACATTCCAATAATTCAGGAGGTTATTCTACACATTAAAACAAGCAAAACAGTTCCTGTACACATAGGTCATAAAACGCTTCGTTAAGCCGCTAGCCACCATTTTGTTTTTTACTCTTAATATTTTTCCCCGTAAAAAATGGTTAAACCAAGTTCATATTTGACATGAACCCTTATCACATCAATGTTAATTTTTACGAAAAAAATATTTTTCCGATGTGTATTTTTTTAAATTGCGGCCATTTTAATTTTTAAATTCAAATATCTAAAAATCGGTAAGTTTTATAAAATTTTACAAGAGACTTTTAAAATAATGCCAAAATATGCAGTGGTGAGGTAGCGAAAATCCCATTTTACATACGACGAATCGCATTTACTCTGGCATTTGTTGTTTGATCTTTATTATCTTCATTGTTTAGAAAACTAAATTTGCCAACCTTTTTTTGCCTTGTAAAAATTCGTTAAAATTAACCGTCATTTGCTTTCCAAGAAAAAAATGGACATAATTAAAAAAATGTATATATGAAAAAATGAAGTTTTTTCTTGTAAATTGAAATTTATGTCAGAAAGGTCTATGCTAAATATGAACTCAATACAATCTTTGTTACAGAAATAAAAATTCTTATGTTAAAAAAAATTGCGGAAAACGGCACAACCAAACAAAAATGAAAAAAGTTTTACTGGACATTTTCGATCAATTATTTTTATGGAAAGCAGATATGTGAATAGCCAGTTTTGCATTTTTGTGACACCGTGTATAGCACGTCCTGCCTGTTTGTAACAAAACATGCCAAAAAGATCTTTTTTAGAAATAGCAATGCAAAGGTAGCTTCAATCAGTGGCTATAAAATTAAAATAACTAAAAAAATAAAAAGTAAAACCATAACTTACCGAATAAACAAGGCAAGCCAAGCATGCGACTCCTACGAGACTAGTAGCTAGCTGCACCATCTGTAACCGACCACACGAAGAATTTACAATGGGATTGCTAACAGAGAAGAGTCAACACAAACTACTTCAATGTTGACAAGCAGCTTTGTTCATAATGTTCTGATTAAAATTAAATCCAGTGTTGTCGTTGTGATCAAATCATTTATTCCATAAACGAAAGTGTATCGTTGTATACCGGGCGTCTCACGTAAGGTGTCTCAAAATGATTACAGATGAGTTTGAACTGAAAAGTTGAAATAAAACTATTTCCCACTAAATCGGGCCCAAAAATAGTTTTAAAATAATTTTTTGTTTTTATCAAGCAGCCAATTTACATAATAGGACATGCAAGATGGAAGTTATTTAAATATATAATATTAAGAATAACTTAGTTATATAGCATTAAACAATGAAAAGTACTGTATAAATCAACCATAATATAACAAATAAATTAATCAAATAAATAACTACTTAGTAGGCCTACTAATGACAGGAGGTCATAACAGTAGCAATATATTACAATATGAAATGTAACAACAATTACAATAAATATTCATTTTTCAACAATATATAACAATATTCTATGACATAACAATAATTTAAAATTCTAGCAATATCTGAAACCTTTGTAAGAACATGAGAATATCCAAGCATGGGAAAATAGTTCAGTGGATATCAATAGTAGTAATGGATAAATTGAACAATAGTCAATAGGACATAATAATGTTATCTTGAGGGAGGCCTTGCAGCAGCACGGTCAGTTGGCGAGAAGTAAGAATAGGTCGCACTCGGCTCTACCTCTACACAATTCCCCAATCTCGTTAGGAGTGCCAGTGGGCTGTAGAAGTCGTAGTCGGTTAAGAGTCATCTTCGCCCCTGTGCCAGTAGCCCATTGTTGCGCAGTTGGCAATGTTAACCATACGGCTCTTAATGCAAAACATGGTATTTTATTCCCCTGTTTCGGACGCCGTTTTTCGACCGATTTTCTTTAAACTTGGTAAGTGTTTAGTTGAATAGTTATATTAGGCCCCTCATACCTCGAAATTTTGAAAATTTTACAAATATTGCTCGCTGTGACGTCGCAAAGTAACTGGATTTTCCTTAGTAATATTTGTTAAATTTTCAAAATTTCGAGTTATGAGGGGCATAATATAACTATTCAACTAAACACTTTCCAAGTTTTAAGAAAATCTGTTGAAAAACGGCGTCCGAAACAGGGGAATATAATACCATTTTTTGCATTAAAACTCGTATGGTTAACATTGCCGACTGCGCAACAATGAGTTACTGGACAGGGGTGAAGATGACTCTTAAGTGGTGACCACGGCCTAGAAGGTCCCGAGATCTGGTGATTGAAAGAACTCTAAAGTTTATCTCAGCCAGTAGATCCGGACAGTGCAAAATACCGGATTAATTTTTGCAGGAACATCACATCAGCTACATCACGTCTGGGGGCCAAAGGAGGAAGATTCAACACTTCTGAAAACTTCTCAACGGGAACCTCCAAATAGCTGTGACCAAGCCGAGACCCAACCAGCCGGACGAAACGCCGCTGCAGAACATCCAATATCGATCCAGCACAAGCTGTGTAGGGAGACCACACAGGGCTAGCATACAGCAGCTGCCTCCCCAGTGAGCAATATAGGGACCGAAGGGCAGACGGACTGTTGATGCCTTTGGAAAATCTTGAAATGAACCCGAGCATTCGGTTGGTTTTCCAATATTGATATAGGTTTTCCAATATTGATCGGTTGCAGATATTTCCAATATTGAGGGAGAAATTAAATTCAACTGTCGAAGGTGACCCGCAAATCCTAGATGCTTTCCCTAGATGAAATAGGGAGTTATGTTAGGCTGTTTGACTCGGTGATAACTGACAGAAACACATTTTTTGGGGTTAATGGACATGCCATTATTGGTGCACCACATCTCAATTGCAGCCAAAAGCTTCTTTGAATGTTCTGACAACATTTGGACCATAACAAAGGTCATCCATTTAACAATCAATGGTTAATTTGGATTGGGACCATAGCAAGGGTCGCTATTTTAAAACAGAAGAAGATAACCCAATTCTGTTTTCACCAAAATGTTTGTACGGAATAGACCTTTCAAATAATGTAAAATATAACATAAGTTTGTATTTGAAATTTCCAAAATTCAAACCTGTGATCCCCAGCTTCTAGAGATTCCTTTTTGTCATACAAGGTTGAAATTTGTTTTAAACTATTAGTTGGGGCCGATTTAGTGGGAAATAGTTTTATTCCAAGTTTGTAGGGCTAACTGTTCATTTTTAGACACATTACGTGGAAGAACAGGTATACAGGGTGAACAACTTAACTGTGCCACCATTGGCATATCCTAAACTATGAGATTTAGAGAAAACTTTAAATGGGGAACATCACTTATTTTTTTAAGGCAATAAAAAATATGAATTTCATTTTCTTCTAAATGGCCGCCATTTTCCAATATGGCGGCCAACTTTGAAATTTCTTACGGGACACCCTATATTTTATGGTGTTTTTTAAATTTACATGTAATTTTAAAACATTTTTATTCTTTAACATTTTTATCTAAACCTAACGGTTATGGAGCTAAAGGTAATTAAAGTTCATTTTTAGTTCCATAAGAATAACATGGGCCAAACTTTAACTGTCCATAACTCCGAAACCATTCAGTAAAATAAAAAATGCCCAAGAATAAAAAATGTCTTAAAATTATGTTTGAAGAACATTTCACACATAAAAATTATCATTTACGCATAAATTAACTTACTTCCAATATGGCGGCCAAAAAATAAAAGTTAATAAAAATTAATGTTATTATGAAAAAATGGCATTAAAACATAACTTTAAGACATTTTTATTCTTTGGGCATTTTTTATTTTACTGAATGGTTTCGGAGTTATGGACAGTTAAAGTTTGGCCCATGTTATTCTTATGGAACTAAAAATAAACTTTAATTTCCTGTAGCTCCCTAACCGTTAGGTTTAGAGAAAAATGTTAAAGAATAAAAATGTTTTAAAATTACATTTAAATTTCAAAAACACCATAAAATATAGGGTGTCTGATAAGAAATTTTAAAGTTGGCCGCCATATTGGAAATGGCGGCCATTTAGAAGAAAATGAAATTCATATTTTTTATTGACTTAAAAAAATAGGTGATGTTCCCCATTTAAAGTTTTCTCTAAATCTCATAGTTTAGGATATACCAATGGTGGCACAGTTAAGTTGTTCACCCTGTATATGTGTTATATAAAACATGCACAGATATCGCATTTCTATGTAGTATTTGATATTTAGAACTAGTCCCATCCAGGCCACAATCAGGCCAAGTTTGGCTGATAAAATGAGAGTCACTATACTGAACTAGAGAAATACAGTAACACTACAGTACAAGTTTATAAAGCTCACACGAATTATATGCGATTGACAGAAAATTAACTAGGTATATATCTATAAATCCTAAGAACATTTTATATCGGCCAAAAAGGGGGAAGGAATAACCAAGCAAACTCATGGAGGAGCCCTACCAATGGCATGGGACCAGGGCCTGTTCGATTTAGCGGGATTATATGAATAGGCGATATTTATGTGTATATCATAGCAATAGCTAGATGCAATATATCATGCATCATATCCATGACGAGGTTTCCTTTGATAGCATTTGCTATATTAGATATTTTTTACAATAAAGAGAGTCTGAGGTAGAACGATAATAGACGTGGCGCAAAAGTGACGTTTGATTAACTTTGAATTCAGTATCATATGAATGACCCATATTTCCTTAGTTCTTTACAAATGAAAACAAAATCTGTGTTTTTCTGAAGAAATGTGTTAGGAAATGTGAATTTTGGAATAGCTAGAGTCTACTTGCATGATAGACTTGTCTTCACACATAAAAAAGTAGCAGAAGAATCTTAAGGTGGCGCGAATCTTTTTGCTCCAAAACAGAAAAAACGGAACTAGGTGTTTTGAAAAGAAACCAAATTGTGTAAAACACTGGTAAGTAAAAATAACGTAAGTTTAATTAAGATGTACATTTTGAAATTAATTATTTTATCAAAGAAAAACTACACCACATGAAATGTAAATTACAAAGAATTGAGCTTGGAAATCTATAATTAAATTCGTTTTCACTAATTTGCTAACAGGATAATTGTTTGTAAATTTATATTAAGGAAAATCTCATTAAAAAAACTTATCTGTTGCCTTCTCTACTTTTTTAAATTAAATTAACATTGCTCAGAAGTATCAGTAGGAATCACAAGACCTTGTTTAATTCCAATTACTACATTGGTTAATAATTGGTACATTATTACTGGTATAGCACCATATTTTTAAGGTTTTTTCTACAATAATACTTAAAAGCAGGAAGAATAACTTTCTACAGAAAAAGCTTCCTTTTGTAGTGTAGTTTTATCACTCGTATCAAGAAGTGGATGGACAGACTCATTATCAGCACGTACTCAAGATGATAGAGAACACTTGATATCATCACTATCTTATCCCTCACGCATCGCCTCAATGGGCTTAGAGCCCGACTTTTAAGTTTTAAAAATAACATTGTGTTTTTTTCTTTTAACGTACGTTATCGTGTTTTATCTATGACTGTTGTAATAAGCACCAACATCAAATACAAACAAGTTGCTAAATGAGTTCTAGGAAACATATTAAAATAATTCACGTTCTAGATCAACGAGAGCTCGGCATTTGACGAAAGTAGCCTGGTGTTATGACAAAAACTGCGCACTTCGCTGATTGTTCCCTTATGATTCATGTTTTGTTTTTCTTATGTGCCTAACCTTAAAACAGTGTGATAATATGTAAGTGAGAACGAGGATTAGGTACTCGTCCACCCCGGGTGTTTCTATGTTTCGAAGGGTGACCACAAAATTTTTGACATGTTTACTACTTTATTTTTTACAGTCATTTACCAAATTTAAGTTGGCCATGTGTATGTGATGATTGTAATCAGCCTTTAAGTCATTCATGAGATATTTAGAACACTCGCATCGTCAAGTGGTTCTCTGTTTCTGTTCTAACTTACATCTCATTCTTGAATAAAAGGCCTTCTATATACAATTGTTGCATAAAGTATTTTTCTTACCACCAATGACTTGGATGTCATTATGAGTTATGAAGTTATATGTTTTACTTATACTGTTTTTATTAATCGTTATGACTGCCAGTAAAGTGTGTTATCATTTGTGATTATGGTCAAGGACTTTCGTGTGGCAATCGCAAGATAGTATCTAGTCTGTCGAACACGCGACTGATAAACAGTGATGGACGTTCGATGCATGTACCGTATTTGAGGATCATTTTGATACCTTAAAGAATTGCGAAGAAGATTGTATATACTTGTATTGAATGCGTAACAGGTGTTTAGGAATATAGCCTAAGAAAATAATAATGAAATATTAATGGGAATATGCACAAAAAACCTATCCTTTTTTGGCTCAATGAAAATCTAAATAAATAAACAATAAATATAATACATCACTTTATGTACATTGCGCCAATGGTTGTTAAGGAGTAATTTGGGGGGATAGAGTTGCCCCACCCTTTAGGCCTATAATTTGCAATATGCATGTTTTGTTATTCATTCGTAGCCTATATTTTCTAAAGCACTTTAATTCCAATTTATAGTACCTAAAATAAATAAATAAATAAAAATAAAAATAAACCGATTACCTTGAAATAGTGATTAATCCGTGGCACACTGACACTGACTGCTCTAGTGGCCAGGCGCTGAGATTTTATACGGCCAGCCCTGGTTCACAAGTTGCGTCAACTAGTTCTCACCTCAATGGGAACATTGTTTTGATTAATTTACTCACCATATATTGTCGGGCATGTCTGGGAATGATCGCATGTGCGGAATATTTGGTTCATGTTCACGTGACGGCGAGCTCACACACGGTTCGTGCGCTACCGGCGCATGTGGCCTCTTTAGTGTAGTAAATAAAATTAAGCCGAATCCTGGCTGGGGAGAAAAAAAAAAAAATATATATATATATATATATATATATATATATATATATATATATATATATATATATATATATATATATATATATATATATTGGATAGCCAATATTTCCTGAAAAGTGTTCTTTATAAACCCCCAACCTAACTTGGTAAATTCCCTGAAATCTCCAGGAGAATATACGTAAAGTTATGGGTGACCCACATGGAGCCAGATGTAATTTTTATTTCGGCTAATGGGTTTATACATATCAAATTCAAGGTTTTAACTAGTATAATTCAATGTCACAAACCCCATAGAAAAAGGTGGCTCGAGTCGAAAATGGCGGAATGTCAAACTTTTTAAAATAAATTTTTATGGGAGAGATTAACCAGGAGATTTTTGGAATATTTCGGACGGGCTTTTGTGAGTGTTTATTAATTGAAAAAGCATAAAAATATTAAATCTCAGATTTCTGTTCCACCACCTTCCTAAATTTATATTTTATATATTTTTTAATATCTCTGTCAAAAATAATTGTCTAAATTGGTGTTTCTTTCCATCATTGCAGGTTCCCTATATATAATATCCCATACGCTCAATATTATCTTATTATTTATATAACACAAGCAACAAATTGTTCAATTTTGGTGCTCCATACACTATACCTGTACTAACAGTCCTTTGAATCGTATGTTTAAATATAGAAAACCTCCATGACAACAATTTTTTTATAGTCTTATTTTAAAATATTTTAATTTTCATTTTGGTTGTGGCACCGAACATTGATAATCTGCACATAACTGATATCAGTTCGCGATAAATATTTACTGGACTTAGTTATCAAGTAGTCTTGTTGTCTTCCAGTAGTATCTTGGAAACCCCGCGTAGTGTCGTGATGTGTTGATCCAAATATGTCACATTACGTGTTATCAGACAATTTCACAGTTGCTGATAACTGATAACATATCCTCAAGTGCCTATTCTGAATCAGAGATACGTGCCTATTATGATGCAGATAAGTCATTTCCCAACCGTAGCACACCAGAACACACGTAAGTTGTATTGAATCGCTTGTATAGTTACCGTTGTCCTGTTTAGCCTACAGTAACTTGCAAAGTGGTAGTCTAAGCCTAAGCACCACTAACAACTCTAGATATTTTAGGATTTAAGTATTGCAATCTAAGAAATTAGTTTTCGAGGGAAATAGACCTTTTAGATTTTCCTCAATTTGTTAGGAAATATAAACAATTTTATTAAGTTTAGAATTTTTTTTAAGAGGTTGGCGAACCTCTTTTTGCCTTGCTTTGCCCCGTCCACATAGACTATTGATCTGTGCGTAGAACGTATTAGACAAAGTAAGGGGTTGAGCCGCTACAGTATAAGTTGAAAGGTACTGAGTCACTGGCAGAACGCGGATTCGAACCCACGACATCGCTGCCATGGTCTCAAAGTCCGGCGCGCTAACCACTACGCCACCGACTCACCCAAATTAACTTTGTAGTTTTCCTGGAAAAAAAATTATAAACAAACTGGAAATGGTTGTGTCTAAAATTATTCTTTAACCAAATGTAGTCACAAGTTTATAAACTCATTTTCATAAAAGGATTTAGCAACTTCTATATTTTTTATCCATTAAAAGCTAGCATTTACAATGGGTGCTTTTATGATCCAGTCCAAGGCCAAGTCTTCAGCTGTTTCCTCAAGGTTCACTTTACAGTAAGGGCTTTCTTTATACTACGCATAGGACTGTTTTTTTTTTCATTTCGTGGTCTGCAGGCCAACAAACACAACGTCAGTTAAAATTAATAAATATATATGAAACCAACATATTTTATTACATATTATTATATTGCTTTTGAACTAGACTTCCCCCCTTTAAATTAATTTTGTGCAAATACGGAGGGTAACACATTTATCAGAAGTCCAAACCCCACGAAAATCGGATAATCAGAAAGATTTTTTTAGGTTAATCCCCTCTTACAACCAGTTGGTGTCGCCCCCCCCCCCACCCCCCAAACAAATAAAAAGTACTTTTAACGGTAACGTTAATATAAATGATTTAGAGGAGGAAATGATTATGAGGATTTGTAGAAAAAACAAACAATTCCATATTTTCAATTCTCAACTTAGCTTAAAATTATTACAGGGGAAATCCAAAAATTATCGTTCAATGTTCTAACATCTGCGTTATGACGGGAAATCGATTAAACTTGTCTCTCCTTTGATCATTGAAGCCTATAACTCGCATCGACACTGTTCTTTGTTCACCGTATCCAGTGATTCCAAAAGATGAATTGACTCTTATCTCAAAATTGAACCATCAAAAGTTGCAAAGCCCCGTGGATTTCATGACCCCGTGGTCCATGGCGGCAACAATCAGCTGATCATCTCAAACGGCCTTCAGGATCCCGACCACGATAGCCGTTTAACACCAGCAACTCGGGTGTAGTTCCGTTTCATAGAAATGGAACAGAAAAGCGGAAGAGCTTCCGGTCTGAGGCGGAAACAGTGGCGGCACACAGACGCACACACAGGTGTGCAACATATGGCCACACTGGCCGGGGCGTAGGTGCAAAGCTAGAGCCAGTTGATCCGTAGTCCTGGCAACCGTCATATCGGAGTTGAAATGTTGTAGAAATGTCAGAACGAAACCGCTTCGAGTGAGCGAGCGTCCGGCTTGGATCTTGGTGTTGGCGGTGAGGATATTTTGTTTCCGTTTGCTAATTTAGTTTTATATAGCTTTAGCTGAGGGATTGCTAAAAGTGATTGCTGGTTCAACTATCTAGATTTCTGACAGGGTAAGGTACAGATAAGGTTTATTTTTAAGTGTTTCCTAGTATTAATATTTTTCTCACAAGTTTACTGTTGATAAATTAACACCCAAAATATTACAGTAGTTATTAAAACATTTTATTAAAATACAAAAATAGTTGTTATAATGATAGTCGCTTTATATTCCCATAATTAATGGTTCTTAATTTTTTTATAAAGATGTATGATTGTAGAAATGTAATTTTTTATCAAATGCATTTAATGTTTGTAGCTGTAAAATAGAGAGAAATTCTTTTAATATTGAATATGAAAACAATTCTCTATAAATGTTTTTTGAAACCCCATCCAAGTATAAAGCAAATCTCTAGTACTAAGATGGGGAATACCGTTATTTAAAAAGTTAGCCACTATTAAATTTAATACATTGTTTAAATTTAATAAAATTGTATCAAACAATACGTTAGGGCTACACGGTTGTCATATCACACACAAAATAATAATTATGTGGTCATACGTCATACTTAAGCTTAGTATCACTTGAGGATTGAAATATTTCATTGGATGTACTTTGCTTACAGTTATCTATCTTAAGTTTTTTATCCCATGACAAATGACATAACCTTCAGTTCAAAATTAAAATATAACTGTTTGTAAAACCATCCATGGTAAAAAGTGTCACTGTCAAGAAAACAAGATTAAGAATAATGTTTATCTCTAAAACAAGCAAATACATACAACTCGTATACACGGACATGATAGTCAACCTACTAGTAATTTACAGGTTACACCATTTTACTCCAATAAGCTACATTGTTGAATTGAACTCAGCGTTGCCTTCCTTTGTTAAAAAGGTTTATAGGGGACATTAACTGTGATATTTTAACTAACACACCAAATTCAAATAGGTAAATAGGTCTAAAATCTTTGGTGAATGAACCAACAAGAATAGTAAATGACAGCAAAACGAGCTTGGATCATGTGTTCGACTTATAATAAAAACACCTTTTTAAAGTGTAACTTAAAGATAATTCATTAGTTAATTGTAAATATTTGCTTAAAAAACCAACAGTTGTTTAAAAATGGAAAGGCTAAAATAAAAATGCACGTGAATAAAATAAAAAGCATGTTACAAGAACAAGATCAAGATTGGTCAGTCGTTTATATAATAAACGTTCTGTCTGTTTAGCGACTGCGTCCAGTTTCTTGATATTGCACAATACCTTATTGACGAATGTACAGGTAATGAACAGGTAATTGACTCAAACTTTATTAAAAAAAGCCACATGGATGTCTATGACTACTTTTGTTAAAAAATTAAATAAAGAAATGTATTACATGCTATTTTAAAGTCTCAAAAAGGAAATAACAGGTTGGGGACATTTTATAACCGTTATAGAAATAAATTAAAAAGCGATGGTAAAATCGCTTTTAATCTATCTTGGTGGGTAAGTATCAAGACTTAGAAAACAAAAATAACGTTATTTTGCTTTAAGGTTTGAATCGGCTGCTGGTGATATAAAAGCACAATGGAATTTAATCAATGAGTTGGTTAAAGAACCTAAAAACAAAGAAATTTCCCAAATAAACGGAAATATTGTAGTTGAACCAAACGAAATGGCCACTTTTTTACGATTTCTTTCGTAATGTAACAGAAGATCTAAGGAATAGTATTAAGAAAAACAACTTCACATATGCACATTTTTGAACAACCTTCAATAATAAATACGTAGGATTTTTTTTATGCCGACAACTTCAAATGAGATCAGGACCATCCTAACCAGTCTGGCAGTATTACAAAATAATAGGGCACCAGGGTTTAATAATATTACTTCGTTTGTCCTCAAATCAATATTAGAAAATGTTATTGATATCTTGACCTGTCTAAAGAAAGGCGAATTTCCAGATATAGTTTAAAATCATTTGACATTTAGTTTAAGTTTAGATCATTTTAATATTTTAATATGTATATCAAATAAATATATCAATATAATATTTTGAACCTTATCAAAAGAAATTAGTTATTGAAATCCTTTTCATATTATTAGTTATATTATAGAGTTTCGTTAGTATTTAGAGCTATTCAGATGGTTTGTAA
The DNA here is from genome assembly GCA_030545055.2 of Neoaliturus tenellus. Classification (NCBI taxonomy): domain Eukaryota; kingdom Metazoa; phylum Arthropoda; class Insecta; order Hemiptera; family Cicadellidae; genus Neoaliturus; species Neoaliturus tenellus. Next base: position 6,438,459 of record CM061535.1, on the reverse strand, counting down.
GGTGAAGGTCTACCGGGGAGCGCTGGCTACGTAGTTCCATCGATGACCGCTAGATGACGGTGTCGCTATCACGAGTTTAACCACCACTAGTACAAGTAAATATGCATTTAAAAAATTAGATCGGCAAGATTTTTAGGAAGTCAACCGTTATATGGTATCACATTACAAGGAGGATTTTATAATTATCATTCCTTTCTGTATACTCAATTCCAAAACTAATTAGAGTGAAAAATTAAAATTAGTTCCCGTTTGCTTTATTGCAAATTAAACCGTACATATAAATAGGAATACATTTCTCTGTATGGAATTTTAAACTCTCATGAAAAACATTATTTGAAAGGTCTTACTCCGGCAAGGCCTCATTATTCATTCTCACTACTCACTTCAGTTGAGCTCTATTGGGTTTATTACTATTTTAGTGAACAAACTCTTTTGGAGGTAAAATCTTTTAGAGGTAAAGTTTTGGAGGTAAAAATCACTGTCGGACCTTAGGTCCCACAGATCGATGTTCCTATATTGTTTGTGGTTTCTAGAATAAAAATAACTATTGGTTTACATTCTTATATATTTATTATACAGGGTGTCCCGCAACTCTCTGGAACCCTTTTGTACATTTGTTCCTTGCATCGAGACAAGAAAAAAACATCATACAAATAGGGGTCTAAAATCCATCGTTTAGCTACTAGCCGCCATTTTCTTTTTTTCACGTAATAATTTTTATTTCTGTAACGGATGGTTGTATTCAGATCATATTTGGTATTAATCTTTATCATACTAATGTACATTTTCAGGAAAAAAATTTTTTTCCACTGAGTATTTTCAAAGTGGCGGCCATTTTAAATTTTCAAATTCAAATATCTCAAATTTGGTAAATATAAAAAAAAATTTACTATGTACAAAAAAGTTGCCAAATTTAATTATCTAACCAACGGTAGGGCCTACCAAGTTTGTAAGGATCTGATAAGAAATAACGGAGTTATTGCGTTTTTTCTGTGGAAATGGCCTTAGTTTGCAAAATTATGATGCAAAATCAATGTTTTTTTTAGAAAAATCACAATAACTCAGTTATTTGTAATCAGATCCTTACAAAATTGGTACCGTTGGTTAGATAATTAAATTTGGCAACTTTTTTGTACATAGTAAAATTTTTTTTTAATTTACCAAATTTGAGATATTTGAGTTTAAAAATTTAAAATGGCCGCCATTTTGAAAATACACAGTGGAAAAAATTAATTTTTTTCCTGGAAATGTACATTAGTATGGTAAAGATTCATACCAAATATGATATGAATACAACCATCCGTTACGCAAATAAAATTTATTACGTGAAAAAATAAAATGGCGGCTAGCGGCTAAACGATGGATTTTAGACCAATATTTGTATGATGTTTTTTTCTTGTCTCGATGCAAGGAGCAAATATACAAAAGGTTTCCAGAGAGTTCCGGGACACCCTGTATATATTCCCAGTTTGAAACCCAACCTCCCCCCCCCCCCAACCCAAAAAAAGGTGTGAATGGGAAACGGTTCAGTGATCTCAATTATGCAAAATTTAAGCTTAGATTATTTTTTTAGAAAATTTTAGCTTATACATAATTTATTTTAGTCTTGGGAAAGTTAAAATATTTAAGATTGTGTTATCATGATTAATTAATCCAAACTAAAAAATAAAATGTAAGCAGTGGTATATTTTTGCTTAGCTTAGGCCTATTGTTCTATCACAAAATGAAGTTCATTTTTGAAGTTGCAACGATAATGTAACGCCTCTTCTTGTCATTGACATTTGACTGGAACAGACATTTTTCAATAATATATTTATTTACTACAAATACCAAGTGCACAAGACTTGCCCAGCAAACCTTTATCCTCCACCCTGACCCTACGGACATAAAATTTCATTTTACTTAAAGTTTGATTGCCTTTTAAAAATGTTATCACCATGTTTATTTAGTAGTACTTTTTATTGTGTAAGATTTTATAAGAATAGCCTATTTATTTTAAGAAATAAACTAATTGTAATTTTTATTAATAATTCACTGTTATAAATTTCAATTTTACAAAAAATCCGGGAGAAAAGCACAACCGGCCGGGACGCCGGGACAACAGCGAAAAACCGGGACTGTCCCAATCAAACTGGGACGTATGGCGAGCCTATTTATTTACCTTGTTGAATCTTATCATTTTACTGTATGCTTATCATAAGTAACATAAACATACTGACATACAAAGTGATTTAGACCACCCATAAACAATGTCTGGCGGCTAAACAAAATGAGTTTTATGCTTTGTAACAACTTAAACTCCACTAAATTGACCCCAAAGACTTTTTTAATTTTAGTTTCCAACCTTCCACACTGTATTTTTGAGGTGGAGGGGGTCGTTTTGGAAAATGTTTTAAATGGAAAGCTTGGTCGAGCGGTTCAATATTTGAAAGGTATTGTTTCATTGATCAATTTGAAAAAAAAAGAAGTTATGTTTATGTTTAAGACGTTTATGTACACGATTATCAAAAAAGTATAGAATTTAATATGGGTTTACTGTTGATTTTACTATTGCTACTTTAATATGTTATTAATGTCTAGGATCGCAATTATTTTAGTTGGGAGGACATTGAAAGACATTAAAAAATAATCATTAACTCTCTCTGTTACCCAGAATTTACACGTTTTGGAATTCCAAAAATTGTCTGAAAATTAAGGGGTTTAAACATAAAAAAGAATAGTAGCAAAGTATGTCATGTCACATCATATAGGCCTTTTAAAAACGAAAAATCTTTTTAGTAAAAGTTTCACATCTGTAAACTAAATTAAAATTGGCGCGGTGCTAAAAAATTCATTTTTTGATTCTTTTCAGGGTTTTTATCAGTAATCATGGGCGGATTTACGGGGGTGCCAGGGGGTGCCTGGCACCCCCTGATTTTTGATGATTTTTAAAAATTTCTATAATATTTTTGTAATGATATTTTGTATTGGATAAAAAAGTATTTTTGGACAATAAGCATTTTTAACAAGTAGGACGTAAGCATTCAAGTCACGTAATCGAAACAACAATTTTAAAAGTCAATTAAACTATATTTTGAACATAATGCGATCGCGTGTGTCGTGTGTGTATTCTGGTCAACTACTCTGCGTGGTTTCCGGCAATGGGGAGTACCGACACCAACCCTGCTCAGACGCTCTCTCTCTCCCTCCCCCTCTCGTCATTTACCTCTGGTGACTTAATTTCTCTGAATATGATGAACATCTGTGATATAGTTATTTTTATTTTTTGTGGACTCTACAGGACAGTTAGTTGTAACATCGATCGTTGCTCAGTGGCCAAGCAGTATATTGTTTGGTTATTAGTTAGTGCAGTGTGTATTACTTTTTTTAAGTTATTTAGTTACTTGTAGACTTGTATCTTTCGAAAGTTTGATGAATATAATTAGCCTTATTGGTAAAGAGACATTAATAACAATGAAAAATAAAACGGCTTTCGTTATACAGTAATCACTACCAACTCACATACAAAACAATATTTTGATATATTCTTTTCTTATTAGTTTTCACAGTACGTCATCAAAAAAATATTTTACTTTTAATTTGTTATGACCATTTTTATATTCTTTAGTTTTTTGTACTGAAATTAATAAAAACAAATCAAATTAGTGAAATGAAACAAATCAAATTATATTGAAGGTTAAATATAGGTTAACAAATAACGATAAAAACACTTTTCTAGCAATGGTTGAAATCAATATTCTAGGGAGGTTTTCATAATAAAACTCCAAATTAGATAGACAGTTTTCTAAAACTGAAATGAGCTATTGTACAATTTTGGGTTTTTGTAATAATAAATTAAACGCAGCGTTACTTGTTTGTTGTACATCGGATTGCCGCGGTCTTCAAAAAACACATACATTGAAAGAAGACTATTATGTGAAACATTATGTGAAAATTTCATGTTTCTAAATTTTACAGTTTTTGAGGTGTGCTTGCTTAATCAGTCATGTCTTCACCGACCATAGCTTCGAACGCATCTCCTCCTGAGACCGCAACGCTGATCGGTGGGTTAGTTACGGTCTATGACTTATATGTGTATGACTTATCTCTACAGTGAGAATTGTTTTGAGTTATTGAAAATATTTCTTACCTAGGCCTATATATCAATAACAGAAATAATAACAGCGTGCTGTAAACTTGGCTGATTACGTGTATTACGCCCGGTGTCGCGCGGCCGCGTGCGAAGATGCGTTCACCGCGATCATCGGTGAGATAGCTGAGTTTAAGGAAGCAGAACTAAAAAACCGTAAAACTTATAAACGTGAAATTTTCACACATTGCTCAGTAAATATTTTTCTTTCAATTTATGGGTTTGTTGATCCCAGTTCATGATAAAATAAAAAGTAGCTAGCTGGCTTATGTATAAAAGAAAAATACCTAAACACCTAGGGCCTACTCGGGATAGGCCTTAAAACATGCCATTTAAATGGAATTTTGAATGAGCATACGACTCATACTTTAGAATAGCTGGCACCCCCAAAATTTTAGACCTAAATCCGCCCATGTCAGTAATGTAGATCGTTTGTATTAATTTATTTATAGGAAAATTGCCTCATTCTGTATTTTTAAAGATGTGTTGCGAACCGTAGGCCTATAAATCCCGTTAAAAGTTACGAGTTAAGTTTTGATTACACTATTGCTCTTCTAAAGCCAATTCTAACACACCAAGACAAAAAAACCATATTACCCGCTGTTAAAGATTTTTACACCTGTAATTATTTCGTGTTAGTTATACGATCTCTTGTCTCTAAAATAAAAAAATATTAATTTCTCAAAAATATATAGCAAATGCATAGACCTAAAAATACTTAATTTAGTAATAATATACATTTAATGTTCATTCTTCGAAGAGTTCGTGTTACTTCGCGCTTCTACTGAAAATAAAAACTTCTTTAGGCATGCCTGTGTCGGGGATTTTTTATCAAAAAAAGGCGGGCGTGAATTATTTTGTGAAATAAATTTCATTCAAGAAACCCCATTAATTGTTTTAGCAAATGCCTTCGAAATGTTGAAACGCACTCTAGCTTTACATAATGAATTGTTAGAGTGAAAATGTTTATCTTTTAACGCTGGTAAATTAAAGATTTTTGATCCAAATGACTCAAAGACTTTTTGAAGGATTAAAGGCACCGTTGGTACCTTGGTACTTGGTACCGTTACAAAGGTATTTATCAAACTATTGGAGTGTGTATTGATATTTTAATTTACATACCTACTCCAGACTTAAAATATTCTAAGAGATTTGATCACACAACAACAAAGTTTGAACAAATTAAAAAAATCATCATTCGCTTGAACTACCAAACGCTTCTCTATTTATAAATTGTATATAAATGTGTTTCGTAAACAGCGTTTGAAAATAAATAAAGAATAAAAATACTTTTTAGTCAAACTACAACCGCCATTAGTGAACGAAGGAGCATTTTTTTTTTTTTTTTTTTTTTTTTTTTTTTTAATTCAGAAGCTTGTTCGGGACAACGTAATTATTTTTATTCAATAACTTGTATTTTATGCCTATCAAGTAAAGAATCAAATGATGAATTCTGATTGTTTTTCATTTCCTTAAGTCCGAAGTAGTGGAAGACAGGGTAATAGTTTGAGAGTAGAGAGTTAGTTATCATATGCTCATGTTGCTTGTCCTACGTCATCTTTCTTGGTATATCTTTCTTCAATTCAGCAGATTCTCTTGATGCGTTCAGTGCATGTGGAATGGCACTTGGCTTAAACCACCTTAAACCAAGGTTAAGTAATCACCATATAGTTCGGTATAAAGTGTTTTATTTTCGTTTTAACTTTTAGTAACCCAGTATAGGCTACTGGGTGTCCATAAAGTCTTGCCCTGATTTAATAGCTTTGCTGTGAGGAAACCGTTATTTTTTGCGAGAGCCGCTCGCATCTTACACTTCTTGTTTTCGAGTGAATTTGGTAATTTTTTTCCTTAAGTTCATAACACCTAAACTGAGCTGATTAACAGTTCAGTTTACTTACAATGAATTACAAAAACAAGATCAGGAATGGTGAGTCAGCAAGAGAAATTACTGTGAGAAAAAACCTATGGATAAATACGGAACTCACTCCACTCTTATTACTGTCCCAAGACAAACTTTTTATGTTTACATTTTGAAGACGTGCTCCTAATGTAAAAAGTATCAAGAGGTAATATGCACATTTTTATAAAATAGGCAGCGTGTGCCAATGTTAACCAAACCTGCAACAAACTATAAAATTACCTAGAAAGTTTAAAAGTAACCCGAGTAAAAATTAATAATGATTAATAGTATAGTACTGTAAATAATTTGTCAGTCTTTATATTATATTTAATTTACATTGCCTTAAATTAAATTTTAATAGCAAAGGAAAATTCCAAGTAGTATTTTGTCGGTAGGAGGTGTAATGCTGTTTACACACGCTGAGAAACTCCTTGTCCTTATTGGAGTCGGACTTCCCCCCCCCCCCCCCCCCCCACGGGCTCAACGTCCCTGACCAACCACCCCCTCAACACCGAGGACACTAGCCTGGAACTGCACTATTAACACATTATTCGGGCTAGGCCTTTGAAATTATGCCACTCCGGTAACTGGGCAGCCTTATGAGGGGGAAAGATGAGAATTAAGAACTATCGAGATCGACCCTTTTCGCCAGCAGAATGGCCTGAACAAACTGTTCAACACAGTTCCAGTTGCCCTCTCCCTGGAGCAAGCTCCGACGATGTTTCGTGGATTGGCGGCCGCGCCGATCTCATCTCAGTTGAAAGCGAGACCCGGTGGGCGTACCATCTGTCGCACTGAAAGGTGTGCTCGGCTGTGTCTGCGAAGCCGGGGCAGAATTTTTCGATGACCTTACTCATCACAGGGGGTGGCGTCATTTGGCGGGAGACGGCCCAATGCTTACGGAAGTTATTAAACTTCCTTCCGGGTGGTTTTTAACGGTTCCCCTTTGCATTGGATCGTCACAGTCTGTGTATTCCATATGTTACTTTACAGTTGGAAGACGATGCTAATGAACGGTACAAATATGACATACATACGAAGTATATCTCACTTTTTATATGAATAAAAGTTATTGTAACAATGAAACTTGTTATAAAATAATACAAAATAATTCAAAAATTACCCCAAAAGTTTATTGTCCAATAATTAGTTTGATAAATTTTAATAAATGCAAAGAACGGATTTCAAAGTTTCAGAAATTAAATTTTATAGTTGTTAAAATTATTTGTTCTGGCATATTGTTAGTTAAATGTAAGTTTGTCGCTTAACATAATATAAAAAATATTACCGTGAAACCGGTGAATCCCGGACAGGGGTGGTAACCTCGGACACTACGTACACTTCACATTAAATATTTTTTCTGAACTAACCTGCAGGAATAAACAGATGTTGTTTGTTTGATTGCCCAGAGAAGAAAACGAAGAAAACGATTGTTTTGGTTAGACGTACGTAGGAGAGTGTTTAATATTTTATTTTACAGGTTGACTAACCTTGCACTTTTTGCAAAAAACAAATCTGCGTCTAACTGATATGTAATTTTCGTAAATTTATACCGATTTTTTCGGGTTGGTATGTTTTTATTCAGAATTTAATCGCGCTTACAACAACGTAACTTTCAGTTTAATATGACTTTAACATAAAAAAGTTAAATTTTATATAGTACAGTTCAACGTCGGACTCTCTGATCCGACCGACCATGACTGCCGGGCCTGCTACCCTGAACGGCAGGCGCAGGCTCCCGCCGATAAAGATTCGCGCCAAAACTGAGTAGCCAGTTGTCATTGTGACTTCGTACGTTTTGACTGCTGTCTTTGCTACCTATCTTTTACTGTGATTTCTTTTGTGAAATACTGTATCGGAAGAAAAGATTAATGCTTTAAAAGCCCTAAAATTTAATTTTAATAATGACCATATGGACTCATTTGTTTTTTAAATAAATTTGTTGGTTACAATGTGTGTTAATTTCCTTATTGTAAATGTAGCTTTTCTTTACATTTAATTACCTAACGTTTAAATGTCTTTGATATACAGGACATTTTTCAAAATTAATTACCTATACCGTACTGTTGTATACACAACATGTAGTGTATGAGTGTAGTTTTTCTATACCTACATTTAATTACCTAACGTTTAAATGTCTTTGATGTAGGCTATAGGTATTTTTTTACAATTAATCAATTACAGTGTTATACACATGACATGTAATGTATGAGTATTCGGGGACGATGCACCTTGGACCGCTTTTAACTAAGGAATTTTGGGGGAGAGCGGCCAGGATGAATAGGGGTAGGGCCTACAGGATGATCCAGAACCCGCCCTGTCGCGTCGTTGCCAAATGGGCTGGGGGATGTTTGGTGGCCAAGGGTCTGACAGCCGAGCAGCTACTGAGGTCAGGCACCTTTTCATCCATCAGGTTCTCTTATTACTGAAATAAATTATATTTCCATGGTCCATAGGTACGAACTGTCCCCAAGGGGCTAAAAGGTCGGGAACAAGTTGTGTGAAAAATAATAATATTCAATTAATAACATATGTATAAAATGCATACTATTACCATAATATTCTGTTACTAAAATTAAATACAGTCAATAAATTTGGAAGATTTGTGACACTATTTATTGGTCTTGTGACATTATTTAACTGACCTGACCCGCACTCAATAAAAATGTATCAGTTGATAAATATTTTATCAATTGATCAATCAAAATGTCGGATATCCATTGAAATTGCATTAAAACTCAAGACATCAATTGATACATTTTTATTGAGTGCGGTGGATGGAAAGTGGTGTTGGGCGGGGGAGAAGGGGGATATGAGTGGCAGGGCTTCACCGCCACGGAGAAACGGAGAACTTGCAACAACGACGTAGGTAAAGGTAGGGGATTATAAGGGTCACTTTGGAATTCGGGTGAGATGCCACCGATTTGGGTTCGGAGGAGATTGGGAACGGATAGGATGGGAGTTAACCCATTAAATGTACGTTAATTTTTTTATTATTGAGCCCAAAAACTCGAAAGAAAAGAATGGGTATGATTTCCAATGGTTTTCTCTACAAACACGACCAACATTTTCCAAAAATATAAACCATAAGACGTAAACAGGTCGTGTTATGGTTATATAGGTCGTGGTTTTTGCCCTATCTCAGACTTATCCCTCGCCCACCGATGATGCCAGAAGTTCATGTATTCCAGGACAGTAGATTACGAGGCTGTTTGTGTTTCAGATCAACCATGTCGGGGGGCTCGCAGCAGGACGTGGGCCTACTGGTGGCGGAGGAGCTTCCGCAGACGTTCACCGTCAAGTACCTCGGCCACGCGGAGTCGCGGGGGCTGTGGGGCATCAAGAACACCCGCGCGCCGGTGGACCGCCTGGTGGCCCTCGCCAAGCAGCCGGGGGCGGTCCTGCCGGTCATGAGGCTCACCGTGTCCACCACTGGCTGCACCCTGACCGCCGGCGGCGCCTCGCGACATCACCCTATAGACACGGTCCGTACCACATTCAACACCAAGTACTGGAGTTTACCCCAAAAAGCTAAAATACCGGGTGTCCATAAATTCTTGCAAGGATAAAGAAACCAAATAGCATGAAAAAAGATGACCGTAGAATCATACTTTATTTTTAATTTTACCAAGTGGCTTCTTAAGAGTCATTTTCAACCCTGGGCCAGTAGTCCATTGTTGCGCAGTCGGCAATGTTAACCATACGGTTTTAATGCTAAAACATGATATTTTATTTCCTGTTTCGGAAGCCGTTTTTAACCGATTTTCTTTAAACTTGTTCAGTGTTTAGTTGAATAGTTATATTATGCCCCTCATACCTCGAAACTTTGAAAAAGTTAACAAATATTACTCTCTCTGACGTTGCAAGGTAACTCGATTTTCCTTAGTAACATTTATTAAATTTTCAGAATTTCGAGGTATGAGGGGCGTAATGTAACTATTCAACTAAACACTTACCAAGTTTAAAGAAAATCGGTTGAAAAATGGTGTCCCTGAAATAAAATACCATGTTTTGCATTAAAAGCCGAATGGTTAACATTGCCGACTGCGCAAAAATGGGCTACTGGCACAGGGGTGAAGATGACTTAAGTTTTATTTACGTATGTACAAACTTAATAAACCTCTCTGTGTGGGCCTCTGGTTGCCTGTAAATATTCTAGGCGACTTTTTATTTCGTCACATGTTTTGATTAACATTTCTTGAGGAATGGAGGTCACTCCATTTCTTATTCTCCCTCTCGGTGTCTCTAAATTAAAAACTGAGGTAGAATACACTAAGTCTTTGACAAACCCTCATAAAAAGTCCAGAAAGGTCACGTCTGGTGACCAAGGCAACTTAGGACCATGGATTATGTTTATGTAGAAATGTGTGGCGTTGGCGTACAGCATCAATTGTGAATTCAGTGATGCGCGGGCGTCAAGTTCGCTTCTTATCACACACACGATCCCTGCTCTCATTAAAATATGCATACCTCCTTTTTTATACGTTTTACATCAGGTTTAGGTCTTCAAATTTTCGCACAAAATTCTTTGGACGCGATTCTATTATGGTATTCATGGAACAATAGGACATACTGTGACTTCTCCTGCAGTCTAACTATTTTTAAATTGTTTTTGTACAGCATTTAAAGGAAACTGAATTCTTGTCAAACAGAGGAGCAAAAGTGTTATTAACTTAATGAGAGAAAAACTAGATTAAATTCTCTTTCAAAAAGATAAGTAAGACTCGTGTGGCTCTTATGGTTTCAGTACAGCAAAGCTATTAAATCAGCAGGGCAAGACTTTGTGGACACCCGGTATATCAACATTAGGTCAAAATACAGGTATCTAGGGAAAGAAGAGTACCCAAATCTAAAACCAACTAAGCATTTCTTGTTTCGATAAGAGAATTTGCAGTGGTATAATTTTACAATTTACTGCAAAAAAAGATCTTGATCTCATGCAAGTTTAAAATGCATCTGGTCAAAGACAATTTTAAATCGCTGTTTAGAATACTTATTTCCTAGCGCAGCTAAAACGCTGATTGTGATGTTGCAGGTGAGCTACGGGGTCCAGGACCTGGTGTCCACCTCTCAGTTATCATTGTCGTGTTGCAGGTAAGCTACGGGTCCCAGGACCTGGTGTCCACCTCTGAGTTATCATTGTCGTGTTGCAGGTGAGCTACGGGGCCCAGGACCTGGTGTCCACCTCTGAGTTATCATTGTCGTGTTGCAGGTGAGCTACGGGGCCCAGGACCTGGTGTCCACCTCTCAGTTATCATTGTCGTGTTGCAGGTAAGCTACGGGTCCCAGGACCTGGTGTCCACCTCTGAGTTATCATTGTCGTGTTGTAGGTGAGCTACGGGGTCCAGGACCTGGTGTCCACCTCTCAGTTATCATTGTCGTGTTGCAGGTAAGCTACGGGTCCCAGGACCTGGTGTCCACCTCTGAGTTATCATTGTCGTGTTGTAGGTGAGCTACGGGGTCCAGGACCTGGTGTCCACCTCTGAGTTATCATTGTCGTGTTGCAGGTGAGCTACGGGGCCCAGGACCTGGTGTCCACCTCTGAGTTATCGTTGTCGTGTTGCAGGTGAGCTACGTTGCCCAGGACCTGGTGTCCACCTCTGAGTTATCGTTGTCGTGTTGCAGGTGAGCTACGGGGTCCAAGACCTGGTGTCCACCTCTGTTATCAATGTGGTGTTGCAGGTGAGCTACGGGGTCCAGGACCTGGTGTCTAACTCTGTGTTGTCATTGTCGTGTTGCAGGTGAGCTACGGGGTCCAAGACCTGGTGTCCACCTTTGTGTTATCAATGTGATATTGCAGGTGAGTTACGGGGTCCAGGACCTGGTATCCACCTCTGTTATCAATGTGGTGTTGCAGGTGAGCTACGGGGTCCAGGACCTGGTGTCTAACTCTGTGTTGTCATTGTCGTGTTGCAGGTGAGCTACGGGGCCCAGGACCTGGTGCCCACCTCTGAGTTATCGTTGTCGTGTTGCAGGTGAGCTACGGGGCCCAGGACCTGGTGTCCACCTCTGAGTTATCGTTGTCGTGTTGCAGGTGAGCTTCGGGGTCCAAGACCTGGTGTCCACCTCTGTTATCAATGTGATGTTGCAGGTGAGCTACGGGGTCCAGGACCTGGTGTCCACCTCTGAGTTATCGTTGTCGTGTTGCAGGTGAGCTACGGGGCCCAGGACCTGGTGTCCACCTCTGAGTTATCGTTGTCGTGTTGCAGGTGAGCTACGGGGCCCAGGACCTGGTGTCCACCTCTGAGTTATCGTTGTCGTGTTGCAGGTGAGCTACGGGGCCCAGGACCTGGTGTCCACCTCTGAGTTATCGTTGTCGTGTTGCAGGTGAGCTACGGGGTCCAAGACCTGGTGTCCACCTCTGTTATCAATGTGGTGTTGCAGGTGAGCTACGGGGTCCAGGACCTGGTGTCTAACTCTGTGTTGTCATTGTCGTGTTGCAGGTGAGCTACGGGGCCCAGGACCTGGTGTCCACCTCTGAGTTATCGTTGTCGTGTTGCAGGTGAGCTACGGGGCCCAGGACCTGGTGTCCACCTCTGAGTTATCAATGTGATGTTGCAGGTGAGCTACGGGGTCCAGGACCTGGTGTCCACCTCTGTGTTATCAATGTGATGTTGCAGGTCAGCTACGGGGTCCAGGGCCTGGTGTCCACCTCTGTGTTATCAATGTGATGTTGCAGGTCAGCTACGGGGTCCAGGACCTGGTGTCCACCTCGTGTCATCAATGTGGTGTTGCAGGTGAGCTACGGGTTCCAGGACCTGGTGTCCACCTAGTGTCATCAATGTGGTGTTGCAGGTGAGCTACGGGTTCCAGGACCTGGTGTCCACCTCGTGTCATCAATGTGGTGTTGCAGGTGAGCTACGGGTTCCAGGACCTGGTGTCCACCTAGTGTCATCAATGTGGTGTTCCAGGTGAGCTACGGGGCCTAGGACCTGGTGTCCACCTCTGTGTTATCAATGTGATGTTGCAGGTGAGCTACGGGGCCCAGGACCTGGTGTCCACCTCTGTGTTATCAATGTGATGTTGCAGGTCAGCTACGGGGTCCAGGACCTGGTGTCCACCTCGTGTCATCAATGTGGTGTTGCAGGTGAGCTACGGGTTCCAGGACCTGGTGTCCACCTCGTGTCATCAATGTGGTGTTGCAGGTGAGCTACGGGTTCCAGGACCTGGTGTCCACCTAGTGTCATCAATTTGGTGTTGCAGGTGAGCTCTGGGGTCCAAGACCTGGTGTCTAACTCTGTGTTGTCATTGTCGTGTTGCAGGTGAGCTACGGGGTCCAGGACCTGGTGTCCACCTCTGCGTTATCAATTTGGTGTTGCAGGTGAGCTACGGGGTCCAGGACCTGGTGTCCACCTCGTGTCATCAATGTGGTGTTGCAGGTGAGCTACGGGTTCCAGGACCTGGTGTCCACCTCTGCGTTATCAATTTGGTTTTGCAGGTGAGCTACGGGGTCCAGGACCTGGTGTCCACCTCGTGTCATCAATGTGGTGTTGCAGGTGAGCTACGGGTTCCAGGACCTGGTGTACACCTCTGTTATCAATGTGGTGTTGCAGGTCAGCTACGGGTTCCAGGACCTGGTGTACACCTCTGTTATCAATGTGGTGTTGCAGGTCAGCTACGGGGTCCAGGACCTGGTGTCCACCTAGTGTCATCAATGTGGTGTTGCAGGTGAGCTACGGGGCCCAGGACCTGGTGTCCACCTAGTGTCATCAATGTGGTGTTGCAGGTGAGCTACGGGGCCCAGGACCTGGTGTCCACCTCTGAGTTATCATTGTCGTGTTGCAGGTGAGCTACGGGGCCCAGGACCTGGTGTCCACCTCTCAGTTATCATTGTCGTGTTGCAGGTAAGCTACGGGTCCCAGGACCTGGTGTCCACCTCTGAGTTATCATTGTCGTGTTGTAGGTGAGCTACGGGGTCCAGGACCTGGTGTCCACCTCTCAGTTATCATTGTCGTGTTGCAGGTAAGCTACGGGTCCCAGGACCTGGTGTCCACCTCTGAGTTATCATTGTCGTGTTGTAGGTGAGCTACGGGGTCCAGGACCTGGTGTCCACCTCTGAGTTATCATTGTCGTGTTGCAGGTGAGCTACGGGGCCCAGGACCTGGTGTCCACCTCTGAGTTATCGTTGTCGTGTTGCAGGTGAGCTACGTTGCCCAGGACCTGGTGTCCACCTCTGAGTTATCGTTGTCGTGTTGCAGGTGAGCTACGGGGTCCAAGACCTGGTGTCCACCTCTGTTATCAATGTGGTGTTGCAGGTGAGCTACGGGGTCCAGGACCTGGTGTCTAACTCTGTGTTGTCATTGTCGTGTTGCAGGTGAGCTACGGGGTCCAAGACCTGGTGTCCACCTTTGTGTTATCAATGTGATATTGCAGGTGAGTTACGGGGTCCAGGACCTGGTATCCACCTCTGTTATCAATGTGGTGTTGCAGGTGAGCTACGGGGTCCAGGACCTGGTGTCTAACTCTGTGTTGTCATTGTCGTGTTGCAGGTGAGCTACGGGGCCCAGGACCTGGTGCCCACCTCTGAGTTATCGTTGTCGTGTTGCAGGTGAGCTACGGGGCCCAGGACCTGGTGTCCACCTCTGAGTTATCGTTGTCGTGTTGCAGGTGAGCTACGGGGCCCAGGACCTGGTGTCCACCTCTGAGTTATCGTTGTCGTGTTGCAGGTGAGCTACGGGGTCCAAGACCTGGTGTCCACCTCTGTTATCAATGTGGTGTTGCAGGTGAGCTACGGGGTCCAGGACCTGGTGTCCACCTCTGAGTTATCGTTGTCGTGTTGCAGGTGAGCTACGGGGCCCAGGACCTGGTGTCCACCTCTGAGTTATCGTTGTCGTGTTGCAGGTGAGCTACGGGGCCCAGGACCTGGTGTCCACCTCTGAGTTATCGTTGTCATGTTGCAGGTGAGCTACGGGGCCCAGGACCTGGTGTTCACCTCTGAGTTATCGTTGTCGTGTTGCAGGTGAGCTACGGGGTCCAAGACCTGGTGTCCACCTCTGTTATCAATGTGGTGTTGCAGGTGAGCTACGGGGTCCAGGACCTGGTGTCTAACTCTGTGTTGTCATTGTCGTGTTGCAGGTGAGCTACGGGGCCCAGGACCTGGTGTCCACCTCTGAGTTATCGTTGTCGTGTTGCAGGTGAGCTACGGGGCCCAGGACCTGGTGTCCACCTCTGAGTTATCAATGTGATGTTGCAGGTGAGCTACGGGGTCCAGGACCTGGTGTCCACCTCTGTGTTATCAATGTGATGTTGCAGGTCAGCTACGGGGTCCAGGACCTGGTGTCCACCTCTGTGTTATCAATGTGATGTTGCAGGTCAGCTACGGGGTCCAGGACCTGGTGTCCACCTCGTGTCATCAATGTGGTGTTGCAGGTGAGCTACGGGTTCCAGGACCTGGTGTCCACCTAGTGTCATCAATGTGGTGTTGCAGGTGAGCTACGGGTTCCAGGACCTGGTGTCCACCTCGTGTCATCAATGTGGTGTTGCAGGTGAGCTACGGGTTCCAGGACCTGGTGTCCACCTAGTGTCATCAATGTGGTGTTCCAGGTGAGCTACGGGGCCTAGGACCTGGTGTCCACCTCTGTGTTATCAATGTGATGTTGCAGGTGAGCTACGGGGCCCAGGACCTGGTGTCCACCTCTGTGTTATCAATGTGATGTTGCAGGTCAGCTACGGGGTCCAGGACCTGGTGTCCACCTCGTGTCATCAATGTGGTGTTGCAGGTGAGCTACGGGTTCCAGGACCTGGTGTCCACCTCGTGTCATCAATGTGGTGTTGCAGGTGAGCTACGGGTTCCAGGACCTGGTGTCCACCTAGTGTCATCAATTTGGTGTTGCAGGTGAGCTCTGGGGTCCAAGACCTGGTGTCTAACTCTGTGTTGTCATTGTCGTGTTGCAGGTGAGCTACGGGGTCCAGGACCTGGTGTCCACCTCTGCGTTATCAATTTGGTGTTGCAGGTGAGCTACGGGGTCCAGGACCTGGTGTCCACCTCGTGTCATCAATGTGGTGTTGCAGGTGAGCTACGGGTTCCAGGACCTGGTGTCCACCTCTGCGTTATCAATTTGGTTTTGCAGGTGAGCTACGGGGTCCAGGACCTGGTGTCCACCTCGTGTCATCAATGTGGTGTTGCAGGTGAGCTACGGGTTCCAGGACCTGGTGTACACCTCTGTTATCAATGTGGTGTTGCAGGTCAGCTACGGGGTCCAGGACCTGGTGTACACCTCGTGTCATCAATGTGGTGTTGCAGGTGAGCTACGGGTTCCAGGACCTGGTGTCCACCTCTGCGTTATCAATTTGGTGTTGCAGGTGAGCTACGGGGTCCAGGACCTGGTGTCCACCTCGTGTCATCAATGTGGTGTTGCAGGTGAGCTACGGGTTCCAGGACCTGGTGTACACCTCTGTTATCAATGTGGTGTTGCAGGTCAGCTACGGGGTCCAGGACCTGGTGTACACCCGTGTGTTCAGCATGATCGTGGTGCAGGACAAGCCAGTGGAGCGCAGTCCCTTCCAGTGCCACGCGTTCGTCTGCGAGAGCCGCCAGACCGCCCGGAAGGTCACCTACTGCCTGGCCACCGCCTTTCAGGTCAGCACGAGATTTTTTCATCTCGATTATATTTGATATAATTATAGGATTTTTTGTAGGTCTTTATTGTAAATGCATCCAGATCACTTAATTGTAATAAAATTCCTAAAATTACTTATATGGATTTGTGTCTCTTTTATTTGATTTACTATTAGTTAAAGTTTTCAATACCCGTCAAGAAAAAATTCGTCACTAGACAGTTTTTTGTTGTTATCAGTCCATCAGTGTTTGAAATTTAATGTTTTCGTATTATGTGATTTCATGTTGACGAATGTTTCACGTTTCTGTGAATGATTAAAGTCCTCAATATGCTTGGTGATTTAGACTTGATAGTGGGCCCTTTTGAGTCTTGGCTTTGGCTTGAAACCTTTAGTTGTTAACAAAAAAAAGGATCAACTGACAGAAATCCAGACAATTAAAATCTTTCAATTATTTAAACTAACTAACTAACTAATTAGTGGTGACGACGACTAACACGACAAGTCAAGTCTTTACTAACAGCCCATAAATTAAGACAGGAACACCTACAGTAAAGAACGGTTGTCTAACCCAATACACTAATGGGCCGTCGCCCATTATAATTTATGAATAAATTGTTGGAGCCCTAAAATATCAAACATTATACCCTTGTTTTTCTTTAAAGCAACCTTTTCTAGCATTTGACATTGCAAGCTGCATATTCCGTAAATAAACTTTAAATGTAGCCTATACAGTTAAATGAAACGAGTGTAAACTTTATGTACACCCATGATGTATCTGTGCAGGCGATTTAGCGGAATCTTTGAAACTATGTTTAGGCAAAACATTTGAGTACATGCTACCTAATAGGCCAGTTTTATCCATGAAGTATTCAGGGAAAATAACAATATCTTACTGCTTTGAAAACACCTCTTTCCAAAATAACCATATTGGGGATAAATTAGTTTTGTTTATTTCCCTAGGGAAACAAAACAATGCTGTTGATGGCGAGGGCATCAGGTGTTGATAGGAACATAATCAAACCTGCAGCAGGAACAGCCAATTACATAATTGATTTTACTAGCAACAACGCAAAGTGGACTCCTTTTGTGAGCAAGTAAAACCATTTTAAAATCCTTGTTAAAGCATTTAGTTGAGTATGTTGAGAATGAGAAGTATGACGAAAAAAGTAGTTCTTAACACGGACTTAAAGTTTTTTCGTGAATCGTGAATCGCCTCAGACTTAAAAGCTTGTCCTGGTACGAAACCTAATACGAAAAGCAAATTAAACGAAGGAGATGTATGGGTCCGTGCGCCGTTGGTATACAACTCTTCACATAAGTTTAATACGAAAAGCATCAGTTTAGTTTTTTCAGTAGGGACCACGAAATCAGGCGTGGTGGGGGGGGGGGGTGAAAATGCGATGTCGCCACATGGGACCAGGAGGATGGGAGAGATTGTCAAGAATTAAATTTTGGCGCACAAAAGAATCTGATTAAGCTAATATGTTGCAAATAACAAATGACAAATGGCAACGTTGCACAATCATTCACCCTTCTGATTCCGTGGCCGCAACTATAGGCCTATCAGTATTTCATGCTTGAAAATCAGTCAATTTTTTTCAGTATTTTTCATGCGAAAAATAGTCAACGCCATTTTTCGTTAGTTAGTGAATAAATAGCATGAATAACATGCACAACTACATTGACAGTAAGTTGCTTATGTTGTTTTCCTCATCTTTCCTCATCACTTCCTCATCGTGTGGCAGGAGTACAGCAAGAGTGTACGGGCGGCCGAGGCGGGTTCCAAGAGGTTCGCTATAGACCTGCGCAGTCCTGAGGACCTGGAGGCAGAACTCAGATCGGACGACTGCTCTGAGGCGTGATCTGCCTCCGATCTTTTCGGAAAACTTTCTCGGAGGCAGCTCTTGGATCCAGCTCCTATGATCTACTATCGGAGAATTACACCTTGGAGCTACCCTCTTGGAACTGTACCTTCTTGTTATGAGATTTTCTTGCGTCTATATTTTTATTTAGTCTTCTCCAAGCGGTGTTACCAAATTGATCATTAACTTGTTGCAATAGATCCTAGCCAACTAACAATACCGCTATGGGGTCCAAGACAAACGATATGCAATTGAGTTATAGCATTTTCTTTTTTAACTAAGAAATATCAAACTGTTACCAAAAAACTATGCCAAAGATAAAGATGTACTGATTTCGATAAACTCACTACAGCTACACCATATTGTGACCAGTAAATTTTATTTAACTTGGTTTCGAAGTTACCTCGGGTAAATTGTCCTTTTAAAAATGTATAAAAAGATTTATAAAGCTTTTTATGATGATTCAAGTTTATTGTGTGTGTAAATAAAGTTATAATTAATTAATATTGGTATTTCATTCTTTTATGTGTTTCCCTTTGCGTAATGTCTAACATTTAAGTGCAAACTTGGCAAGGGCTTAAGCCAGGCTTTAGTACATTATACACATTAATTTATCTTTATGCATAGGCTTGCTTTATGGTTTTGCTTTAGTCCCTGTTTTAGTAGAAGATTGAGAAAAATAGTACAGTATATTAAAGATAAAAAATAGCATTTGGTCTTATTTCTCAAATATGTTTATAACGATGTCTATAAAACTATTAGCAGTATTGAATAGTATTATGACTGGACAATCCCTGGCGTTTTTATTAATCTATTTTCTGGCGAAATTCAAAACTAGAATCCAAGTGAAACTTGGACATTCCAAGGTATAAGTGGTGAATCTAACCAGCAAAATCAATACATTAACTATTCTGACGATTTTGAAAATCCTTTAAATGCCGCATGTTTCGAAAGCTATAGACTTTTCTATTCTATTGCATTTAAAAACTAACATTATGACACAAAATTCCCACCAAATAGTTGATGTTTTATTCTATAGCCTATTATTTAGCTTTAATTTACAATGTAGTCCTGTTAACATGAACATATATTTCTTCTGTGCCTTGGTGGAGGGGGTGACAATATTTACAACCTAGCTATCCCGGTTAGAGTCTGTAAAATTATGGCAAGCATATTTATGCAGTATAATTAAAAAATAATAAAACTATTTCTTTAAGTTTTTTTAAATACATAATTTTTGTGAAAACGTTTGTGGTCGTAATTACTTTTTACCCAAGGGTATATGTCCATAGTTCACCGTTCGTACCTTTAAGTTCATTTAGTAGACACGATTTTGAAAATGTTGAACTCCTGATAATGAATTCCTCTAGAATACACATCGTATCACGTCTTATCTTCTAATTCAGCGGTCTTAATCTTCTGGTTCTGGCGGTTCTAATTCAGTGGCCTACTTTGCTATACGAGAGGATATGGTATAAGTACAGTATTGAATTTCTTATCCCAAGAAATTTACTAAAGTCAAAATCTTAAAATAACATTAAAATTTGGCCAACTTTTGAAAAAATTCATTGAAAATCCTCTAATTCAGTGGCCTACTTTGCTATACGAGAGGATAATAGTATAAGTACAGTATTGAATTTCTTATCCCAAGAAATTTACTAAAGTCAAAATCTTAAAATAACATTAAAATTTGGCCAACTTTTGAAAAAATTCATAGAAAATCCTCTAATTCAGTGGCCTACTTTGCTATACGAGAGGATAATAGTATAAGTACAGTATTGAATTTCTTATCCCAAGAAATTTACTAAAGTCAAAATCTCAAAATAACATTAAAATTTGGCCAACTTTTGAAAAAATTCATTGAAAATCCTCTAATTCAGTGGCCTACTTTGCTATACGAGAGGATAATAGTATAAGTACAGTATTGAATTTCTTATCCCAAGAAATTTACTAAAGTCAAAATCTTAAAATAACATTAAAATTTGGCCAACTTTTGGAAAAACTCATTGAAAATCAATTTAAATGCTGTAGTCTACAATTTACATTGATTTTAAATATTGCTATTTCAACGTGATGACAAGGACGAACTCAACAAAGGATGAACTGAAAACAATAAATATACAGGTAACTTAGTTTACATAAGTTGTTTTACGTTATTAATTGAATTAAAATACTATGCAATACCTTATCGTCTTCAATCCACTATATTTGTGTAAGATAGATCATTTCAGAACGATTTATCCTCATCTATTCTTTTAATCTTAAAACAAAACTTAGGATATAATGTTGAACATATAATCTTCTTAATGTATCAATTCATCCTATAATAATTTAAATTTTGGACTTTTGATAGCTTTAAAATAATACTTAAACGTCCTGAAACTTGCCTTACACAATCTTAGGCCTACTATTTTACAAAAATTAATGGATTTGAACGAGGTAATATAGCCTGATGGAATACATCAGACGAATAATTATGAATAAATTTATTTAGATATACACTTTAAGATAAAGAACCTGTATGTCAAAAATAAAATTAAGCCTACTGAGGTGTGACGATTTGCCAAATTTGTTTGAGAGAATTTTCATTTTGCTTTGAGTTCAAGACAAGTGCAACCTGGAACATTTCAGCCCTAATCACAAATATTCTGGTTTGTTTGGACAAGTCAGCTCGTGTATATTGTCTGATTGTTGCAACAGCAGACGCGAAAGTGTACCGATTAGTGTTGCAAACAAATGATGATCTCTCGCAACGGTCTCACGGGCGCGGACGCGGCGGCCAATGTAGATGTAGATGGTGGGGTGCAACTGTGGGACCGGGCCCTTGGTAGCCCAGCAGTAAACACGCTTCCCACACTGCAAAACAACTATCGCTGTCAAACCTCATGCGCGTGTCAAACATTAATTCTACAATATTAATTAGTCTATCGAAGAAGCAGATCTAGGCCGGGCACTTAATGAGCATGCACTGAAAGCCCAAAAATTTGTCTTTTGATTAGTGTTGTTTTTTACGTCCAGTAGAAAAAAATCGATGTTGCCACCTTCTAAGCGTGGACACATGCCGGGAGATGCCCCTTGAGGAAGTCATAGAGGAAACTGTATTCCCATGTCATGTTATGTAACTTATCATTTTAAAGGTCTTAAAATGTATAGCAAAAAACACCACAAGCCCGATTTTATAAGGTCGAATTTGTTATGAGTTATTGAATTTTTAAATTTCTATAAAATAATTTTAATGCATTGTTTGACTGCCTTCCATTTCTGGCTCGAACGTTCATTTGAGATCGGGTTTGTGGCATTGCCCTCTGTTAAACAGGACATTAAAGCTTACGGTAAATATTTTCTTGTAAATATTCATGGACTGTCCCAGATGGGGATGAAAACTATAATTATCGCACAATCGGAGACGTAATTGGGGGCGGCAAATGAAGAGGTACAAGAAAACCTTTGACTTAATTCTAAAAGTCTTGTTTAGCTTTTAAAAACAAGAGAACATGAGAACAGAGGACAAAGGGGCAAACCCAACTTTAACTAGACGTACGAGATAGAAATGGTAGCAAGCAAACTATACATTAAAATAATAATATCGAAATTTCAAATAGCACTAACTCACGACGTATTCCACCTTTTTTCCACGCTTGTGGCGTTTTTCTCTACATCTAAAGACCTTTAAGAGTCACTTCACCCCTGGGCCAGTAGCACATTGTTGCGCAGTCGGCAATGTTAACCATACGGCTTTTATGCTAAAACACGGTATGTTATTCCCGTTTCGGACGCCGTTTTTCAACCGATTTTCTTTAAACTTGCGTACTTGGTAAATGTTTAGTGGAATAGTTATATTAGACCCCTCATACCTCGAAATTTTGAAAATTTAACAAATATTTCTCTCTGTGACGTTGCAAAGTAACTCGATTTTCCTTAGTAATATTCGTTAAATTTTCAAAATTTCTAGGTATGAGGGGCCTAATATATTGGCCTATTATATTCAATTAAATACTTACCAAGTTTAAGGAAAATCGGTTGAAAAACGGCGTCCGAAACAGGGGAATAAAATACCATGTTTTGCAT
The DNA here is from genome assembly GCA_030545055.2 of Neoaliturus tenellus. Classification (NCBI taxonomy): domain Eukaryota; kingdom Metazoa; phylum Arthropoda; class Insecta; order Hemiptera; family Cicadellidae; genus Neoaliturus; species Neoaliturus tenellus. Next base: position 6,415,940 of record CM061535.1, on the reverse strand, counting down.
TAAAAGCCGTATGGTTAACATTGGCCACTGCGCAACAATGGGCTACTGGCCCAGGGGTGAAGATGCCTCTTAATCAGCCAATACAGTTTCTCTATGACTTCATCTTGGGAGTATCCCCCAGCATTTTGTGCAGACGCTTGGAAGGTGGCACTCTTGATTTTCATATAGTACATGTCCCCATCAATAATCAAAAGTCAAATTTCGTTAGCCTTTCAGTGCACGATCAACGTCTTTAGCACCTGGACTAATCCACAACACGTGAATGTTTTGTGAGCCCATAAAATGCCCGCTTATTATACAACAATGTTTTAGGAGACTTTTAGTGTACTAACGGACCAGCGGTGTCTAAAGGTCATTATTGTTGTAACGTGTCGTTAAGACTATCTGTTTAACGAGGATATACACAGGATTTAGTTTTAGCCTTTGGATGATAGCCAGTAGCGGATAGTGATACAGCAGTAAAGCGTTGTATTGTAAAATACGAAATATTAAAGCAAAATTCCTTTATTGAATACAATATCAGGGTAGAAGTCACAAAACCAATATTTTTTCAAGACCAAGGGTATATCTTCTGAAAATCACCAATCTGAAGGTGGGTTGTATCCAAAAATTTAATTCAAATATTCAAAAACTTAACGGAAAATGATTTAGAGCAAAAAGAATTAGACAGTAGCAGCACTTGATTTAATGATTACAATATGGATGAAAAAGAAAAACATTCGGAAAATCACTGAGCACACATCAGATGTAGGCCTACCACAACAGCGGTTGACACTACTGTAATAGTGTGTATCACATAGTTGTGATGACATTCCACCTTTTTTGCTTCAACAATAACAAACCATATATATAGCTAGCAAATAACAGTACTATTCCGTATGTATTAAAAAATGTGGGAATTGTCCATGTTAATTACGAGAGGTGAGAGGTAATTAACAAACACAACGACTTGTTCATTTTTATCGAGGCACTAATAAGGGAGAACTCTGCAACCGCTATACCAACTCTACAACGGATTGGTTAATTTTAGTTTCAAGTGAAGAATGAGTTATAATAGAGGTTTTTATTACAGAGGGTGCTTACAGTTTTTGGCCGAGGAGAATCCCTCCTTCCCGTTTATATAGTGTAACTTTGGGGGAAAATGAAGAAGCATATTGTGGATAGGAAGATATACCTTGGAATGAGTCTCTCAAGAAGGAACTGTGACTGCTGTTGAACATGAGCTACGCAACGTGCAGCGCATCAAAACGATATCTCGACAATTAATTGAAGGGGTCGGGGTAAAAAAGTGCCTAGCATCATTTAGGGCCAAATTGAGTTGGCAGTGCTATCTATGAGTAAATTGAACAAACTACAAGAAGCACTGGTCAGATTTCAATGATCGCCACTATAGACTGCTCTTTGTGTGCATTGCATTTTCTTTTCTCAGCCTCAGCCCGCTAGTTGTCATGTTTTGAGTTAAATGTTGGTATTTTTCATTTTAACCTACTGTAAATGTAGGTAGGTTAGCATCAGGTGTTATAAATGCATGCATATTAGGATTATATGGTACTTTCAAACACAAATAAAATAATGAACAGTTATTGTACACCAAAATAAAGTGTAGCCATGATGGGAAATGGTTTCTAACAGAAACAAATAAAAAAGTCATTTTTATGGTTGGCACTGTTTCACCAAAATATTATAACGTTACTTTGCATTTTCTTACTCCTAAAATTATTTTAAACCTTTGTGTTTTACCAGCTTTTGAACTTTTCGCAACATAGGCTACAGTTAAGAAACTTTATCTTACATTATGACTAATAATACTTATTTAGGCTTATACTACACAAATAATAGCAGTAAAATTGGTTAATAATCTGGGATTTAGTAAAATAACAACAAAAGGTAATCTGTTTTATTTTAAGAAATAAAATGCCAAGCAACATTTTTCAGGGCTGATTTTTGTTACATGGTCATTTTTTATACTAGTGTTTTACCTTTATTTGCACTAGAATAGAAACAGTATATAGATAGGCCTACACGACCTAAACATTAAAGACCTTTGATTAGATGTTTGCACTAAAACTTTATTTATGGATTGAGCCCAACTTTCAACTTGCGATATCTCAAAATAACCAAATTTATACTTGGCACTGTTTGACCCCGACCGCTTCAATTGATGTTGTGCCCAACGCGATCAAAGGGAAGAACAATGATACAGGTAAATGGACCCGTTTATTTTTCGTTGTGGAATAGCTTCTGCATCACTTATTAATCTAAAGGTTAAAATTCGGTACCTGGATTGTCAGCTAAATTATCTGATATTGATTTTTTGACTTAAAATTGAGTCCAACATAAGTTCGAAACCATTAAAAGCTCACAATCCTAGCTGACAATCCATGTAATTTAAATCTTTAGATTTACATTGGTCATCAACAGATTGTTGATGGCTTGAAACTCAAGGGGAATTTTGTTAGGTATTACAGTATAGGACATATACTGTAACTGGTTGGGTAGCTGAGTAGTTATAGTGCTCGCCTTTGAATCCAAAGGTTGCCGGTTCGATCCTGAGAAAAGTTAATAGCTTTTTAAAGGTTTGATTCCGGACCCGGTTGTCATTTGTCATTGTGCTATAAATTAATGATGCTTTCTAAAAACTGGTCGATGTTAGATAGTAACAAGACTGGGGTTTGGACAGTTCCCCTTCAAAACGTTAAAAAATGCCACTGGCGTAGAAACACCCAAAACACCCAAAATATATTGTACCTATTGAACGTATTCTTAATTTCTATCAGATAATCTGCAATCCAAATCCTCACCAAGGTACTATACAAAACTTCTGAAAGTGTCTGAACTATCCAGCTTCATTATTCAAGCCCTAAATATGATATATTGTTCAAGTATTTTTTACCTCAAGTTTTTTTTATTCGTTCGCATTTGATTTGCGATCTCTACTACTATTGTTGCTCGATTTCCACTAATTTTTGTTTTGGCGACTGAGCAAAACACGGAAGGCCAGCGGGGCCGCGACCGTGTCGAAGGCCCTCACAGATGACGCTCACGCTCACACACACACACACACACACAGTCTTGTTCGCCTATATTTGTGGGGCCTTGGGATTACACACCTATTCGGGGGCCCATGTGTGTGCATTTAACAGGTACTGTGGGGCCATTTGGAATTGTGGGGCCGTACAAAAAACCTAACCTAACCTAAACTAAACTAACCTAACCTAACCTAACTTAACCTAACCTACTAAACTAACTATTATTGACTTTTTCAACAGTAAAAAGTTGAATTTTAGCTCAAAATAAATTATGGGGCCGTGTGTATGGCCCCGCAATTTCAGAAGGCCCCACACTCACGTGAAATTTACACACTTGGCCCCACAAATATAGGGGACACTGTCCACACACACACACACACACACACACACACACACACACACACACACACACACACACACACACACACACACACACACACACACACACACACACACACACACACACACACACACACACACACACACACACACACACACACACACACACACACACACACACACACACACACACACACACACACACACACACACACACACACACACACACACACACACACACACGCACGCACGCACGCACGCACGCACACACGCACGCACGCACGCACGCACGCACAAACGCACACACGCACCCACACACGCACACGTACACACTCACGCCGCTGAGGTTAGGCACCCCGCGCATGCCAAACCAACATTCCTTAGACATTCTCGGCACAGTTATATTGTGCGACTGTGCCAACATAACTCCCCCGTCTGCATCTTTTGTTTGTGACCTCTCTGGATTAGTCGGTTAATAACTTTTTTGATGTTTATTTTTTTCTTAAATTTGTGTGACTTCCTGAACTTCCTTATAAAAATCCTCTCAAATCCCAATGGCGAAAATGCCAAAAAGGGATGCGTCTACAAAGTTTATAAAGTGATCTTACTAAGAGCAACTGGCTGAGATAATATTAAAGTTTATAAAGAATGTAATGGGGTTGATCTAATCTCAAATGGATGGCTGAGAAAAGATTACAGCCACTCAATGTTTGATTTAGAATTACAGTACTTTACTGAAGCTTTAAAATGTTGGAGTAAAAATCGTTAACTCCAATAGCCCGTTTGCGGCAGGTCACTTTTTTACAAAGCCCTTCATAATGGGCCTAGCCTAATAAGACTAGGAATGATTTAATGTGCTGATTATTTCAATAATCTTGTGTGGCACTTGGTTAATTTGAAAAGCGGTTGCATTAAAAATACTTTAAAAAAGTTAATATTTTTTTCTTTGAAAATGTTGCATACACTAAAGTAAAAAAGATAAATGATCTTTAAATATATAGATAATGCGAACTTCATAAAAGGTTTCTTATTTAATGAAACTGCACAATTTTACTTTCTCCCCCTATACCATAGTATATGGAGAAAGTATTGTTTTCGTCAAAATTTTCGAATTTGAGTTGTTGGTGTATTTATCCATTATGGTTCCCCCTGAGTCCAAAAAAGTGGTTTTCGGAGTGATGTCTGTGTGTGTGTGTGTGTGTGTGTGTGTGTGTGTGTATGTGTGTCAGGATGTAAACAGAGCTAGAGAATGCCCTAATGGTCCGATTTTAATGAAATTTGGTATATAGGTTCAAATCCACAATAATTCCAGGCGTTTTTTTCATTTTTTTGAATTTTTGATTTTTAAGGGTATTTTACCCCCAAAAACCCTCAAAAATCGTCAAAAATCAAAATTTCTCAAAAACGGCTCTAACGATTTTGATTAAAATTTTGTGGTTTATTAAGCTTAAAATGGTGGATAAAATGACACCACCCGCATCTCCGAGAAAATGCGCGTTCAAAAGTTATGGAGTAAAAAGTGTTTAAAAAATCAATTTTTTTGATTTTCAAAATAGCTGTTGTCTCAAAATAAATTTTACTTATCACCATTAAATCAAGCTCAAAAAACTAAATAATCCAGTACTTTAAATTATTGCTCTACGTCAAGTGGTTGAGGAGAAAATACAATTTTTCATTTAGCGGTAAACGCAGTACGTTGTTAAAAGTCACAGATGCGCGTAGGGTCAAGCTCGCGCTGCTCAGCTGGTAGCTATCCGACAGAGTCATCTAGACATTAATGTTTAAAGCTTTTAACACATGTTTTTATATTGTTGGGAGAAAGTATGTGTCAGTTATCTGATACCGTTTATTTCTATATTGCCAATAATGTATTTAGCCTACCAAGAAGGATTGTTGTTTTACATTAATATTAAATACATGAATATAAATTAATGTTTTGCCATAAAAATATTTTTTTAACGTGGGGTGATTAAGGTAGTGTTTTTCTGCTGTTTTTGGTAACAGTAAATAGAGATATATAACCCTTGGCCGCCCGCTCACAAGCTTTGAGAGCACCTGACTTTTTTTATTTGGGGCTATATTAAGTTCAAAGTCTCGCAGAAAAATATGCCAGGAACAATAGAAAATTTAAAGGAGCAATGTTAAGAATTATCTAAATAGCGAAGATGTAAAAGTTTCAATAAGGCAGCATCCTTTGTGTTGTGGGTGTGTCCATTTTGCCCGCGGTTTTAGGGCCATTTTAAAAACAGGTGATTTGCCCCGCAGGGTTGATAGGTAAAAAAATGGTCGATAAGAACAGGTCATTTCACTTGCCCCAGTTGCCCCAGCAGAAGGAAGGGAGCTACAACCCCTCCCTCAACGGCCTGCTCTCTCACCTCTCTGATGGCTTGTCTCTCTTCCACCCTCACTTAGCTTAACGGCGGCCGGAATGCTCTGTTGCGTGACGTCATCATAAAGGGTTATTCCGTATGAATTGCATTCTAACCCCCTGCTTTGCGTTATTGCGTACCTCCATTACGACTACATGACTACATTCGAATGCGACCCACTAATTGAGCCGAATAGATCACTGTTGAACCTGTACATTCCTAAATAAATATTCGTTACTTTGTATCAAGAAACAATAATAAATAACATTTTTAAAAGAAATTTAAAATGATGACATCAAAATGAGTGAGCGCGCAAAACAGTTTCTCCCATAAGTCTGCACGTTAAAGTAGCCCTCTTTCCGTGGCGAGAACGAGAGTTTTGAGAGTAAAAAGGGTCTCCTAGACTTATCGTATATCGTATCCCCCAGCTTGGTGATAAAACAAAAGAATGATTCATTTTCACGAGTTTTTCTCATTGCAATATTGCATACAGTGTATTGCATAGATTCATTCGGAAATTATCTCAATTTAAAATTCATATGGGAATGATAGTATATTAACTTATGGTGATTTTAACCAAATCATTCTTGTTCTAATTAAACTGAACTGTAACACCATGATTTACTTAAGAGGGCGTTGGAGTGCCGCCATGTTGGATTTATTTCCCATAAGAGCAATGCTAAACTTGTCCCCGGCATTTGTCATATAATTTCTTTATTTTTTGTCCGATTGGTTCAGAATAAATAGCGTTTGAATCACAATTAAATTCCCCGTTTATTTTGCGAGATCGATTCTTTGTAAATAATTTATAAAATTCTGTAGAAAATGTTTTAAAAGTAGTAAAAAACTTGCTTTGTTACCTCAAGTTAGTAAAAAATCCTAATATTTATAAAAAATTCCTCTCGCAAACCAAATCCGCCTTGATGTACCCTTTATTTAGAGCTATAAAACATTATTTTCTGATTATAAATAAAAGCGTTATTTGACATCCCGTTTAACATTGCTCTTATGGGGGAAAGGCGGAATTTGGATTGACTCCAACGCCCTCTTAAGGCCGTTTTGGGGGAGGGAGCGGGCTGTAGCTCCCTCTCTTCTGCCGGGGCAAGTGACCTATGCTTAGCGAGTATTTTTTCTACCTATTAACACTCTGGGGCAAATGACCTGTTTTGAGATAGACCGAAAAACGTGGGGTAAGTAAAACACACGCGGTTTTGCACGCATTGTCGGACTCTGAACCGCGACGTTCAGTACCATCTGCGACGATGTTTTATTATGTTTTTTTTTATTATGTTTATTTTCAACCGAATTCGCTCCCTTGGATCCTTTTTTGTTCTGGGAATATTTTGCTATAAGATTTACTGTAGTCCCAAAGAGAAAAGTCGGGAGCTGGCAAATTTCGTGAGCGGGCGGCCAATAAGTAATCTCTATTACTGTTTCCAAAATAAAACACAACCATAATGACACTATATTAAAAAAAAAACAACTTTGTTTTCATGGTAAAACATCCATTTCCATTATTGATGTTAAGACACCATCACTTTTTTAAAATACATTATTGACAATTATAAAAAAAACGCGCCGTTTTATTGCCTCAATCTGTATTTTATCGTGATTTGGCCACTGCTCTAGAAGACTCACAGCTCGTAATTGCTGATTATCAGTAGGAGACGAGAGAGGGGTAGAGGTGTGATTCAGCAAGGCAGGAAACGGCGTGGAACGTCCAGGGAATAGCGATGGGCTGGCAGCTGGCAACGGTGCGAGTATATAACCTCCGGGTCGAGGTGGCGGCGTGTCCGGCGACCATTCCACACACTGCTGATGCTGATGCTGATAGGCCACGTCATGCTCGCCGCGGTCTTCACGGGTGAGTGGAGGCCACAGGGGCGCCACATTTAGCCGCCCCTAGGCCCAAAATTTGTTGGGTTTGAGGTTAGTTGGTTGTTGTTCCTAAAATACTATTACAGTGTATGTGACTTGTTTGGAAATCATATTTCATTATGTTAGTTATTTATACGTACCAACAGACATCGACATTTTTTATGTTTATTAAATACAATATAGCATTAAATACAACACATTTGTCACTGTTTCTAACAAAATTTGCTACGATATTTTATCCAACAATAACGACGATAAAAAAAAGACAAACTAAAGCCATAAGTTAAACAAATACTTGACAATTTAATCGAATACATGTAGATAACAAAAATTTATCTGCTAAACTTAAATATCAAAATAAATGTCAGCTAAACAACTCTGCGGATTTTAAATTCTGAAATAGCCAATAAATTAAATTCGGTGGTAATTTTTAAATCACAGTTTGGAGATGGTAAAATAATTATGGAACCTCTGCAAAAATAGGATGTTTTAATGATTTATTTTTTATTTTGTTGAAATCAGAAATCAATCATTCATTTGCTATTGACATACTTAGGCCTACAAATATGTACAGTATTGGATATTGCCAGGTACAATATAGTAGCAGTGAGGCTATGGTCAGGAGTAGGCTACATTCAGTTGGCTACCAAGAATCATATTCGACTTAACGTAAACAACCATTTTACCAAGTTAACAAACAATAAAAATTTAACATTAAATACAGACAACAATTTATAAAATCTTACAAGAGTCAAAAAAGGAGAAACTTAACTTTGTAATATAAACATTTAAATACATAACATAGGTAAGAAAATATAAATATAGGCTATAACAAACATATGATATGAATAATAAATAAATAAGCAACAATATTAAATTGTAACAGATCTGTTGAGGCAAACTCAATTTTTTTCTCCAACATAAATTCATCAATTGAATAAAAAGATGATTCAAAAGCCAATCATAAAGTTTCCTCAGAAATAATTTTGGACTGTTGAAACAGGATTGAAAAAGTATACTTAACTTACTAAAAACTTTAATAGGCATTACACTGTGGCTATTGAGTGTTTTAATTAATCTAGAAAATCAATCAATCAATCAATCAATCAATCAAAATATCTTTATTTATATAAGTTTATACAGCGTATAACATAAATACTGTCAATGAATCTTATGACTAGCTTAAAATTAGAAGAAAAAACAAAATTAAAACACAATAAATCTGCTTGAATAGCCTGTTACATCACAACTGAAAAAAATCATTGTGACTATGAAAAATGTCAGAAAAATTCTAAAATTAGAAGCCCCGTTCAAAAAATTCATCCAGACTGTAGTATGGATTTTCTGTTAAGTACTTCTTAAGTTTATTGAAAAAGGATTTATTATTTTTATTTGCAATTAGTTCCCCAGGTAAGTTTGTGAAAAATTTTAACCCCATGTAAGATGTTTTATTTTTGTACAACTCTAATCTATGGCGTTCTACTGAAAAGTGGTTTCTGGTGTTGTAGGAATGAGATTTATCTTGAAATATCTGAATCTGATTATTTTTTATGAATTTAATAGTTTCAAGGATGTAAACGTTATATATGGTTAATATGCCTAATTCAGTAAAAGATTTCCTAACAGATTCCCTTTTTGTCAGGTTCAGCATTATTCTAATAGACTTCTTTTGTATACGAAGGATTTTTTTAAGATTTTTGGATGCTGTGGATCCGTATAAGCTGATTCCAAAAGTTATATGCGAATGAATTAAAGCAAAATAAATTTTTTTTAAAGTATCTAAGTTACAAATTTTTGACATTCGTCTAAGTGCATATAGACCAGAAGATAATTTTTTAATGATATTTTGTATATGTTGATTCCATGTTAAATGTTTGTCAATATGCAGTCCCAAAAATTGTATTGTCTCTGTTTCTTCAATTTCGTTGCCATTTAATTCAATTTTTGGTGTGAGTTTTTTCCTAGACTGTTTGGTGGAGAATGTAATAAATTTGGATTTTTCAGTGTTTAAAAGATGTTTAAGTGTAAAAGTGTTTAAAATGTTCTATTTATGTTAAAGTTACCTCTAGTGTGAGAGTTGACATTGTTGTAAAGAGTGAAGGGTGGTAGGTGAGAAGGTTGTATATGTACAGATTAGTGACTGTTGGGATTTTAAGGTCAATAAAGAGGTGTTTGCAATGGGCACTAGGCAATGAATTACTTAATATTCTGATAACTCTCTTTTAAAGAAGGAGAATTTCTTCAACTCTACTACAGTTGAAATAAAATTTTTTTGATGTATCAATCATTCAACATTTAGTACCGGTAACTAACACTCAAAATAACAATGATTTGGTTCAACAGTTTTGCAAATAAAACTTTCAAACTCACACCAGTTACAAAAATATTGTAGTCATTTCCAAAAAAAGTTTTGAACCAGATTTGATGAGATCCCAATGACAGCAATAACGTAAGCAAGAAAGCAATTAATTGAACCCTTAGTTCACTTAGTAAATTCATCATTTATTAGCAGTATTTTCCTGCACAACTTAAAATATCTAAAGTAATTCCTCTATTAAAAAAAGGTGATTCAAAAGATCTTTCCAACTACTGTACAGACCTTTATCACTATTACTTACATTATCTAAGATTTTTGAAAGATCATCCTATGAACAATTAGTTCATTACTTTGAGACACAAAGTTTGCATGATATGGGACAACATGGTTTTACACCAAATGAAATAGATCCGTCATAACTTCTGCTATTGAATTTATTAATTCTGTAGACAAAGGAGAAAAAACTGTTGGTATTTTCTTGGACCTAAAGCAGAGCAATTGACTGGAAAGCCTGGGCATCAGGGGAAGTTCCTTAAATTGATTAAGGTCATATTTAATTAGTAGAAAGCAATTTGTTGAGATAAAAAGGACTGTTAAAAATCAAATAGTTTGCAGCCATTCTTCACTAGCTCAGAATTGACATGGTGTACCACACAAGGCTTTCTGTGTACCCTTTGTTGTATCTTTGTTATTTTAAAGGCGTTCCATTTTCATTTCAGAATATTCCATCAAAGAATTTGGGTATGTACACGCGTGATTCAAGTAAAACAATTAGCAATAGTTCATGAAATAACTTGGAAAATAATGGAATGCAAATATAACGCATAAACAATTTTTTGAATAATCATAACTTATTATTAAATATAAGTAAAACTAATTATATTGTTTTAAAAACAAAGAAAATCAACCATCCAGTGATGCTTTATAAAAAATAAATTATCAAATTTTGGAAAAAGTCAGTTAAACAAAATTCGTAGGCTTGATTTTAGATGAATGGTTTACGTGAAATTTCATGTTGACTATATAGTAAATAAAGTCACCTGCTCAGGGCCAGTTAATGCAAATCATTAATTATTAAATACTATAAATTTGTTTTATAGTTTTGGTCAAAACTATAGAATTGAACAAACAATAGATACAAATGTCAAAAACACGTTTTTGCTCCTTTAGAAGCCTGTTTAAGTCTACTGCCGTACTTGCCATCTTGGATTTTGATTCCCGTAAGACTAATGTTGAACTTCAAATGTCAGCCATGCCTTTAATATTTGTCAAAAAAACTAAATTTTTATATAATTTTAAAGGAAATTTTAATATCTAGGGCCCTTTGAATTCAAAGGTTTTATATTATTAATTGTTTGATTAGTAAAAAAAATGCTCAAAATTTTTTGTAAAAAATGGACATGTTTTATCAGTAGGTTCAGAGCCGGCCTTAGCCTGTGCGGGGCCCAGTGCAAACCTCCTGTGCGGGGCTCCCCAAAATAACCTCCTCCCCTCACACACAAACTTTTTTCTATCTCTTCAAAGCCCCAAACGTAATATATAATTTAATTTATAATTTAAATGTTGTTGGTAACAAACATAAGGCTTATAATAATGAAGATTGTGACTAAAAACTTACCAATTTATAAGATTTCGTTTATTAACTTGTAGCACAAGATGAAAACATAATTTTTAATTGTATCAAATTATTGTTCAGAAGAACAATTGAATTTGAATATAGCAAAAGAACAATAGTATATTTTGAAGTTTGTTTTAAATGTAAAAAAATTGGAATCTTTTGCAAAATCCCAAAAACGCCTCGATAAAACCTTGTGTATGATTTATATAACATTTTGTTAGGTACCTATATAAATATTATAGGCTAGACAATTTTATTGTTTGCACAAAAAATATAATAATTTTTTAGCTATCAGGTACGAGTTTATGGAAAATTGAAAAATTTGTAAATGGTAACATATAAGATTATTTTGGAAACAAGCAATAAAAATGAAGTTTTTACTAGCAATGAATTCCTATAGGCCTATTATTGTCATTAGCAGTTCAAATCAAATAAATTTAAGGAATGGATTAAATTATAAAAACTTTACAAAGGCTATAAACTGTATAAAAATTTTTGAAATTTGTAACGCTGTCAACACGAAGTTGTACCGGAAATGCAAGGAGCGCGAAGGAAGAACGATAGAATGTTATAAACAACATGTAGCCTAAAAGCCTAATGCACACCATGCGATCATCAGTACTACCGTGTAAACCTATAAGCTACATAAATCTACATTTATTCCTCTTCAAAATGACATTTCATTTGACTAGACGACTAGTAATAATGACGTACATTATATAAAATAACAATTTAGCAAATGGCCGTCTGCCAGGAGTATGGCATTTGTTATACAGTTCGAAAATATTTTATATTCTAATCTATGAGACCTTACAAAGTATAAATCGATTGATACTAAGAATAATAGGAACTCTTTGTATTGACCAACAAATGGTGCCAAATGAAAATTTATACAATAAAATCTATCTGATCAGGTAAGTTAAAAATGTCATGTTTTGACGTTTCAAACCTGTTGGCTACTTTGATTGATGTCGTGCTAAAATTTACGAATATTCTGAGAGCTATTTCGTTGTAACACAAACACTTAACAGTTATCTCTTACTATAATAAGAAATTCAGAATGTTATCTTTCGAATGACATATAATGTAACCACTTTTTAAGATATTTTTCACCGGTTATTTTTACCAGTATAAAACGTTTAGGCCCAGACGTCCGTCTCCCGGCCGCGGCCACTTTAAGGCATAGCAATAAACGAGAAAACGGCCGTCTCTCACTGCTATGGTTAAATTTTGTAATTTTGTAATTTTTTCGTTTTTTTCCTTGATCAACTTTGTAAGCGCGGGACCCGGTGCGGCCGCACCGCTCGCACCGCCCTAAGGCCGGCTCTGAGTAGGTTAACCTCATAAATCGCTCTATAATTGTGATTTTTATATCACAGTCCCCTAGATATTAAAATTTCCTTTAAAATGACATAGAGATGAATATTTTTCAACCAATATGAAAGCGTAGCAGATGTTTCAAATTTAAAATTAGTCTTATGGGAATAAAAATTATAGGTGGTGGGTGATGTGTAATGTGCAGTATTCTAAAAATAAAATATGTTATATTTTATAGTGTAGCTATACAGAAAAAATTACAAATATTGTCCAGCAGTGTTTCTTGTCCTAAAAAAAAGGCTCTTTTCGCCCTAAGAGGACTACTAATTTACATACGTATGGTGAGTTCCTCTATAGATTTTAGGTTTTTTGGCAAATCGTAGAGGTCTTATGGTTTATTGTCTCCCGTTTATCAGGTTTTCTATTATTTAGTTTTGATAGTTTTGATATCCAAAAAACTAAATTCAGTATGTTTTCAGATGATGGTTTTAAGAAATGTCGTTGACTTAAATACTAGAATGATTGTTTACCATGCATTATTTTCATCAATTTTACAATATGGAATAGAGCTTTGGGGCATTACTTCTGAAGCTAAACAACTTTTTAAACTACAAAAAAGAATTCTAAGAATAATGACTTTCAAACCAGCAAAATATTCTTGTAAACAAATTTTTAAAGACCTTAAAATTTTAACTGTCCCTAATTTGTATATTTTAAAGTGCCTATTGTATGTTAAATCAAATTTTGTAAAACTCTTCAGTGAAAATAATCAACACAATTACAATACTAGATTTCAGACTAATTTCCAGTACCCTATCCATAGAATTAATCTCTTTGAAAAGACACCCTCTTATGTGGGAAAAAAATTATTCAACAACTTGCCAGTGTGCTATAAATCAATCATCAACTCAGATTCTTTTAAGGAGAAAATTGTTGAATTTTTGCTAATAAAAAACTATTATAGCATAAACGAGTTTTTAGAAGATAAAACATTGATTTGAATTTTATTTTTAGTTTTAGGCTAGTTATGATTTATTTTATATACCTGACAATGTCACCTGTTTTGTTTGGCTTTGCCAAAAAATTGTAAAATGTAATGTGACAATAAAGATCTTTGACTTTGACTTTGACTTTGATATTATTTTGTTTTCACTGAATTATTGCTACTATTTTATTTATATATAAGTAGTTTATATTGTAAAAACATTTTTCATTTTTTAACCCTAGTGGCCAAATTGTTAGTCATATAAATATCTGAGATACGATTCATCTCATAGATTATATTAATTTGTGATAGGAGGGTGAGGCAGGAAATGTTAATTCCCTGACGATTTGTTTGCTACTAAGTTGCTTATACAAATACAAATACTCTGATAGAGTACCTAGAAGCTACACAAGCATAACCTGCTCATTTTATTTAAAGTGTCATACACTATTTAAATTTTTAACCTTAAAAATCTCAAACAAATTTGATAGAACCAACTAGGGGGCATGAGGGCGGAGCCCCCAAAAGAGCCGTAGGCGAGTACAACTACTATATTTTGAATGTACAATAATTTTCAAGCATTTTCCTTGTTTCTTATAATCATTTAATATAACAGTTCAAATCCCAATGTATTTTTAATTGTAATAACCAAAATTAAAATTACATTTAAATCTCTATTTTTCTCTCTTCCTCTTTTATATTTAGTCTTTTTTTCACAGGTCTTCTCCTTTTAAAGGTGGCTGAAATGGTCCCTCATCTCAGGGTCAGTATAACTTAATAAAAGTATCCTTAGTTACCATACCCTAAATTTATTGCCAATTTAAACATTTATGAAATTTTCCACTGTAATGAATTGGCGTTGTTATTTTCAGCTACAGGGTCAGGGGCAGTATTACTTCTGCTGTAAAAAGAATACTTTACCTAAAAACATAATTTCAGTATTAAATGTTTATCAACACTAGAGGAATATTTGTACTTCTACAAAAGATATTATTTTTATTATGGTATTAACTTTTCTTACCCCTTTTACATGCGTTCCTGTCACATACTCAACCCTGACCTTTAGGGAGTTACGGTCCATCGGAATTAGTCATTGGACTAGCGGAACCCCAATTAAGGAACAGGTTAAGCCTAAATTAAAAAATAAATAGGAGTCATAATAGAATGGACGATAATGAAAATGTCCGACATTTGTATACCAACAGCAATAACTGATGACTTATACTCCTAGAGAAAATTCAGAATTGTTTATTAGTATATATGGTCTTCAAAAGTTACATTGTACTACTAGTCCCACCTGCAATAAAATGATATCAAATCTGAGAGATGCTGCCATTATGTTTAGTATTAATTTGAGGAAATTTACTTGCCTTTTATCGGTGGGCCCTATGGAAAAGGAATAGGCTTATTTTAAGCCTATAACTCCCTTTCCCTTTAAATGGAAAACCTAAAGAGAAATATTTGTAATATTGAAAGAAGTTAAAAGTATTATAAGCGAAATAGGTCTGTCTGTGATAGTATAACGGTTTTTTGAGTATACTGTATTTTGTGTTTAGTGACTTTCTGCTTGATAATTTCAGATTTTTTTAGTAGGAAAAATGATTTGTCTAGCAACACTTTGTAAAGATAAACAATTTAGATGTCAACTAAACTAATGCCCATCTATTTTATCGTTTAACAGTTAAAGAGAGAAATATCCCCAGATGAGCTGGGTTTGCCTAGCAACGCTACATCCATCCGGGAGAGCATATCTACATCGTTCTCCTGCGACGGACGGACCTACGGGTACTACGCCGACCCAGAAAACGACTGCCAGGTATTCCACGTGTGCCTGCCCGTGCACTACGACGATGGCGAGGACCAGACCTTCAAGTGGAGCTTCATCTGCCCTCAGGAAACCGTGTTCAACCAGGTAAATCCCCAACCTTAAAGAGACTACCGTACATTCTATGATGAAGCCCACTTCGTTTAGAGACTGTGTGTTTCAAGCTTGTTGACTTTAGTGAGTGGTCTATTCTTCTCTCCTATGGTACTTTATGAGCCCATAGAGAACTAAAGTAGTACTTTGACCATTCAGGGAATTTGGATGGTTTCAGTGATTCAAAGAGCATTCCCCTCCTTGCTCGGATAACTCATTTGGTAGCAATCAACACTACTGGTACTGATTGCGCTGACACACTCAGTTGTCAAGTCATTGTTGGTGCCCATTTGTCATTGTTTGGGAGAAAGTCTGTAAGATCTTGACAATGTGTTAACAGGAGACGTTCACGTGCGCGAGAGAAGAGGACGCTGTCGCCTGTGAGGACTCCGCCCTCTTCTACTCCCTGAACGACAGATTCGGCCAGCCCAACACTGTTCCTCCTCCCGCTGAATCGACCGATCAAGTTCCTCCAGTAGACTCCAATGAGCTAGTAAATTAGTACTGATTTGTATGTATATTTTTACTTTTATAATAAAATAATTTTTAAACAACTGTTATTCAAATACCCTGGCATATATTTCTGAAGTGGCTACGTTATAGCTGCTCTAGAACTAGATCTATTCTGTGGTACTAGCATATATATCTCAACCTCACATGGCCTGTAATAGAAGTAGGTAGTTAGATTCCAGCCATGAGTTAGATGTGCAATTGTAAGTAAAGCATTTGTGTTTTATCCATGGATGATAATTTCAATCTACAGTGTGTACCACAAATAACCTTTCCATACCGGAAGTAATTTACTGTATTTTAAATAAATACCCCCAATTTTTATGGTGTTTTTGGATTCTACACATAATTTTAAGACAAGTTTACAACTTAATATGTACCCCTAATCCTAACGGTGAGATAATGCTGGTACAAGTTTTATTTTTCCCACAAGAATAACATGGGGTAAATTTTCACATCCATTATATCTGTAAATTTCCCTTTAAACAAAAACGGCCTTGCATAAAAATGACTTAGATTCTTCTTTTAAAAGCATTTGTATAACAAATCATTTGTTTTGTCATAAATTATTATATTTTTACATAAATTTTACAATATGGCAGGGATTATTTAAAATACGTTGAAAACACAAATTAGTTACTTGATAAATCGGTTGTTTTATGATGAAATATAATTTAAAATTAGGTTATAAGATATTTTCATGCTTGGGCCGTTATGTTTAAGACAAAACTTTCAGTAATAATGGATGTGAAAATTTGCCCAGGTTAATCTTATGGGGAAAAACAAAACTTCCTCCGTCATTATCTCCCAAACTGCTAGGATTACAAATACAAATGAAATTGTAAAGTAGTCTTAAAATTATGTGTAGAATCCAAAAATACCATAAAAAGGGGGGGGGGTTCATATTTAAAATTATAAATTGACTTTCGGTCTGGATAGGTTATTTCTTTTACACTCTGTACATTGAAAATATCATCAATGGATAGAGCACAACTAGTTTACCTATAATTGCACAGTGTTTTTGTGAAAAATTTACTATGTAGATTTTAAAAGGGGTGTACAGGTGGTCTGGGACACCCACCTACAGTAGACTCCCTCTTAACCGGCCACCTCGGGACCAGGCCGCAGCTAGATAATGAATTGGCCGGTTAAACCGATAATACATTTATAAACGCCATCCCAAATTTTATATGACCTAAATATAATTATTCCTTGAAAAACGACCTTAAATACATTACTGTATATGATTTATAGCTAATATCCACCACCCATGAAATCCACAACAAACCTACACTAATAATAATTTGTTTCTTTATTGTGGTCTACTAGATAGTAGGTCCAAACGCATTGACTTCCGGTGGCAGTCACTTCCGTCCAGGACATTATAGTTTAATTGGTTTAAGAACGTCAATATGAAATAAAGTTTAATTGAATGATACATTAGATAAGAAAACTTAGTTTCTGGCGAAACGCGGCCAGTTAAAGCGATGTTGAGGTAAAAAAATGGCCGGTTAAAAAGATGTTATTTTGTGTCAGGACAGGCCGGTTAAAGCGGAGACCGGTTAAGAGGGAGTCTACTGTACTTTGGCTTTCGCCATTTTACGGCTCCCTCCAATTCCAGCTGTTACTTTTGGCTAAGATCTAGAAAATTATCTTCTAAATTCGTCTTCTAAATCAGAGGGAAATGCAACAAGCAACCCCAGTCGTCCCCACCCTCTAACATTTTCATGCAGATTCAGACTAGAGATGAGCATCGATGTTTTTGCCATCGATGGTGAGTTACCGATGTTTATCGTACATCGATGTTTTAGGCCTACATCGATGTTTTTCGAATTTTACAATACACGATGTTTTTTTTTGTTTGATATTTCTAGTCGTAAAATAAAAAAACGAAATTGTTAGTTTTATTTTTACCAAATATAACTACTGTATAAAATATCTTATAATAACTATAATAAAACTTATAAGTTGTAAGTTTGTAAAAAGCTCCTAACGTATTCAAAAAAAAAATTAATTATGTTATTATACACTACTAGAGTGGAGATTCTCTAAGGGCGCGACTTATTTCAAAAGTAGTATTTCTTCACTCAACGATGTCCTATGGAGCTAAGAGTGAGAGTATAGGCAGCAATAATCCATTCATCGTAATTTGTAACTATTAAAAATGACGAATTAAAAAAATTTTTGATCAAGTTTGATTTAAATTTGTTGTGTGTCATTGTGGTTTACCTATCCTTTTTACGAAACTACGGAATTTTAACTAAAAGATTGATGTTTTTATCCGATGGCCTTTTTTTACAAAATTTGGGATTTTCATAAAAACATCGATGTTTGGGTCCGATGTTCATCGATGTTTAGAGGTCGATGTTTTCCACACATCGATGTTTTAGTTCGATGTTAACATCGATGTTTTTCTATCGATGCTCATCCCTAATTCAGACCATTGACAGCACCTCAAGATGCCATGTATCTTCTAGATGTAGCTTGGACAATGGAAGAAAGTATGTTCAGCATTGTATAAATGCAGTCAGGTGAACTGCATGGTCTCGCCCATTCTGTGCAGGTACAACTGAAAATAGCCATGACCCAGAAACGAATATTCTAGATTTGTTTATTTAACTCTTATTAGGTCCATGAAAGAATAGCAAATGAACTTAGAAATTATTGAGATGGTTGGTGCATAATTAGTTTGGATACCAATACAACCTCCTGTGTGGTGTTTGGGAACATCACATAGGAGGTTGTATTAGGTCCCATGCAGTAATTTGACATATATATTTGAGTCCTTACTCTTATATATGATGTGATGCTTTGCTGCAAGATGTAAGAGCGAAAAACATATCTTTGTAGACCATAGATCATGTTTCAAGTTCAAGACAAATGTTTGATTACAAAGCCAGTGTTATACAATTGATGGTACAACTTTGTTGGGTTAGTTCATAACTGTACTAAAAATTATTGTTGTGGCTAGTAAAATAAAATAAAATAATATGTGGCTAAAGGACTCTTATGCATACATTAGTGTATTAGTGTGGACAAAAAATATGGATGGTTTTTAATAAACTGGGAACATTCAGCAAGTGTCCAAAGACGGACGACTGTGAATTAATGAACTCATCTTTTGAAGTGTATTTAGGAAACGTCTATTTTCGTCTGCACGAAAACGCATGCTGAGCTTTTTGAGTTCAAAATATTTTTATTTTGTGTTGGTCGATTATAGGCTGCAAAGGTATGAGGATGAAATAAACGAGCAACTATTTTTCAGCTCTATGGCGCTTAGCCTACGGTACTTTACGTGATTATGTAACTTATCTAATACATTTGATAGCATTAATGTGTAAGCCCTAACGGTTTCCTTGTCATTTTTAGTAAAAATATAGGCCTATTGCTATAAATCGTTTAACATATAAAAAATGTGATAGGCCCCTACAGCAGTATAGCTTGTAAATCTTGAGTTTTTGAAATTTGTATACTTTTTGTTGAAAATGTATATGTATTCAGTAATGGCGGGGGGAGGGGGATATGATTATTACAATACTATACTTTCAAAACTTAACACGTTCGCGGCGGCGAAGTTTTTGCTCGAACCTCATCACCATCCTGAATGTAAAATTGTAAAACCCACCATAGCAGCAGCACTGCCCAGTAAAAACCCACGTGGTCCCAAAATACATTGTACTATTGAGCAGTGCTGTGCAAAGCTTCAGATTTCTAGCTCAGATCCTGGCTTAAAAATAAATCATATTGTAAAGCAGTGCAGCTTGGGAGCGATATCGCACCCATCAGGATGGCATCAGCGTTCCGCGTGGGAGCGATCGCTCCCATGCCGCCGCGAACGTGTTAATAACCTTGTAGTAGTGTTTATTATGTAAATAAAATTAAAATCATATTTAATTTTAATATTTTTTTTGCTTGGCTATGATTAAAATTAGCCTTTTACAAGTCTATTAATGTTACTTAATCTAAATAAAAAAAATTTTTGTGATATCTTGTTTACAAATCATGAACTCTCAGCAATATTATCATTTTTGGAAAACTCTCTGGGAATATTTCATTAATATTCAATTCCTGGGAATTTCACATCACTATGTAAGTAAGGTATATTTGTGAACACAATATACATTACATTAAGGTACATTTGAGTATAGTAATTTCATTTGACAATTTTCCTGTTCTGCTCAGTTCTCTTTTCTCAATATGAGATATTTACTATTCGCAACACTTCTTTTTTGTGTTAATCATTTCTGTTCTTAATGGTAACAAATTAGAGGAAATTGATTTGTGAACAATCTATGAAATCCAACATACCCACAATTATCATGACCTTTTCAATAAAATGCTCCAAATTCATGTCTTTCAAATTTTTGTAAAATGTGTGAACATTTTTTATTGAGAAAGGCCAATTTTATTATTAACAAGAAAATGTTTACTTTAACCAGAATTAAAGTTTACCAGATTTATCAATAGTTCTTATTAATATTATAAATTATTTGTAGGAAAATAATAATAACAGATAAAAGATAGCATAGTTTATTATAACAAACTGTTCCATTCGTACAGAAAACGATACTAATAAAAAACTAGCACTGGGGCACTACAAACAAACAGACAGTCTAATAGTTGCCAAAAAGAACCAGGTTAGCTATGTATGACTAGTTAAGCTACACAATACAGAGCGCCCTAGCCCGATTCGGCTCTCTGTGGCCATTATTATGTTATTGCGACAAGTTTACATGCAGCAGTCTTTCATTAAAAACTCTAAGCCTCAGAGCGAAAACCAAAAGTCATCCATTTGGGATTTGTCTTTTGTTAAGTAGCTCATATAAAAATAATTTAAATATGGAATGTTGGGAATCAATTAAATATCAATTTAGAAGGTGAGTTTTTTATTATTTTTTTATAAATATTATGTAAAGTGGTGCTGGCCCACAGAGATGACGGGTATGTTTTGAACTGTTCCTATATTTATTTACCTATACAGTAGGACATTATGCAATTATTAGATTAGTTTGACTAAACAAAGGTATGAGCATTGCATCTGTTACACAGTCCAACTAAATCTCACTGTACATCGCTGTACATTGATTTCCTTATAAAAATTCTAGACAAAAGATTTAATACTACCGTAAGATATAATACAAACAGATATTTTATAAATACACCACAACATTTTATTATATATCGCTATTATGAAAATCAAAATAACCACCCGAGCAAAACTTATAGTAATATCTGAATGATTCTAACCAGTGATTACAACCCCAGAGTTCGAATTTTATAAAAAAAAAAACACAGAAAGAAAAGCTAAACCCGCTGTCACTCTATATTTTGAAATTAACACAAACGATACAAATATTCACTAAACATTATGCAAATGACCTTATTATGTTACTTAATACCACAAGATAACCCACTGAGAAATCATATTTAACTATAACTCCAAACTATATGAGTTTCTTTTCGTTACTTGAACTTAAGTGAGCAACTTAATTTAACTATAGTTTGTATTACACCTATTCAAAAGACACAATGTAATTTTCTTCATATTAAAAAACCATCAGAAGAAAACCAGTTCTTTGGATTTTTAATCCATATCTTCATGACATCAAACTTATTAGCATTTCTCTGTTTTGTTGCTTTTACTAAATTATTAGAGTAAATAAATATAGATTCAACTATTTCGCATAGAATTAAAACATCACATTTTATATAAATTAAATTGACTAATAATTGATCTTGTCTGACAAACATATTTATAACTATTAAAATGAATTGACTATTACAAATCAATAAACTATTAAAATGAATTAACTATCAACTTATATTTAACTAATATTCTTTGTGAATTAAAATAATGACAATTCATATTAACATGCAACTCTTATGTGAATTAGTAAAAAAAGAAAAATCAAAACAAAAGCAGAATTTTTGGCTACATTTTAAGGGAACCATGATCTTAAGTGTAACAAAGCAACATGGCACACATCCTTAAATATAAACAAACGACTGTACACCTTTTTGAACGATATCAATTAAAATTGTGTGTTGACAATAAGAAATGCCCTATTACATATTTTTATTTCGCATAAGTCCCAATAACCTACTTATGTTTTGTTGCAGTTTCCGTATTTTACAAGTTAGACATATACAGTATTTACAAGAAGAATAGGATAGAAACTAAGTAGTTCAGTTATAAAAATGTCTATACTCTAATTACAAGCTTACATAATTTGGGTCCATTTAAAATTCATTGAAGTTTGGTAACCAAGAATTTGAATACGAATCAGCTTATAAACCGAATCCCAAAACAATTTTAACATTAGCATTGATTCTTAGACTTAAGTTACGATATAACAACAGGTAACAAAAATTGTAACTAACTAACAATAGACTACTAAACATAAAACAGAAGAGGTATCAATCAGGAGGTCTACTTGAATTAAAATACAAAGTGGCAGCAGGAGTGGGGGTGAGAGTGTGACGGGAACTTAGTCTGCTGCGCTTTCAGAATCTTCCAGAAATGCATATTTGTTGGAGCCCACGAAGTTCTGAAAAATAAAACATTTCATTTAGGTGATTTCCACCACGCAAAGCTAATGCGTTTAGGTTAATTTGTATTTTTAATGGTTTTGTATGATTCATTTTAAATGAATGAATTGGGAAGATTGATTTTTGTAAACTGCTAACACTAATTTGTTCTCGGAATAAAGACTAGTATTGATATAAGTGAAGGAGATGTTTTTGGAATTAGGAAGTAAGTTCAAGCACTCTGGATCAAGGAAAATAATGGTGAAAAGTGATGTTTCCAATGATAAAATTGAAACTATGGATAGTGAATTTGAGACATAAGCTGCATCTGTTGTTTTAGAAGATGGAAAGAAAGAAGACTATTTCTCAAATCTTTGTCAGGAACAAAGATATTATAAAACACTAACATTTGGAAGGACCCCTCAAAACCGTAACTCACAAGCCATAATGATTCTCTATCCCTTGACTTCAAGAGAAGTTTAAATACTGAAGATTATATCAATATCATTGAAAGTATTGTTTTAGTAAATGATCAAATTACTAGAAAATCCATTACATTTCCGACTCTTCTTCATCAAGTACTATATGACAAAGCAGAGCATTATGAACGGATTCTACATAAGAAACGGGCTAGTGGCTAATGAAGATTCTAACTCTCTATCAGAAGATAGTAGTATAAGTCTTGGTGATAATTCTCTGAATTTAGTGGTGCTCCTACAAAAAGCAAATCAGCCATTCCATTAGATTCATTAAACTCTATTTTAGACTTTGTAAAAACACAAATTAATAGAAACTCCAAGGAAGTTGTTGATAATTGGAATGAATCACTTGTTGAATACATTTGTCTAATCACATGCAAAGCCAAATGGGAGAGGTTAATGGCAAAACTGCTATGTCATATGGGATGTGTAGCAAGATATTTGGAGCGATGAAGGAACAAACCTTTACAGCCTAATGAAGTCATCAAATTGATGTCCTGTAGGACCGTAGGAGTAGTTCTATCAATTAATTCATCTGCCTGGTCTTAGTATTTCAATATAAGTGTATAGCAATGTGAATTTTTAATTACATTTATTTGTTTTTTATTCAGATATTTTTCAAATTTTAAACCCGTCTTAAGTTTGCAAAATTAATTTATGATGGCGTCCAATGAGACAACAGCACCTGATTTCATTAAGTTTTTATTTTCGAATAAACCAAGATTTGATTGTTTCTTTGAAGTAGGAAATAAAACACAGGGGGAACCGGAGAAAATCGGAGCTGTAAAACTGATGCTGATGGCCCAAGAAATGCTAATTTGTTGAAGAACAAACTGGCAGTGAGACTGATGAAGCTGCTCAACCCAGACAGGTTTGTCAAGATTTTGGAGCAGGATGAATTGGCTGTGCTGGAAATCGAGCTGTGGAGGGCCTTTGAAGTAGGAAATAAAACACAGGGGGAACCGGAGAAAATCGGTGCTGCAAAACTCATGCTGATGGCCCACAGTGAGTTCTTCCGTCTACAACTGGAAGAAAGTGAATTAGCGGAGAAGAAGGATGTAATTCCAGTAGTGGACGTTCACCCCTCGACATTCAAGGGGATGCTGAAGTTCGTGTATGGCCATGACACCTCATCAGAGCTATGTTTCGACG
Source organism: Neoaliturus tenellus (assembly GCA_030545055.2). Lineage (NCBI taxonomy): Eukaryota > Metazoa > Arthropoda > Insecta > Hemiptera > Cicadellidae > Neoaliturus > Neoaliturus tenellus. The sequence goes on along the minus strand of CM061535.1, from coordinate 6,391,501 downwards.
ACGCGGACAATATGTTCTATGTGGCTGAGAAGTACATGATGAGGATGTTGAAGAACAAACTGGCAGTGAGACTGATGAAGCTGCTCAACCCAGACAGGTTTGTCAAGATTTTGGAGCAGGATGAATTGGCTGTGCCGGAAATCGAGCTGTGGAATGCCTTTGAAGTAGGAAATAAAACACAGGGGGAACCGGAGAAAATCCGAGCTGCAAAACTGATGCTGATGGTCCACAGTGTGGTCTTCCGTTTACAACTGGAAGAAAGTGAATTAACGGAGAAGAAGGATGTAATTCCAGTAGTGGACGTTCACCCCTCGACATTTAAGGGGATGCTGAAGTACGTGTATGGCCATGACACCACATCAGAGCATATTTCGACGAGGCGGACAATATGTTCTATGTGGCTGAGAAGTACATGATGATGTTGAAGAACAAACTGGCAGTCAGACTGATTAAGCTATTCAACCCAGACGGGTTTGTCAAGATTTAGGAGCAGGATGGATTGGCTGTGCCGGAAATCGAGCTGTGGGGGGCTGCCATGAAATGGGCCAAACTCAGAGCCAATTCAGAGGACGGAAAGGTTTTGCGCCACCAAATCTCAGGCTTACCCAAACACTTGAGACTTTGTACGTTGCCTTGTGATCAGTTCTGCAAGGAAGTGGCAACTACAAATGTCCTCTCTTCCAATGAAGGTTTTGCTGTTTGTCAGGCTATCGGGAGGTAAGATATTTGGAGCGATGAAGGAACAAACCTTTACAGCCTAATGAAGTCATCAAATTGATGTTGTAAAGAAGTTTCTCATAACATTACCTATCTGTCATGAAGTTCTCTACTAATGCAGATGTACTAAATAATATCATCACTTAAAAGAAAACAGGAACACTTGTTGTCCTGTAGGACCGTAGGAGTAGTTCTTTCAATTAATTCATCTGCCTTGTCTTAGTATTTCAATATAAGTGTATAGCAATGTGAATGAATTTTTAATTACATTTATTTGTTTTTTATTCAGATATTTTTCAAATTTTAAACCCGTCTTAAGTTTGCAAAATTAATTTATGATGGCGTCCGATGAGACAACAGCACCTGATTTCATTAAGTTTTTATTTTCGAATAAACCAAGATTTGATTGTTTCTTTGAAGTAGGAAATAAAACACAGGGGGAACAGGAGAAAATCTGAGCTGTAAAACTGATGCTGATGGCCCACAGTGAGGTCTTCCGTCTACAACTGGAAGAAAGTGAATTAGCGGAGAAGAAGGATGTAATTCCAGTAGTGGACGTTCACCCCTCGACATTCAAGGGGATGCTGAAGTACGTGTATGGCCATGACACCACATCAGAGCAATGTTTCGACGAGGCGGACAATATGTTCTATGTGGCTGAGAAGTACATGATGAGGATGTTGAAGAACAAACTGGCAGCTCAACACAGACGGGTTTGTCAAGATTTTGGAGCAGGATGAATTAACTGTGCCGGAAATCGAGCTGTGGAGGGCCTTTGAAGTAGAAAATAAAACACAGAGGGAACAGGAGAAAATCTGAGCTGTAAAACTGATGCTGATGGCCCACAGTGAGGTCTTCCGTCTACAACTGGAAGAAAGTGAATTAACGGAGAAGAAGGATGTAATTCCAGTAGTGGACGTTCACCCCTCGACATTTAAGGGGATGCTGAAGTACGTGTATGGCCATGACACCACATCAGAGCAATGTTTCGACGAGGCGGACAATATGTTCTATGTGGTTGAGAAGTACATGATGGGGATGTTGAAGAACAAACTGGCAGTCAGACTGATGAAGCTGCTCAACCCAGACGGGTTTGTCAAGATTTTGGAGCAGGATGAATTGGCTGTGCCGGAAATCGAGCTGTGGAGGGCCTTTGAAGTAGGACATAAAACACAGGGGGAACCGGAGAAAATCAAAGCTGTAAAATTGATGCTGATGGCCCACAGTGAGGTCTTCCGTCTACAACTGGAAGAAAGTGAATTAGCGGAGAAGAAGGTTGTAATTCCAGTAGTGGACGTTCACCCCTCGACATTTAAGGGGATGCTGAAGTACATGTATGGCCATGACACCACATCAGAGCTATGTTTCGACGAGGCGGAAAATATGTTCTATGTGGCTGAGAAGTACATGATGAGGATGTTGAAGAACAAACTGGCAGTCAGACTGATGAAGTTACTCAACCCAGACGGGTTTGTCAAGATTTTGGAGCAGGATGGATTGGCTGTGCCGGAAATCGAGCTGTGGGGGGCTGCAATCAAATAGCCCGAACTCAGAGCCAATTCAGAGGATGGAAAGGTTTTGCGCCACTAAATCTCAGGCTTAACCAAACACTTGAGACTTTGTACGTTGCCTTCTGATCAGTTCTGCATGGAAGTGGCAACTACAAATGTCCTCTCTTCCGATGAAGTTTTTGCTGTTTGTCAGGCTATCGGGAGGAAAGATATTTGGAGCGATGAAGGAACAAACCTTTACAGCCTAATGAAGTCATCAAATTGATGTTGTAAAGAAGTTTCTCATAACATTACCTATCTGTCATGAAGTTCTCTACTAATGCAGATGTACTAAATAATATCATCACTTAAAAGAAAACAGGAACACTTGTTGTCCTGTAGGACCGTAGGAGTAGTTCTTTCAATTAATTCATCTGCCTTGTCTTAGTATTTCAAGATAAGTGTATAGCAATGCGAATTTTTAATTACATTTATTTGTTTTTTATTCAGATATTTTTCAAATTTTAAGCCCGTCCTAAGTTTGCAAAATTAATTTATGATGGTGTCCAATGAGACAACAGCACCTGATTTCATTAAGTTTTTATTTTTAAATAAACCAAGATTTGATTGTTTCTTTGAAGTAGGAAATAAAACACAGGGGGAACCGGAGAAAATCGGAGCTGTAAAACTGATGCACAGTGAGGTCTTCCGTCTACAACTGGAAGAAAGTGAATTAGCGGAGAAGAAGGATGTAATTCCAGTAGTGGACGTTCACCCCTCGACATTCAAGAGGATGCTGAAGTACGTGTATGGCCATGACACCACGTCAGAGCTATGTTTCGACGAGGCGGACAATATGTTCTATGTGGCTGAGAAGTACATGATGAGGATGTTGAAGAACAAACTGGCAGTCAGACTGATGAAGTTACTCAACCCAGACGGGTTTGTCAAGATTTTGGAGCAGGATGTATTGGCTGTGCCGGAAATCAAGCTGTGGAGGGCTGCCATCAAATGGGCCAAACACAGAGCCAATTCAGAGGACGGAAAGGTTTTGCGCCACCAAATCTCAGGCTTAACCAAACTCTTGAGACTTTGTACGTTGACTTGCGATCAGTTCTGCAAGGAAGTGGCAACTTCGAATGTCCTCTCTTCGGATGAAGGTTTTGCTGTTTATCAGGCTATCGGGAGGGAAGATATTTGGAGCGATGAAGGAACAAATCTTTACAGCCTAATGAAGTCATCAAATTGATGTTGTAAAGAAGTTTCTCATAACATTACCTATCTGTCATGAAGTTCTCTACTAATGCAGATGTACTAAATAATATCATCACTTAAAAGAAAACAGGAACACTTGTTGTCCTGTAGGAGTAATTCTTTCAATTAATTCATCTGCCTTGTCCTAGTATTTCAATATAAGTGTATAGCAATGTGAATTTTTAATTACATTTATTTGTTTTTTATTCAGATATTTTTCAAATTTTAAACCCGTCTTAAGTTTGCAAAATTAATTTATGATGGCGTCCGATGAGACATCAGCACCTGACTTCATAAAGTTTTATTTTTGAATAAACCAAGATTTGAATGTTTCTTTGAAGTAGGAAATAAAACACAGGGGGAACCGGAGAAAGTCGGGTCTGTAAAACTGATGCTGATGGCCCACAGTGAGGTCTTCCGTCTACAACTGGAAGAAAGTGAATTAGCGGAGAAGAAGGATGTAATTCCAGTAGTGGACATTCACCCCTCGACATTCAAGGGTATCAGGGTGTCTACTGATATCTCATTTTAGAATTCCAGTATATTTCCAGTATTTCCAGTATATATTTTTTTTTCGAAAATTCCAGTATCACTCGCGAACTATTAATTCGAGCATGGAGTAACAATAATGACAATTTATTCATATAATAAATATTGAAATAGATTTTTGTAAAGAGATAAACCCCTTATGATTATGATTAATAAGTACTTCCCAACAATAACATTTGTATAATATTTTTTTTACAATTTTTTTGTGAAAGCCTTAAACTCACTCTATAGCCCTCTGTTCCTCCCACTTTGTTTTGCGTTTATATAATATGAAAAAAATCATAAAGAACATTTAACAACAAAAAATAATGAAATAAGTTTAATGCTTTAAAGTAAAAAAAAGAAAAATATGATAAAAAATTTAAGAAAGAAAAATAAATTTTTAGTATAAAATCAAACATTTTCTAGGCTCCATCATTACACAAATGTTTACATTTCTTGATTAACTATTTGAAGAGAGCTACAAGTTTTCTGATTTTGGTTTGCAAACATACTTAAACAGCAAAAATGGCTTGTAAAAATATTTTTACATTATTATGTACGGATCAAATGACAAAATCTATATATTATAAATTTTAAAAAATACGCATTTTAATAAAACTAGTGCATGTGTTGCTCGAAATCGAGCAATTTATTTTAATACAATACGAATGTTACTTTTATCTCTAAATCATTTACGTCCGACCAATCCAATATTGTGAATATCTCCAATCACCAAAACTACACGTATTTACAGCTGATTATTAACAGATGTTTAAAATGCTTTCTTCAATCGCAATGTTATTTAAATGGGAAATTTTGAGATTTCAATGGTGGATAACGCCTTTATTTACCGCCAGATTCTCATCAGTTTTTGGCTGAAACAACTACAGACTAAGTCCTATCCAACGACACCAAAAACTTGAAAATAGGTTGAAAATTGTAGGAGGAGTCCTTAAGACAAAAAAACCCTTAGCGTATTAAATAAGTATAGATTCTAAAATTCCAGTATAATTCCAGTATTTCCAGTATGGAAATAAAATTCCTGTATAATTCCAGTATTTCCAGTATCAGTAGACACCCTGGGTATGCTGAAGTACGTGTATGGCCATGACACCACATCAGAGCTATGTTTCGACGGGGCGGACAATATGTTCTATGTGGCTGAGAAGTACATGATGAAGATGTTGAAGAACAAACTGGCAGTCAGACTGATGAAGCTTCTCAAACCAGACGGGTTTGTCAAGATTTTGGAGCAGGATGGATTGGCTGTGGCGGAAATCGAGCTGTGGGGGGCTGCCATCAAATGGGCCAAACACAGAGCCAATTCAGAGGACGGAAAGGTTTTGCGCCACCAAATCTCAGGCTTACCCAAACACTTGAGACTTTGTACGTTGCCTTGTGATCAGTTCTGCAAGGAAGTGGCAACTACAAATGTCCTCTCTTCCAATGAAGGTTTTCCTGTTTGTCAGGCTATCGGGAGGGAAGATATTTGGAGCGATGAAGGAACAAACCTTTACAGCCTAATGAAGTCATCAAATTGATGTTGTAGAGAAGTTTCTCATAACATTACCTATCTGTCGTGAAGTTCTCTACTAATGGAGATGTACTGAATAATATCATCACTTAAAAAAAAACAGGAACACTTGTTGTCCTGTAGGACCGTAAGAGTAGTTCTATCAATTAATTCATCTGCCTGGTCTTAGTATTTCAATATAAGTGTATAGCAATGTGAATTTTTAATTACATTTATTTGTTTTTTATTCAGATATTTTTCAAATTTTAAACCCGTCTTAAGTTTGCAAAATTAATTTATGATGGCATCCAATGAGGCAACAGCACCTGATTTCATTAAGTTTTTATTTTCGAATAAACCAAGATTTGATTGTTTCTTTGAAGTAGGAAATAAAACACAGGGGGAACCGGAGAAAATCGGAGCTGTAAAACTGATGCTGATGGCCCAAGAAATGCTAATTTGTTGAAGAACAAACTGGCAGTGAGACTGATGAAGCTGCTCAACCCAGACAGGTTTGTCAAGATTTTGGAGCAGGATGAATTGGCTGTGCTGGAAATCGAGCTGTGGAGGGCCTTTGAAGTAGGAAATAAAACACAGGGGGAACCGGAGAAAATCGGTGCTGCAAAACTCATGCTGATGGCCCACAGTGAGTTCTTCCGTCTACAACTGGAAGAAAGTGAATTAGCGGAGAAGAAGGATGTAATTCCAGTAGTGGACGTTCACCCCTCGACATTCAAGGGGATGCTGAAGTTCGTGTATGGCCATGACACCTCATCAGAGCTATGTTTCGACGAGGCGGACAATATGTTCTATGTGGCTGAGAAGTACATGATGAGGATGTTGAAGAACAAACTGGCAGTGAGACTGATGAAGCTGCTCAACCCAGACAGGTTTGTCAAGATTTTGGAGCAGGATGAATTGGCTGTGCCGGAAATCGAGCTGTGGAGGGCCTTTGAAGTAGGAAATAAAACACAGGGGGAACGGGAGAAAATCGGAGCTGCAAAACTGATGCTGATGGCCCACAGTGAGGTCTTCCGTCTACAACTGGAAGAAAGTGAATTAGCGGAGAAGAAGCATGTAATTCCAGTAGTGGACGTTCACCCCTCGACATTCAAGGGGATGCTGAAGTTCGTGTATGGCCATGACACCTCATCAGAGCTATGTTTCGACGAGGCGGACAATATGTTCTATGTGGCTGAGAAGTACATGATGAGGATGTTGAAGAACAAACTGGCAGTCAGACTGATGAAGCTGCTCAACACAGTCAGGTTTGTCAAGATTTTGGAGCAGGATGAATTGGCTTTGCCGGAAATCGAGCTGTGGAGGGCCTTTGAAGTAGGAAATAAAACACAGGGGGAACCGGAGAAAATCGGTGCTGTAAAACTGATGCTGATGGCCCACAGTGAGGTCTTCCGTCTACAACTGGAAGAAAGTGAATTAGCGGAGAAGAAAGATGTAATTCCAGTAGTGGACGTTCACCCCTCGACATTCAAGGGGATGCTGAAGTACGTGTATGGCCATGACACCACATCAGAGCTATGTTTCGACGAGGCGGACAATATGTTCTATGTGGCTGAGAAGTACATGATGAGGATGTTGAAGAACAAACTGGCAGTCAGACTGATGAAGCTGCTCAACCCAGACGGGTTTGTCAAGATTTTGGAGCAGGATGTATTGGCTGTGCCGGAAATCAAGCTGTGGAGGGCTGCCATCAAATGGGCCAAACACAGAGCCAATTCAGAGGACGGAAAGGTTTTGCACCACCAAATCTCAGGCTTAACAAAACACTTGAGACTTTGTACGTTGTAATCAGTTCTGCAAGGAAGTGGCAACTACGAATGTCCTCTCTTCGGATGAAGGTTTTGCTGTTTCTCAGGCTATCGGGAGGGAAGATATTTGGAGCGATGAAGGAACAAACCTTTACAGCCTAATGAAATCATCAAATTGATGTTGTAAAGAAGTTTCTCATAACATTACCTATCTGTCATGAAGTTCTCTACTAATGCAGATGTACTGAATAATATCATCACTTAAAAGAAAACAGGAACACTTGTTGTCCTGTAGGACCATAGGAGTAGTTCTTTCAATTAATTCATCTGCCTTGTCTTAGTATTTCAAGTGTATAGCAATGTGAATTTTTAATTACATTTATTTGTTTTGTATTCAGATATTTTTCAAATTTTAAACCCGTCATAAGTTTGCAACATTAATTTATGATGGCGTCCGATGAGACAACAGCACCTGATTTCATTAAGTTTTTATTTTTGAATAAACCAAGATTTGATTGTTTCTTTGAAGTAGGAAATAAAACACAGGGGGAACCGGAGAAAATCCGAGCTGCAAAACTGATGCTGATGGTCCACAGTGTGGTCTTCCGTTTACAACTGGAAGAAAGTGAATTAACGGAGAAGAAGGATGTAATTCCAGTAGTGGACGTTCACCCCTCGACATTTAAGGGGATGCTGAAGTACGTGTATGGCCATGACACCACATCAGAGCATATTTCGACGAGGCGGACAATATGTCCTATGTGGCTGAGAAGTACATGATGAAGATGTTGAAGAACAAACTGGCAGTCAGACTGATGAAGCTGCTCAACCCAGACGAGTTTGTCAAGATTATGGAGCAGGATGAATTGGCTGTGCCGGATATCGAGCTGTGGAGGGCCTTTGAAGTAGGAAATAAAACACAGGGGGAACCGGAGAAAATCGGAGCTGTAAAACTGATGCTGACAGCCCACAGTGAGGTCTTCCGTCTACAACTGGAAGAAAGTGAATTAGCGGAGAAGAAGGATGTAATTCCAGTAGTGGACGTTCACCCCTCGACATTCAAGGGGATGCTGAAGTACGTGTATGGCCATGACACCACGTCAGAGCTATGTTTCGACGAGGCGGACAATATGTTCTATGTGGCTGAGAAGTACATGATGAGGATGTTGAAGAACAAACTGGCAGTCAGACTGATGAAGTTACTCAACCCAGACGGGTTTGTCAAGATTTTGGAGCAAGATGTATTGGCTGTGCCGGAAATCAAGCTGTGGAGGGCTGCCATCAAATGGGCCAAACACAGAGCCAATTCAGAGGACGGAAAGGTTTTGCGCCACCAAATCTCAGGCTTAACCAAACTCTTGAGACTTTGTACGTTGACTTGCGATCAGTTCTGCAAGGAAGTGGCAACTTCGAATGTCCTCTCTTCGGATGAAGGTTTTGCTGTTTATCAGGCTATCGGGAGGGAAGATATTTGGAGCGATGAAGGAACAAATCTTTACAGCCTAATGAAGTCATCAAATTGATGTTGTAAAGAAGTTTCTCATAACATTACCTATCTGTCATGAAGTTCTCTACTAATGCAGATGTACTAAATAATATTATCACTTAAAAGAAAACAGGAACACTTGTTGTCCTGTAGGAGTAATTCTTTCAAATAATTCATCTGCCTTGTCTTAGTATTTCAATATAAGTGTATAGCAATGTGAATTTTTAATTACATTTATTTGTTTTTTATTCAGATATTTTTCAAATTTTAAACCCGTCTTAAGTTTGCAAAATTAATTTATGATGGCGTCCGATGAGACATCAGCACCTGACTTCATAAAGTTTTTATTTTTGAATAAACCAAGATTTGAATGTTTCTTTGAAGTAGGAAATAAAACACAGGGGGAACCGGAGAAAGTCGGGTCTGTAAAACTGATGCTGATGGCCCACAGTAAGGTCTTCCGTCTACAACTGGAAGAAAGTGAATTAGCGGAGAAGAAGGATGTAATTCCAGTAGTGGACATTCACCCCTCGACATTCAAGGGTATGCTGAAGTACGTGTATGGCCATGACACCACATCAGAGCTATGTTTTGACGGGGCGGACAATATGTTCTATGTGGATGAGAAGTACATGATGAAGATGTTGAAGAACAAACTGGCAGTCAGACTGATGAAGCTGCTCAACCCAGACGAGTTTGTCAAGATTATGGAGCAGGATGAATTGGCTGTGCCGGATATCGAGCTGTGGAGGGCCTTTGAAGTAGGAAATAAAACACAGGGGGAACCGGAGAAAATCGGAGCTGTAAAACTGATGCTGACAGCCCACAGTGAGGTCTTCCGTCTACAACTGGAAGAAAGTGAATTAGCGGAGAAGAAGGATGTAATTCCAGTAGTGGACGTTCACCCCTCGACATTCAAGGGGATGCTGAAGTACGTGTATGGCCATGACACCACATCAGAGCTATGTTTCGACGGGGCGGACAATATGTTCTATGTGGCTGAGAAGTACATGATGAAGATGTTGAAGAACAAACTGGCAGTCAGACTGATGAAGCTACTCAACCCAGACGGGTTTGTCAAGATTTTGGAGCAGGATGGATTGGCTGTGGCGGAAATCGAGCTGTGGGGGGCTGCCATCAAATGGGCCAAACACAGAGCCAATTCAGAGGACGGAAAGGTTTTGCGCCACCAAATCTCAGGCTTACCCAAACACTTGAGACTTTGTACGTTGCCTTGTGATCAGTTCTGCAAGGAAGTGGCAACTACAAATGTCCTCTCTTCCAATGAAGGTTTTGCTGTTTGTCAGGCTATCGGGAGGGAAGATATTTGGAGCGATGAAGGAACAAACCTTTACAGCCTAATGAAGTCATCAAATTGATGTTGTAGAGAAGTTTCTCATAACATTACCTATCTGCCATGAAGTTCTCTACTAATGCAGATGTACTTAATATTATCATCACTTAAAAGAAAACAGGAACACTTGTTGTCCTGTAGGACCGTAGGAGTAGTTCTTTCAATTAATTCATCTGCCTTGTCTTAGTATTTCAAGATAAGTGTTTCGGTTTCAGTTCAGTTTCAGTTAAGTTTTTCTGTTGTTTTAAGTTGTAAACCAAGTTACTAGCAATAAACATTTATTTGTCATTTTTATAGAAAAACAAAGGGATCTGACTTTTTCACTATGGATAATATCAGCTTTAGAAACACTCCCATGAGGCCAAGATCCCAAGCACTCCAGAACCTGCAAGCACTGGGTGAAAGACCTGCAAGAACAGTCCCCGAAGACTGCATATGTCAGTGTATAGCAATGTGAATTTTTAATTACATTTATTTGTTTTTTATTTAGATATTTTTCAAATTTTAAACCCGTCTTAAGTTTGCAAAATTAATTTATGATGGCGTCCAATGAAACAACAGCACCTGATTTCATAAAGTTTTTATTTTCGAATAAACCAAGATTTGATTGTTTCTTTGAAGTATGAAATAAAACACAGGGGAACCGGAGAAAATCGGAGCTGTAAAACTGATGCTGATGGCCCACAGTGAGGTCTTCCATCTACAACTGGAAGAAAGTGAATTAGCGGAGAAGAGGGATGTAATTCCAGTAGTGGACGTTCACCCCTCGACATTCAAGGGGATGCTGAAGTACGTGTATGGTCATGACACCACATCAGAGCTATGTTTCGACGGGGCGGACAATATGTTCTATGTGGCTGAGAAGTACATGATGAAGATGTTAAAGAACAAACTGGCAGTCAGACTGATGAAGCTGCTCAACCCAGACAACCTCTGCTCCCTCCTCAACAACCCAGCGTGCTATACCCACCTGGAGCTTGACTCTGCCATAACAGAGATTCTGAGGTACGAGACAGACCGTGTCCTGGCCAGTCCGCATTTTGTGTTCATCAACACCGACGGGTTTGTCAAGATTTTGGAGCAGGATGGATTGGCTGTGCCAGAAATCGAGCTGTAAAGGGCTGCCATCAAGTGGGCCAAACACAGAGCCAATTCAGAGGACGGAAAGGTTTTGCGCCACCAAATCTCAGGCTTAACAAAACACTTGAGACTTTGTACGTTGACTTGTGATCAGTTCTGCAAGGAAGTGGCAACTACGAATGTCCTCTCTTCGGATGAAGGTTTTGCTGTTTGTCAGGCTATCGGGAGGGAAGCAAGACCTCTTTCTGTTGGCGACTTTTCAAATTAAATTGATCCCAGGAAAATATTGCAAAGGATGGAACATAAAGAACTTATACTGAATGAAATGCAGTTGTTTGGCACTTTTAGTAGTCAAAACTATGTATTTACCCTTCTAACGAAAGACAACCCCATTGAATTGTTGTCATTGAAATGTGCTTCTAAAGATCGCCCAGACAAAACTCCCAAAAGCTGGACCTACAAAGTTGACTGTACAATGACCATAACCAAGGTAGCCAACTCTGATGATCCTGACAGCTCCACTAGCGATGACCCTCCCATGACGGTGACCTTCAATAAGAAAGGCAAGTTTGGATGTGAATTTGATGTTCCTATGGTTGTTGATGGGAAAAACATCACCTTGCTGCCAGACACCAAGTACACGGTCAAGATCAAGTTGGATGGGGCTCATGAGATGTATTGTAACAAGAGCAGTGGCAGCTACAGCAATGATCACCTGGAGTTGGACATCACTCGTAACTGTGATGGTGATTATTGTTCCCCTTTCACCAAGTTGCAGTACCGCCACAACTTTGGGGAATCACTAGGATGTGGCGAGGTTTCCGAGGACGAACTTCGTAATACAACATTTACTTGCAGAAAAAATGAAATATGTACTATTTTCTTCCTACATGTTTTGACTGATATGAAAAAGGTTTAAATTTTATGTATTAACAATTTTACTGTGATCAATAAAGGATACTGTACTTCAGTCAAAATGGTTAAAAGAGCCTTGTTTGTGGACTTATTCCTAGTCAGAGTGAGAATATAAAATATGATTTAAAAAAAAGCCACTTAGAAAAAGAGGGAACATTAGAAAACTTTGGCAGAAAAGTTTTCTGGTGTTGAAAATGATAATCATCCTGAAGATTTCACTCGAGAAATTAACTGTGATATCAATTCAAAAATCAAAAGTATTTTTAAAAGCACAGTATACAAAGAGCCTTTGGTAGTTTTTGTGATAAAGAGGTTGCAAAGGAGTTGAGGAACCTGACCAACGAAACTCTCCTCTCTCAATAAACAATTTGAACTAATTAGTTGGTAGCAGAATATAAGCTTTGTATCCGTTATAAAGGATGTTACATGGTTGATTAATCCAAGAAACAAAAATGTTAAATTTGCTTAATGAATCATCAAGAGTGAACATCAATAACGGCCCCTTAACGAGGGACATCAATATTACAAAACAATATTGTAAAACTTGCAGAAGGGTTGAACAAGCCATAATGAAACAACATAATGAAACTACTTGTAGAAAACTGTAAGACAAACTACTTAAGTTACTACTCCTCGTAATTTTTAACTTTGTTAATAATGTAAAACTTAATATATCTAAATTTGTCGTATTCTTTTCCATCTGGAGGATTAGTTTCTTTTAAAATGTTCATCGTTAGCAAATATCACTATTGAACCACAGGACATAACGAGAAAACACATAGTTACACCGAGAAATGCGAATGGAGTTGTTTTAATATATTTTGATGTTATGCAAAAGATGGATATAGGCATTCAGTTAAAAAATTGTTAATAAGTCGTAATATAATCGGAATAATATTACAAGGTAAATCATGTAACTTTTTCTCTCAATTCTACTGGACTCTCGTGTTATAAAAATACAATGTTCAATGAATAATTGTGTCAACAATTTTTCATTAAAGCACTCGAAGTAGGTTAAAATATCTACCATTATAAAGATTGCATTTTAAACTGTTATTTTAATAGATAAAACAATATTATAGCTGCTGTATCTCAATAAGATTACAATTTTAGTTTGAAATCAATTGGCAAGAAACAATCGTTTTCTCCTTAGATTAGATGAGTTTTTAGGTGAATGTGTTTTTATTTATTATTATTATTTACTTAATGATGAAAATAATACCTATCATTACTATTAGGTCATGGTTGATAGTGATATTATTCATTAAATACATTTATTAACTTCAAATTCATTAACTTGAAACTTTTTAAGTTCATAGTTAAACATTTATTATGAAGAAATATGACCCCCTTCCTCATTTTCTTTCCTAAAATATACTAGCAGTTTAAGAATATTAGTTTTGCTTTAAAACAGAGCTTGATAGAACTCACAGGAGCTTGATGTTCTTGTAGTTTGGGCATTCTTATTGTTTCATCGGAGTTTTCTCGCTTTTGCTCTCTGAAACAGAATCACACCTTTGTTAGTTTTAGTATTAAAGATTGTTTCTACAGTTTGTATAATATAGGTAAAGAACTCTAAATTTGTAATGGACAGTTATTAAAATCAACAGTAAAATTTAAACCAACGATTGATACAACTGATTACTTTTAACTGGTAATTTAAATCTTTCAAATTATCAGAGAAGTAAAAAAATAACTGCTAGTACCTAAATCAGTTTTAAGGTTTCAAAATATTTATTTTATTTGGGAAATTAAAAAAAATGGATTAAAAAATTTATATACACATGGAAAGGGAATCAAACATACTTTTATGTTAAACCATCCATTGGTGTTTATGAATTTCACTTACCTTGAGCAGAATAAAATAAGAAGATAATTATTAATCTAAGAGCATTTCGCACATAAAACTCAACTACCACTACTTGCTTAACCGCTAAATCATACTAACATGCGGCTTACATTATTTTATTTACAACACAAAAAGCTAAAAGATTCTACTGTAGCAACTTGTAGTTGATATTCTACAGTTATTATAATTATTTTAACAAACCTGGGGGATAAAAAAATTGAATTGAGGCACTGAAACACCCTTGTTCAACACAAAGGTTTCATTTTTTTCCTCGGGATATGTTGGTTTATATTATGTAGTGGTAGTTGTCATATATAAAAAAAAATTTACAAGCTCGTAAAAAAATTATATCCTAATTCCTTTTTGTATCAAACTATAATGTTCAACAAAGTTAAATTCTAATAGTAATGTAAAAGTTGGATTAAATTGTTTTAAATAATTAACCATATGAATGACATTAAATGATGACAGAAAAATTTAGATGCCATTACATGTTTAGCCATCATTCAATAATATAAAATTCTTAACCAATGTCTGAAGCCAAAGTTCCTCAATTTTAAAATATTGAAAGCTTTTTCTCAATGGGTGTGCATTAATAAGTGTTTTTCACAAAAGGAATTTATGTTATAAAATGTGAGGATGGCACATTTGAGAAAGATAACAAGGTAAACAGTTGCAAATAAATCATACCACCACCATTATCAAACTTGTTAGTACTAGCGTCGCTCTCTGAAGATCTCCCTCCCTTTCCCTTCCACGGCGGGATATAACTAGTTCTGGGAGAGTTAGGAAAACTACACATAGGCAGTCTTAAAGGGTAGTGGGGTACAGGTAGAACTCTGCTTCTGTACTTAAAAGGCCTATGGAAAGGAACAGTACAAAGACTTGATAGATAAAAACAATGACATTAAAATAAGGATAAAGCAACAATACATGTACAAACCAGAGGTTCTTAAACGGTTTACTACAAAGCCTCTAAATCGTTAAAAGAATTAGTTTAACAGGTTTTAAAAATATTCAGCAACTAGGTTTGGACAACAATAACCAAACACTCTCAGTGACCACATAATAATATTGTAATAATTTTATTAACAAAACTGTTTTTGCCAATTTGAAAACATCATTTGTTAAAACAGCATTAAGTTTTAATTATGGCTTTTTCAACTTCCCCAGTGCAGGAATGTTTTTTTCCAGGGTGAACCACTTGTGACTTACAAGATAAGATGAGTTATTGTGCAAAAATCAAATTTATCGATATAACAGCTGAATTTAAACTGTTAGATGGCCATCTCAGAAGCGTTTAAGAACCACTGATCCAACACAAGAATTAAAAAATAATACAAATAAGAATACACAATTGTTCAAACACAATTAAAGCCTTTGTCAAGCATAGAATAAATAAATGTTATTCGTGTTGAATTCTACCAAACTAAATCATGGAAATCCAAAATTTGAGATAATCCGTTTGCAACCAACTGACGGTCACTGTTCATAAATTTAGGAAATCATGATAACAAAACATCTCTGAATATATCACTGATAGTGACTAGTACTTAATTGATGACTAGTACTTAATTATGAAACGGCATCTCATACCAATTAAGTACATTATAAGTTAGTAGGACATTTTGTCACTATAAACACAAAGTTGAATGCGAATTGGTTGTGTTTGAAGCAACTTCAAACATTGTAATTGTATTAAGTGTTAATTTGTTTGGAAATTGTTACAAATTGCAAAATTTGAAGATGTATCATCTAAGACAAAACACATTTGGTAATTTTATGTTTATGAATAGGACAGCATAGAGGTAAAAACACTTATTTGGTCTTTAGTACGGTGCAACAGCTAAAACCAAATGGATTTTAAGGTTTCCTTACACTTCTCTAGTTCAAGTCAATTTCTTGCAGTATATTTAATTTTTTAGATAATAGAATCTTCCGAGAAAACCACAGTTATGAACTATTACAAATAAATAAAAATTTATATTCAAGGTATAGCATGTATATTTTACATAATTCTTAATACAGGGTTAAAAAGAAAAAAGCTTAACTGGTGGTGATACCACTTCACTTTTCCTCTTCTGCAACATTTGGATTTCCAAGATTTACAGTAAAATGCAATATTTGGTTTTAATAAATTATGCACATTCAACAAACACACAACTGAGAGACAAATATACATGAGATTAAAAATAGATAGGTTTAAGAGACTACAGTACCCACCATCTTGGATTTTTATTCCCATAAGACTATTGTTAAATTTGGAATATCTGTTATGTCTTTAATTGGTAAAAAAATTAATATTTATTCCATTTTAAAGAAAATGTTGATACCTATAGGACTATGAAATAAAAAATTAGATTATTGATTGTTAAACAACAAAGTATTCTCAACATTTTTGTTTGAAGATGGACATGCTTTTTTCCCTCAGTAGTCTCATAAATTGATCTAGTTGTGATCTTTATTTCATAGTCCCCTAAACGTAAAAATTTTCTTTAAAATGACATAAACATGAACCTTTTTTGACCAATATCAAAGGCGTAGCAGACATTTCAAATTTACATTAGTCTTATGGGAATAAAAATCAAAGTTTGCAAGTACTGCGGCACATCCAAACACACTTAACTTCTGAGTTTGCAAGAACATTGATGCAGTAGAGTCCCGTTATACAACATGCCTCATATATCGTGAAATATGAGCCAGTTAATTTTGATTATAAAAATTACATAGTTAAATAAACAATAACAAATAACAAATTTGGTACAGAAATAGATTGTCTCCGTTGACTCATCCAAAGCACATAAGGAGTGCCCAGAAAGTAGTGAATGTTTGCACATCACACCAGCGGTGCTCTCTCCACTGTGACTGAGAGAGATAATTCTCTATCATGTCAGTCAGAGCCGAGTTGCATTACTAATCGTTTTAGTAAAAGACTAACATTTTTAAAAGGGGGGTATTATTATAATATCTAGCCAAATGTGCAGTGCAAGAGGCACTTGTTTAATATATATCATCCCGGTTAGTGAACATGATCTTATAAGATCAGTGGTCGACGGTCAGGTGAATCTCAAATTGTTTTACGCGAGCATCTGTGTTTGGCGGACACTAATGTCTCCTCCGTTTTATGGACACAAGAGTCTCTGATCAGCTAACATGAGCATCTCTGCTTGACAGACATGAATTCCACTATCGATTCCGATTACTACGCAAAATCAAACATTTACAAAAAATTCCCAAATTTTCACATAACAACCGATAACAAATTTTGGGGCGCCGGAATTCTACCCCCAGGAAAAGTACCCCCATGAAAAAACGCTACGTCATTTTGACGTCACAGTTATGGGGGTAGTTTTCCGGCCGCGAACTTTTAAAGAGAATACATTATACTCTACTTCAATCATTGGTTACGAACTTTTATAATTTATTTCTATAATGAACAATTTAAGCCATGTTTGGTAGATTTACTAGGGGTGGAAAACTACCCCCGGAATTCTACCCCCGGAATACTACCCCCAGCAAAACTACCCCCGGCAAAACTACCCCCGGATTTCTACCCCCGGAATACTACCCCCAGGAAAACTACCCCTGGAATTCTACCCCTGGAATACTACCCCCAGCAAAACTACCCCCAATGGACTAGACCGGGAATCCTACACCCGGAAAAGTACTTCCACGTAAACAATTTCCTAAGTATTTAACAATTGATATTTTATGTACGTGTTCTGGTATTTTCTATCATAAAATAATGATGTGTTAAGTTTATATTAATACAAACTTGCCCTTCGGGTGATCTAGTTCACTACCCTCACTCGCTGTCAGGTTCTATAATAGGACTATGCTTTAGTTTCATATTACCTATCTTCCCTTAGGCCTAATCCTTTACAGGCTTTTAGCTGTGTGTTTTATTGACTTAAAAAATATATATACATGACCGTACCATCCATGATATACTTTGATATAGGTTTATAATTTTCAGTACCTGGGGACCGAGCATTAGCTCGATAAACTTAAACAGTAATATTTTTTATAGTAATGTAATTTACAGACAGTGCGCTAAAAAGCCCAGTGATTAAGGCTTATTTCTGGTTAAAGACGAACTCGTTTGCTCCGCTCACTAGCCTGTCAGCTTCCTTTTTCAATGCTTTCAGACTATTTCAATGTAGGCCTACGGGTGCTGCACTCTCGTGTATATTTGTTAAAACACATTTTGAATGTGTAACACGTGGATCCTAATTATTTAGTTATGTGCTGTTTGCTTTATAATATAACTGTAAATTATATTACTATAAAAAATATTACTGTTTAAGTTTACCGAGCTAATGTTTGGCCCACGGGTACTGAAAATTATAAACCTAATATCAAAGTATATCATGGTACGGTAATGTATATATTTTATTTGATGTCAATAAAACCATGCACACAGCTAAAAGCCTGTAAAGGATTAAGAGAAGATTGGTAACATAAAACTAAAGCATAGGCCTATTATAGAACCTGACGGCGAGTGAGGGTAGTGAACGAGATCACCCGAAGGGCAAGTTTGTATTAATATAAACTTAACACATCATTATTTTATGATAGAAAATACCAGAACACGTACATAAAATAACAATTGTTAAATACTTAAGAAATTGTGTACGTGGAAGTACTTTTCCGGGTGTAGGATTCCCGGTCTGGCCTATTGGGGGTAGTTTTGCTGGGGGTAGTATTCCGGGGGTAGAATTCCGGGGGTAGTTTTCCTGGGGGTAGTATTCCGGGGGTAGTATTCCGGGGGTAGAAATCCGGGGGTAGTTTTGCTGGGGGTAGTATTCCGGGCGTAGTATTCCGGGGGTAGAAATCCGGCTGGTGTTTGGTTTGCTATAATGTTAATTTAGAGCAACAAAATTAAATAATAATGTATTTATAAACCTGGGGGTACTTTTCCGGCCGCGAGCAAAACTCCATGCCACTTTAAGCTCCGCCCCTCGTGACGTCAAAATGACGTAGCGTTTTTTCATGGGGGTACTTTTCCTGGGGGTAGAATTCCGCTACCCCCAAATTTTCCTATTATACTCGCTTCTCCTGAAATTCCCATCCGGAACACTAAATGGTTTGTGCCAATTCAACATGTGACGAAGCAGACACGAAAAATTGCGAAACTCGTCTCACTCTGACATAAAATGATATAGCTAACTAGCAGTCGCAGCCACAGGGGAAATAAATCGGCGCCGTGCGTGATACACAATCATTCTTTACTTTTTGGATAACCCTCATAAATAGGGCCTTTGTCTATTGATGTATCTTTAACGTTCAATCTTTAATATTTGACATTTATCATCAAGGACTGGAGTACTAATGGAAAAAGCACTTTTAGATAGCAAAGCAACACAACCTTCCCAAAACAAAGCTTTAAAGTCAAGCAAACACAGTGACCAAAACTCAACTTAAAATAACATTGACATGAATATGACTGTGCTTAATGTGTGGAGAGAAATTCGTGTGTTTAATTGGAAAAATGATAGGAACTGTAACTGGGAAAAGGAATCTATTTTATTTTACATCAAATATCTGCAATACGAGTCTTCCAGGTCGTCGCCCTTCCCTAACAATTCATTTCAATGCACTCATTTTCATAACCCAAACAATACTGGATAGAGCTAATCTCTGGATAGAGATCTGGATTTCAAGCAAATCTCTTAAATTTAATTTACAGTTTACAAAGTCAAAATGTTTATATTATATCTGCCTGTTTAACATTTGCCTGTTCCAAATTTATAGCTAAATTGAACAGTATCCAGTCCCAACTGGTTCAAAATAACGGGACTCTGCTACATAGCAATTCCCTGTGTTACAGATCATTTTATACTATTTCATCCACAAAAAGTATCGGTTTTTAAAAACACATTCAAACACAAATAGTAGAGTGTCCACATGATCATAACACCTTAAACGCCTCCTAAATATTCCTCAACTAACTGAAGATTTTACAAGTATTAGTACTGTTAAAGAATTGTTGCCAAGACTGAAACTAAAATTAATACGACCGAGGGAACAAACAGGAATCTGGTTGCTAAAATTGATTTGGCTTAACAGAAAGAATTTTGGAATAGGATGGTCTACAATACAAAGCAAAAACTACAATTGAATGGCTCCGCCGAAAAACGTTCTATGCGACAAAAACCTACTTTTGAGAAAAAGTGGAAAGAAGATTGATTTCTAAAATTTTACGTAATTTTTAGGTTAGAATTATTTTTTGCGCATAATCTTTTAAAACTACATATATAACCTCGTATAGTAGTATTATACAACACTTTTACTCACCACAATCAGATTTTTAACTATTTTTATGTATTTTTAGGGGGTAAAACGTTCCAATCGCCTGTCATTTGAAACGTTTTTTCCCGGACTTAGCCTCTGCCGCTAAAAATCATCATGGAATGTAGGAGTACCAACATGAATTCAATAATGAATTGAATTATAAAACACTTTTACTATAATAATATTATAAAAAGATAACATTAAAGTATTAAACAAAACGTTAATACTTCTTAAAACGTTTTCTTAACGTACTATATTATTGTTCAACATGTTATATAATAATAAAAATAGTTAAGCCCTAAAAATATTTTTGTTAGAAAAAAATTAATTTCCAAAATTATTAGAAAACAATATTATAAAAAGATGTCAATTTTAAACTTAAAGAGTAGGAATCAACAGGCATCAGGCCTTAGCACTTAGAACGTTATTCCACTTACCACTCCTGGTGGCAGTTATCCTGGTACTGGCTTCTTGGTTTAAGATATGTATGGCAATTTGGCGTTTCACCTTTCCTTTCTATTCTTATCTTTCAGTTTCCCGACATTTAACTTCCGTTTTTCCCAAAATTAAGACGATTTATGTCGCCGGGTGACAGCGGCACAGCCGGCGGAGGATCCGTATCGCGGCTGTTAGAACCTTATTCGCCAACAACCTCGTGAACTCCCGAAATTGGTGCCGGAATGGACAGCTAAAATCAGGGGTGCCAATATAAATATTTCCAACGCAAAATATCCCATGTTGTTGGATAGGTCTGTTAGAACCTTTTTCACTAAAAATCTCGAAATTTGTATTTTTGTCGCATAGAACGTCGCATAGAATGGCAGAGCCATTCAATTAAGTAAAACTAGAAAGGTGAAGGTATCCACTTATCTTACATACAGTAGATCACTGGGCTAAAACGGTGACTAATAATCTGAGATAAGATTAAAACAAAGTTTTAGCATGGCATGCCAACTGTCATAGAACACACAGTCACTAAGAACATCAGAAGTATTCCCAATATTTTAAATATTAGTAACATCGTTAGTGCTTAACAATTACCTTTAAGTTATTAAAATTGCAAAAAAAATTGTAAATCAATAAAATGGCAAAAAAACAAAAACAAAAAACAGAAAACACACAAAAAGAAGTGGCAAACAAATTTGAGATGAATAAAGAATGGGGGAACGGTATCACCCGTACAAAACAAGGAATAGGAATGCCATCATACCAACTCATCATAACTTAAAATTTCACGAAAAAAAACCCACACATATGGTAGCTCGGTTTTTAAGACATTTGCCACATTAAATAAAAGATGAATGTAACTTAACTAAATTTAAAAACATGTTGAAAAATTATTTGATAGATCTTGCAATCTATTCATTAGAAGAGTTTTTCTTAATTTAGTTCATAGGATTTTTGACGCTATTTGACTTGTATGATGTATACATATTGTAAATAAAGATATTTTGAGTTTGAGTTTGAGTATCAGATGACTGACACATACTTTAAAAATCAACATTTTCATTTCTTCCAACAATAGAAAAAAGGTGTTAAAAAACTCCACAGAATAACGTTTTAATGGCCAGCCTGATAGCGACCAGCTGCTAAGCAGCAAAAGATTGACTCTATGTGCGTCTGTGATTTTTTGCAACTTACTGTGTTGTTAACCACTCAACGATAGACTGAATTTTCTTCGCAACCACTTGAGGTACAGAAATAATTTAAAATACTGGATTATTTAGTTTTTTTTTTTTTTTTTTAGCTCGATTTAGTGGTCATACGTGTATTTTATTTAAATTTATTTTTTTTTTCGATAAAAAAATATTTTCAAAATTTTAAGCTCTATAACTTTTGATCGCGGGTTTTCTCGGAGATCCCATCGCTGTCATTTTATTTGGCTTGTTTTCCATAAAAAAAGATAAATTTTTTTAGCAAAATTGATCCTACGAAATATTAATTTTCATGTTTTAGGGGTTTGGGGGGGGGGGGGTGAACAGGCCTTTAAAAAAGCCTGGAATTATTGTCAATTGGGACCTACATACCGAATTTCATCAAAATCGGCCTATTGGGACCTTCTCTAGCTTTGTTAACATCCAGACACACTCACACATACATAGACACAGACATACATCACTCTGAAAACAACTTTTTCTGACGACTCAGGGTGCACTAAAAAAACTAAATCCCCACCAACAACTCAAATTTGAAAATATTTATGAAAACAATATTTTCTGCATATACAATGTTATAGGGGGAGAAAGTAAAAAGAAGAAAATTGACCAGAGAATGTGAACATAAAGAAAGAGACTGCTATCTGAATGGTAAATAAATGAAAATGAACTCTTGAAGGAAACCCTAGAAAAGTAAAAACTGGAAATCCTGATATGACTAATTTAAATTCCTATACCATGTCAAACTGTCTGTAGAAAAAAATTATTATTTTTATGATAAGTTGTTAAGATACATCTTATCAATTTAGTTAATAAAATGTTTCTATAAGTTCATCATAGAAGTGCTAAGATTAACAATTCTTATCTGTTGTTGCCGATCCGAGGTATTGTTTCAAGTTCAATATTTAGCTAAGGCAGGGGATTATACTCCAACCCAGACCCAATGATAGAGAGAAATTGCCAAATAGCAAATCATGTCTTCAGATGGGATGTTACAAAATGAACCAAGGAGAACCATTTAAAGGAAAAACTTTAGGACATATGAGTTCTTCAATAACTTAGCCATTAACGTTACTTTAAATGTGAAATGGGATTCATCAAATCCCAAATCTGTGGACACTCTTACTAATTGTTTGAAAATAATATTTAAATAACAGTTTAAATTGAAAAGTAAAGCTAAAATCACAAGAATAAAGCCATTCTTAAATTGCACACCATCATGAAACTACTTTCTAAGAAAATGTAATCGTAAGGAAAACTTAATATGGTAATTCAATAGGCACAAACGTGTATTTTTGTTTTAAAACATTTGATATTATTTTAAATAAGACATTTTCAAAACGAAAACACCCACTTCAATGAGAACAAACTATTGCTTAAGACTTCTTACTATTGTAACTAAAGCAAAAGTATTTATCATCAACACTTTAGCACATTTTTAGTAGATAGTCAAGGTCTTAATAAATAGCTGAGATTTAGTTTACGCAATTTAAAAATGGCTCCACAGTGTAAAAAGTAAATAGGAAGAGCTGAAGGAAAATAAAAATAATCATACTTCCTTGCGGCATCACTGTAAGCATGTGTTCCACCATTCTTGGTACTTGCATTACTATTGACAGTACTTGTGTCATCATTGCTCATTTCACCATCATTAATCATAATTTTGTCATCATTGTTAATTTGTTTACCTTCATTTTTCATATGTTCAGAATCATTGTTTTTATCCTCAACATCATTTTTCATATTTTCAGAATCATTGTTTATACGTTCACCATCATTGTTAGACGTGTCATCATTGTTCCACTTATCACCATTGCTACGTGTGTCATAGTTTTTATGAGTGTCATCATTTTTCAAACACGTAACATTGTTATAACTTTTAACCCCATTGAAATGTGTGCGATAGCTTTTAAAATGTCTGTTCTCACTGTAACGTTTGCTACCTTTGTTATGTGTCTCACCGTTGTTGCATGTGTCATCTTTGTTGCGGGTGTCATCTTTTTTTGGGGTGTTATCTTTTTTGCGGGTGTTATCTTTGTTGCGGGTGTCACCATGGTTGCGTGTGTCACCATAATCGCAAGTGTCATCATTTTTACGTGTTTTGATGCATGTGTTATCTTTTTTTTGGGTGTTATCTTTTTTGCGGGTATTATCTTTTTTACGGGTGTTATCTTTGTTGCGTGTGTCACCATAATCGCAAGTGTCATCATTTTTACGTGTGTCATAGTTGTAGCGTTGTCCACCATTGTTACGTGTGTCATAGTTGTACCGTTGTCCACCATTGTTACGTGGGTCATAGTTGTAACGTTGTCCACCATTGTTACGAGTGTCATAGTTGTAACGTTGTCCACCATTGTTACGTGTGTCATAATTGTAACGTTGTCCACCATTGTTACGCGTGTCATAGTTGTAACGTTGTCCACCATTGTTACGTGTGTCATAGTTGTTAACACGCCTGCCATCATCGTAGGATTGTGCACCATCAATGTAACATCGGCCATGGTTGTTAAATGAGTCACTATTGTTACGTGTATCATAGTTGTAACGCTGGCCAATGTTGTTATGTGCATGATAACTGTTCACACGTCTGTAAAGTTGTGCTTCCTCACTGCTATATATGTCACCATTGTTACATGTGTAACAGTTGTAATGTTGGCCATCATTGTTATGTGTGTGATAGCCATTCATACGTCTGCCATCATTGTATGATTGGGCACCATTGATGTAATGTCGGCCATTATTGTAATGTATGCCACCATTTTTACGTGTTTCATAGTTGTAACGCTTGCCATAGTTGCTTCGTGTGTGATAGTTGTTCACAGATCTATCTTCATTGGAAAATTGGCCGCTATTATGTGTGCTATCTTTGTTATGTGTGCCATTGTTGTTATAGTGTGCACCATCACTGTTAGTGTTTGCACCACCATTGTTAGTGTTTGCACCACCATTGTTAGTGTGTGCACCATCATTGTTAGTGTTTGTACTACCATTGTTAGTATTTGCACCATCATTGTTAGTGTTTGCACTACCATTGTTAGTGTGTGCACCATCATTGTTCGTGTTTGTACTACCATTGTTAGTATTTGCACCATCATTGTTAGTGTTTGCACTACCATTGTTAGTGTGTGCACCATCATTGTTAGTGTTTGTACTACCATTGTTAGTATTTGCACCATCATTGTTAGTGTTTGCACTACCATTGTTAGTGTGTGCACCATCATTGTTAGTGTTAGCACCACCATTGTTAATATGAGCAGAATCCATCAAAGGACCGTCTCCCCCAGCTGTCGATGCAGAAAGGTCGGAACTTGTGGAAGAAAGAGATTTAGACAAACTACTAATAGGTTCTGGTGATACTGGAGGATCATCCCTACAAAAACACCAAAGTAAAACAATAAAGGGTTGTAAACACACACAAAAAAATTCCAACCACAAATCATTTACTCTACAAATTAAAAAATTTCTCAAACGCAGGCAGCAAAAACAAGTGTGCTGATATTGATGCCTTTTCATTGTACTGTTTTGGCAAAGCAAAATTAGAACTTACTCACCTAAATGATTGGTCATCAACAGAATTGCAGTATAATGAATGTAAGAATAACAAGAACAGTGGAACCTTCATAATATATCGAACCTCAAATTTTCAAACTCCCTCGAAGTAACAAAGTTTTCCCATTCATCTTGAACTATTTCTGCATCATATCAAAAGGACTAGCCAGGATAACCTCAATTTTGTGACGATGCATGAATTAAGAACAGCAATATATCAAAGTTGGAAAAAGATCGACAAATTGAATCATTGAACTCAACCATTTTCTTTTATATTGCAATCTGTTGCTTTACAAAACAAAACATATACAGTACACTCTCGTTCATCGGACTCGGCGACATCGGAACTCCGCTTCATCGGAACTGAAAATCTGGATATTATTAATTTTTTTCTTACGAAATAAATAATTTTTCCGTTTTAGCGCCTTTAATTTCCATTCGTTCTATCCGCACAACAGTTAAGTGTCACATTTTGCATCGAAAGTCATCAGGCGTTTTCCATAATCTGTACCCATCGATGTGATTTACGAGGCCGTGGAGTATTCGTACAAAAACAGAAAGAGGAAGGGGGCAGGTAGTGAACATCCGGTTCGACCGCTTCCCAAACTGTCATTCACCAATCAGTCTGTCTCACGTGGCGACTGCACCTGTGTTACGTGGAAGTCAGTTGACTGCTGAAATATGAATATGGAATATGAGAATAAAAATTTTGGATCTTTATTTCCTGCGTTGTTTTTATTCCTATAGGTTCATTGTTACCATGTTCAAAGTTTGAGTGCCTTATTTTCATAAAATCTCTTGTGTTATCTTAAAAACAAGAGTGAATACAATCACGATAGGTCCGTACGGGCGGAAATGATGACTCACGACGGACTCCGCTTCATCGGAATTTTTTGACATCCGAACCGGCCGTCCGCCACATTAGTTCCGATGAACGAGAGTGTACTGTACAAAAAAAAATAAAAAATTCGGGTCCCGTCCATCCCTACGAAAAAACCCCCATTTCCTACAGCTATAGGAACGTTTATGCAGCTGTAGGAACGTTTTTATTAAGTACCTAAAGATTTATATGCTATACAATATATTAAGACCTTCAGGAAAAAGATAACATTTATTTGAATCAAAAAACAGTTTATTCATTTAAAGAATAATTTGGAAGAGTGACTTCTTACTATGTATAGAATCTTTTTTTTTATTTGGTTCAACAAAAGTTAATATATGTATTATTCTAGTGACAATTGTACTAGTATTTTTTTAAGAGGTTAACAGACCTCTTTTTGCCTTATTTTGCCCCATCAACATAGTATATCTGTGCATGGATCATACAAGACAAAGCAAGGGGGTGAGCCGCTGTAGTACTGGTGAGTGGTACTGATAAAATCCAATGGCATTAGAATGACTGTCGAACCCACGACAACACTGTTTTGATCCCAAAATCCAGCGCGCAAACCACGACGCCACCGTCTCACCCAAATTGAGAAAATTCTGTATCTATACTTTGCATGAATCATGAAAAAAGAAAATGTGATTAGTCCCGTGTCTGTGCTCTTTAGTATTTGCTGTTCTTGTTTCCCTCATTTGTAGTTAACTTATTTTATTACTCTTGTTACATTCATTACACAAGTGTTGAATTAGCATCTGTGAACTTGTGCTGTGGTAGTGTTGAGTGTCCGTAACTGAATGCCACAGTTACAAACTGAATGCCATGGTGAAACAAAATACATTATCATATGAATAAAAATTAAGAATTTTACAAGTTTTAAATGCATTATTCACATTATTATTATCTTTTGTGATTATAAAAACCCATGCTTACTAGATGTACAATGTGAAAAATATTCCCTCCTCCCCCTTTAATATTTTGTTTGTTTAGGTAATAAACACATATGGTTTGGGAATGGTAGCAACAACAAAAAATACATAATGGGTTAACAAAAGGTTAACAAACCTTTACAGTCATGTCACTGGGTTGGCCCACCAGGAGTCACAGAAAATCTTAATGTAAGGATAGGTGCACATGTACATCAAGATATTAAAGGTCTCGCTTGGAAGAATACAATGCTGCAAACTAGACTTAAAATGAATGACCCAGATAGAAATAGTAGGCAATCAATTTTACCATGAAAATCATATGGGCAAACTTAAAACTGCATTAACCTTTTTAATACTCAACCTTTTGACATCGGGTTTGTGGCTTATGACCCTGAAAGCAAAGACATTTAAGATAATGCATGACTTGACAATGGCCAAAGCGGATTTTTGTTAGACTTCCAATAGGGACATTTCTTAGAGCAGTGTTTCCCAACCTTTTTGTGCTCGCGTACCACCTGATGTTTTTTTAATTTGTTTGGTGTACCTCATACCCCCCCCCCCCCCCACCACAACTCCCTCAAAAATAGACGGAGGGAGCCTAGGGTATTTTTTTTATTTTTTTTTTATATAGTTTCACTATAGTAGCCCACAAAATTGTTGGTTGGCCTTTTTATGGTGTGCAAAATTATTAGCAATAAGAAAAATTATATTTTAGTTGAATAAACATTTGTTGATTATAATAATATAATAAAAATAAGTTTTTAAGTCCAGAAATTAGAAACTGCTGGTTGCAGGTTTTATCAAAGTTGAATACAATGAAAGTGGAAAAAATTCAACAACCGTACACACTTAATAAGCAAAAATAGTAACTGAATCAAGGACTAATTCTACTATTCTACATATGAAAAACCCTTGTATACGAAACAACAAGGGTACAAACTATTTTGACCTGGATTTTCCAAAACGAATACACAGTAAATTACTGAAATAATACACTTTGCTGAGTTGGTATGAAATTGATTTAGCTAGGAAAGGTGCTGAAACCTGTTAAGAGCTCCTCAAACCACAGTATCAAGAATAATTATTAGATCTTGCCTCAAACTAAGTGGAAATGCGTTGTAGCGCAGTACTGAGCTGACCACACCTGCCGGCATCACGCTAATCCAAAACTTTTAAACTTTTATTAATTTTCTGTGTATTAATTTTTTTACTTTTTCCCTTATCTCTCGTGAACCACCTGAAATCCTCTCGCGTACCACCGGTTGAGAAACACTGAATTAGAGGATGTTTCAATTGAAACTTTTTTAGCCTCTGTCACATCACAAATAATTTTAAACGGCTTTCCATTTTGAGTAGTAAGCCACAAACCCGACATTAAAAGGTTGAATGTTAACAAAGTTATTGCATTTTTTAATGTAACCCATATGATTTTAATGGAAACTTTGTTTGCCTGCCATTTTTATCTTGTTTGTCCATTTAAAATCTAGTTTGCAGCGTTGTACTCTGCTTAGTGAGATCTTAAATCAATTAACCTCAACCTATGCTTAAGATTTTTTTTAACTCTTGTGGGCCATCCCCGTGACATGCCTCAAAATGTTTGTTAACATCAATAGGTACTTTGTGTTAAGTTACCAAGATCCCCCAAACGATATTTGTTAACTTAAACAAACAAAAAAATTAAAGGGAGGGAGGGACTTTTATCCATACTTTTAAGAATATAGTTGTTTACTAGTACCGCGTTTGCAGCACTGTTCAGTTTTGTAATGTGTCTCCATTTACAGTTGTCCCGATCAGTTTTTGTAACTCCAAGGAAAAAATTTCATGACAGGATTCATAATAACTAATAAATGTTACAATGGATTTTTATTCCTCTGTGTGATGGAAAAATGTAAGTTATCTATTCATAGTAAAACTCTATTTATTCCCAATTGCTTGGCTTACGGAAAAAAGTAAGGGATTGTTGTGTGAACTTATACATGTAAATCGAACATGGTCAAAAATCACCTTGATATATAACGAACCTCAGTATATCGAAGATTCTGATATTTAAAAGTTTTCATATTCCCCTTCAGGTTTGATATATCGAGGTTCCACTGTAATGCAATGTAATTTTTCAAGTGTCTCAATAATCCTGGACTTAAAAGGGAGGTCAACAAAATAACTAGTCTGTTTAAGGCTTAAATAATACCTCATAATTGTTTCAATAAAATATTTTGAATGTCAATAGATGACATTTATTTAAATAACTCATTCCCTTCTGAGTAAAAATTTACATAATTTAAACATGTTCACTGCCACTCATATTTTGATCGTGATCATGGGAATGCCAACTTCAAGTAATCTTCATATTTCAGCATTATTGTGTTTTTCCTACTTGTTTTGATTAGTTACAATGAGTAATAAAAAAAGTTAGAAGCAAGAATAGTCAGTATAAATATTATTTTAGTACTATATGACCTCACCAATATTTGTGCCGACCAGATGAAAAATTAGAAGTAAGAATAGTCGGTGTGAATATTATTTTAGTACTAAGTGACCTCACCAATATTTGTGTTATCCTGCAAGATGAGGAAGCAACTTTTGATTGGACAATTAAATTAGATATAGCCATCATTACTGGTTCGTATGACAAACCATTCCTGATAATTTAAATTCCAAATATCTGTACATAAGTTTGATGGAATAAACTTTTTTTCATTTCATTATTTATTTGTATAGTCCATTGTGATCTTTGTCAACTATAAAAGTGTTTGAATCTTAATCTAATACTGAACGAATCATCTTCACATTTTCACCATAATTTTGTGTTTATTATTGTTAATTATTCATAACAATGTTGCAAACAGCAACCGACACTATAAGTCTCAAATGTACTCTTTCAGAAATATTTTGCTCGATCACCGCTAGATGTCACTATGAGGCGAAATGATGAAACATTGACAAGATTAGGGCCTACATGGCCAATCTGATTGGTTTAGCGGAATGTTTGAATTGATCAAGTGTCAGTGTGGCAGCAAACATGTTAAACTTTGTGATTGATGTGGATTTAGTCAAATGCCATTAAATTTGACAGTGAAATTGAATTTTAGTACTACCTGTACACTTGTACAGGCATTTAACAAGCATAGAATAACCACAAACATTTCAACAAAATTTCTAAAGCAATATAAAAAGGCATTATTTTTAGTTATCTTTGGACTTAAGTAGTTTCTGGTTCCAGCTATAAGGTACCAGGACACAAATTGTGCAGGAGGTTCCCAACTTTTCAGGCAACTAAAAAGTTACAGCTCAACAGGTTGGCTGATCAAGAAAAACTCTCATTAGATGTGGTCTATTGCAGACAGACCTCCTCCCAACAGACTCAAAGATAGGTTTTGTTGATGCTGGTCGCAAATAGGTTCTTTGCTATCCCTCATCCATGGGTAGAACGTAGTAGATCTACTACCGCAGCAATAAAAATAATAAACTTTTTTGCAAATTGAATAACATATTTGAAAAAAAATGTTATTTGATATTAGAAAAAATACATACTTCTCTTTTTGATCACTGTTAGTTACTGAAGCTTTGCCCCAAATAGAGTAGATTTGACCCCTGGGGATAAGATATCTAGGATGGTTAGGTAGTCTTAGTGGGTAGTGTGGTACTGGAAAGATCTTATTATATACATGAGGAGACCTAAAAAACAGCACAAAGCAAAGACAAACAATGTTAGGAAAAAATAGACAGTAAAACAAGTAAGAACAAGGATTTAAATTAGATAAAATAAGTAAAAGTGAAAAAAGTAAAACATAATGCTAAACAATATCATTCAACATAACAACCAATTTCATGATGAAAGTTTGTTAAACTTTTTGCTCCCCCCCAAAAACAAGCATTAAGCACCCTCAATAAGGATGAGGTCTAAGGAGGAGCAAGATGATAAAAAAGATGAATATTCTCAAGAAAAATGTAAGGATGCAGCTTTTTGGAGCAAAATGCCTGATGAAACATATTATTGAGTTAGGTTTAGGGCCTTTTCTGAAAATACATGGACTTTGTGCTCTAAAACTTCAATTAGTCTGATTTTAAAAACGATCCTTTGTGAACGATTCTTGTGCACATGAGTGAGTGAAAACAAATAATTGGTCACAAAAAAAAACATAAAATCTTTTTCTTTTCAAGAGAGCTCATTTGCTCTGCTCACTCGCCTGCATGACAAGCTTGTTTGCTTCGCTCACTGGCCCTTGAAATTATTTTAATATAGGCTTACTGGGTGCTGTACTTGAGTACAAATTGGTGAACCATATGCAGAATCCAATTTTACTTCTGCAGTTAACAGCTGATTTAATCATTGCTAACGATACTTTTATTTTTAAAATTATTAAATTTAAATTGCGCAGAAATTCTCACCAGTATAAGGTACAATTTTAAAAGTGATAAAAATTTGAATTAAAAAGCTGAAAACAAGCGTCTTTAGCTAGTTTTACTTACCTATGAGTGACGATGAATCGTTATACCTTATTTGGCATGGTAGGTTAAGTAACACAAGAAAATATTTTAGACAATAACATGACACTAAAAAAAACCAAGCGAACAAACACATATACAGAAAAAAACCAAAAACACCAAGGACTGAAACTGTACATGGTTATCAAAAACTGTACAAATAACTGTGCAATTAATTAAGTATAAGCAGCTTCACTTAGACAAAAATTAGTACAAGTCAAGGCATGCTAGGAGTTCCTCAACCACTATTGTGTGCGGCCTTCTTTAACTGATAAACATGCACATGGTGCTGTTAAAAAAAACCATGGAGAAAAGTTACATTCCTCATGGTTTTGATAGGAGGGTATAAGCTGTTTAATCAATGAATGAATTTAATTTTCATGAACAAATCAGTTGACTATACATACTCGACGATTACTCAGATAGCTACTTTAGGAAGTTTAAGGGTGCGGAAAATATAATGCTCTGGTTTTCCGATTTGAGCAGCCAGCTCAGATTGGCGCAGAGTCGGATTACGAACAATCCCATTTTACTAAATGGAGGTAGCCATAGTGCACTTGTGCTCCGAATGCTTACTCCATTTAACAAGGGAGCGTGCGCGCAAAGACATTGCACGAATCTGCGTCAGCTGTCTCAACCAAAAAACCACCATTCATTTTGTCTGCACCCCAACTTTAAAATTAGAACAAGGCCTATTATTTTCAGGATTAAATTTTGTTTTAGGCTGTCCTGTTAATGTTGCAATTTAATTTTGTTTTATAAATTATTTCCCATTACTTACAGATTGAATTTCATACAACACACGTGTAGATATACAATGTGACCCAACTACTACTACTAACTCAGATCCAGCTCCATTTCATGCGACAGTACCTTGGTTTAGGGGCCGCGGTTTGCTGTCTAGGCTCAGCGTTCCTAGGTCCGCCTCCTCGAGTTGGTCCTCCCTGTCCTCTTCCCTCTCCTCTTGGGGGTCCTCTCTCATCTGCAACAAACCAGTTTACCAATTACCTTCATAGGTTTTAAGAAAATTCCACCAGTAATGTTTCCAAGAGAAAGAAAACATGGTAAGCAATGTTGATCACCATTCGTTGGAGAGTATTTTTCATTGAGAGAGCACACAATATTAAACCTTTTAAGATTCTTCAAGACTATTCACAGTGGGATAATTTTGGTGCATAGAGTGCTGCTGTTGTTTTAAACTACAGTGGAGTCACAAAACGATTTTGGGTTAGCAAATATTTTAGATTAAACAAAACTATTACAAACAAACAAAAATAATATAAAAAATAATGTGTAAACTGATAAAGAATAACGCAAGTTGAACCCAATAGTTGACTATTGACAGTCCAATACGCTCGTGGCTGGATGGTGTATGATGTCGTATGAGCTATCAGTTAGACATTATTGCTCTCTTTACTAAGGATCACATCATAATTTTATATACGGCTTGTGAATAGAATATCACACAACTGATTTTTGGCTGATGATTAATTTATTTCATGGATATCAGACTAAAAAGTTAGCATGATTTATTTTTTATTTGATACTTGGTCTGCATTATACCAACCTGTATTATGGATAAGTTATCGTATCATGACCCTCTACCAGACATCAAACAATAGATCTAGCCACATGATATATCGTGGTTCAAGAATTATGGTCTTATTTTCCCCCTTAAATAAGACACCCGAGTGCCGGGAGTAAACGATACGCGAGTACTACGAAATTTTATGTAGTGGAATAAAAATAACCATTTGTAATATTTATAGTTTTTGTTTGTTTTTTTGTTTTTTGGTTTGGATGTTTTCTTCTTCTAAAACTAGCTACAGACTTGACCTTTGTAACTTTTACAGCTCCTTTCTTAGTTTTTAATTTTTTTACATTCTAATTTCAGTTTTGGACTAAGCAGATTTTGTATTACCAAAACTTGGATTATCGGATACACTGTAGTTTGGACCGGATCCTTTCAGATAAGCCAAATTTTTAAAATAGGCACTTCATGAATGATACAAGAGATCGACTCTTAAGGCATAAAGTAGGCGAAATTAAAATATATATACATGTGAAATTTAATTTGGAGAAATTTTTTTACCTTCTCGTTTTTTTATTCAATATTGATCAATATTTTATTCAAATATTTTAGATCAATATTTTTATTCAATATTGATCTTTATACATTAAAGCAATTGTGATTTCTGAATTACAACCTGGGACAGCTGCAAACGTCAGCTTTTAAGTTTAGTTCAACTTGTAAATAGGAACAATGCTGACCAGGCATAATCTTCATGAATAACTCATAGTTCAGACGACAGTGCTATAAAACAGACCCATCATCTTACTATCCCTCTCGTTCATGATCTAGGCCTTCACAAAATAACCAGTTAAAATTGTCAACTACAAGGTTGGAACTAATTTTCAACTGTATATCATTTCATTAATTATTACAACAAATAATGGTTTTTTTTTCAAAAAAGGGCATCCTTTTCTTAATTTTCCCTATTTTTGGTTAAAGAAAATATTGGTATTTCCTGATAAAATTAGTTTGTAATTGACGGAATTTTAGAATGATAGGCGAGACTCAACTGTACTTACAAGTTATAGGTAAATGTGCTGCTATGCTATTCTACCCTTAAAACTACCAAATTAAAATTGAGGTTAGATTGCAAGGAAGAGCCTCTTGGCTGATTGGGTTTACAAAATATGAGAAGAGATTCATCTCGCTTACCTGAGAAAATTGTGTTCAGGCAGCATATAGACACATATTAAAAAATAACACATTTTCAGGAAAATTTCTTCTATTGGAGTAGGCTTCTTCACATTTTCGCTAATATTTCATCTATACGGGGGACTTCTTCATAGAGACGGAATATTAGTGAAAATGTGCAGTTTTTAAATGTGTCTACACTCCTTGAACACAATTTTCTCGGGTAAGCTAGCTGAATCCTTTCTCCTATTTTGTAAATCCAAATATAAACTGATTGATCAATAGATATTAACTATTCAAACACTTGGTGTTCTATAAAAAACGAATAATTAAAAACTAAAAGAATTAATTTTTTTGTATGATTTGGTAGCATTTGGTGATTAATGAAATTTCGGTTCCACATTGTTTCATGTCTGATACTTATTTCATCTTTGTTTAAAGGTTGTTATTAGGGATGGACGGGACCCGAAATTTCGGGAAAATTTTCGGGAGCAAATTTGTCCCGATCATCGGGCGGGATTTTTTTTTATTCGGGAATTTATCGGGACGGAAACTGTCGAATGGCGCGGCGGCCGCGATCGCGGCCGGCGATCTCGGTCGGCGATCGCGGCCGGCGGTCTCGCTAACGAGGAACGGCACAAATACACGCGGCCACATACCACGGAAGCCAGAGACGATCTTTTGTCCACCTTATCTATTGTTCGACCTGCGGCAGTAATTTATTCAAGAGGGGTGATTTTTGCTCCTAGTACCAAATGCTACTTTCTGAACCAATTGTCGTAGAAAACTAAGTGATGGCTCCTTTGATTCGTCTATTTCTTACAAATTAAACAAAATGCCAACAAAAGTTGTGTGACTTTCCAATCAAAGGAAAAATGGCAAAGTATTGTTAAATAAATCAATCTTTAATTGAATTACTGTTTTATAATGTTAAAAGCATCTTATTATAATGTAATATAATTTTTAAATGAAAAACTTCAAAGACCATAAAATATATATTTTTTTAAATTAAACATTACAAATACATTTAATAGATTTTGAGGTTCATAACTTTAAACTTTCATTGTTTTTATTGATTTTTTCATCATAAACTCCTTTTTTTACATAACAAAAAATAGCTAAATGAATACATTGAAATAAAAATAATTAGGTCTAATAGTGTATATTTTTAAAGTTCAATTTTTATTTTAATCTCTAAGTAAGAACCTGTTTCAGTTAAATCAATAAGTATAAAAAATGAAAAAATAAACATTTTTATTGGGGTTATAAATGGCTTTGGTTTGTTAAACCACTTCATTCCTTACTGTTAATATTTATTATAATTTAAATTGGTTGTTTTTTGTTATTTTTTTAAATTTTTTATACTGAGCAGGCCTTAGACCTATTTTAAAATACAGTTTTGTTTTCTTTACAATTTTTTCAATTGTTTTAACTATATATTTAGGTACATAATTTTTCTCTTCATTCTTTATAGAAAATGTTAATATTTCATTCAACAAAACTTTTATAAAACTTTTAATGGGCTTTTTTTATATGTATATTGTTTAGTGATTTGATTTAAATTTTTTTGGTTACAAGAAAATTTATACTTTATCCATATCTCATTGTATACTGCAAATGTAAAAATTAGATATTTTAAATCTTTTCAACAAAAGGAGGTTCATTGTAACTTATACAAAAATAAGTCGAAAAATTTTGAAATAGAACCAGTTGATATTTAACATTAATTTGTCTTTATACAACATTCAGATAAAAGTCAAAACGAATATTTCCCGATAGCGTCGAGAAGAGCAATCCCGTCCCGATCCCGTCCCGTCCCGTCCCAAAGTAAAAATCCA
Organism: Neoaliturus tenellus; assembly: GCA_030545055.2. Classification (NCBI taxonomy): domain Eukaryota; kingdom Metazoa; phylum Arthropoda; class Insecta; order Hemiptera; family Cicadellidae; genus Neoaliturus; species Neoaliturus tenellus. Next base: position 6,355,206 of record CM061535.1, on the reverse strand, counting down.
TTCCCGTCCATCCCTAGTTGTTATAATCTTTCTTCGGGTTGATTTTTGTTGTGTGTAAATAATGTAACTGCTGCTTGTAGAACATTTATACAGTACACTCTCGTTCATTGGACTCGGCGACATCGAAACTCCGCTTCATCGGAACTGAAAATCTGGATACTATTAATTTTTTTCTTACAAAAAAATTTTTTTTTGTTTTAGCACCTTCAATTTCCATTTGTTCTATCTGCACAACAGTGAAGTATCACATTTTGCATCAAAGGTCATCAGGCGTTTTACATAATCTGTACCCATCAAAGTGATTTACGAGGCCGTGGAGTATTCGTACAAAAACAGAAAGAGGAAGAGGGCAGGAAGTGAACATCCGCTTTGACCGCTTCCCAAACTGTCAGTCAGTCTGTCTCGCGTCGCGACGACTGCACCTGTGTTATGTGGAAGTCAGTTAACTGCTGGAATATGAGTGGAATATGAATAAGGAATATGAGAATAAAGATTTTGGATCTTTATTTCCTGCGTTGTTTTTATTCCCATAGGTTCATTGTTATCATGTTCAAAGTTTGAGTGCCTTATTTTCATAAAATCTCTTGTATTATCTTAAAAACGAGAGTGAATACAATCACGATAGGTCACCGTACGAGCGGAAATGATGACTCACGACGGACTCCGCTTCATCGGAATTTTTTGACATCCGAACCGGCCGTCCGCCACATTAGTTCCGATGAACGAGAGTGTACTGTATTAGAAAGTTATAGTTGTGTACTAAGAAAATATGATCATAACATTTTTCATTTGCACAAGTTTTAAAATGCTACTTTAAATTACTAGAAGAATTACTTTACTTAGCTACACTGCCTCAAAAATCAAGAATCACGACTTATACCTCAATCCGAAGACTCATTTTAAAATAAATAGTCCTGCTATCCCCCCCCCCCCCAAGATAAATTCAGGTATTGGTTATTCCTTATCTGTAGAGAAAATATGCACATCTCACAGGGATAAATAAACAACTTGATTAACAAATTTAAAAACGCACACATAACAAACATGCTTAAAAAATGTCTCAAATTAACTTAAAAATTATTCTGATTACAAAAAAAACTGTTAATATTTAGTAAAAAATTGATAGGAAAAACAATATACTGATTTTCCATACCTCTTTTTCTATCATCATGTGCGTTCTTTCTAGGAGGTTGGTATTTGCGAGGTTCATTATTAGGAGAAGAATCTCTTTGTTTATGCGATTCCCCATCTTCATGTGGGCTTATTCTACCATTGTTAACCTAGAACAAGTTGCTTGATGTAATTTCTTAAACAAAAGTACAGGTTTAGTTTTTTAATAACCTTGAGATAAAAAAGAATTAAATGAAATACAAATTGAATGCCTCAATCAACTGAGGTTGACTTAATAGTTACAATGACAAATACAGTGGAACATCAACAGTTTTACACTCTGTATTTAATGGGACAAGGCTGTGATGACATGAGAAGTCAGGAGTAACCGTTTGTGTCAATGGAGAGTTTGCCGAGTACTGATCGCAGCTTGCTTAGTGATTTATCTACTATAATAGCTCACCCCATATAGAAGACTTCCCATCCCCTACCCTTCCCTTCGAGTAAACATCCCCGATTTATTAAAACATTGAACAATCAAATATGAATTTACCTTCAGAAATAAAGCCAAAATGACTTTCTAAATCAAAAAATAAACTAATAAACAACAAAAAATAGTCTAATGTATTTTCTTAGATAATTATTTTGCAATAGTTGAATTGTGTACGAATTTATCATTGTTTTACTGTCAAAATTTTATACAAAACATCATTTTTTAAATTACGTCAGAAGTAAGTAAGTTTCAGATGAAGTAATTTATGGACAGCCCCCTAAGGGGATAGGACCAGGAAACTAAATATATCATTTCACTAACTTAAGTTAATGAATATATTTATAGCAACAAATCAAACATCTCTGAACAAATAAATAAGTTTTATCTACTTTAATTTTGGAGTTGATACCACATCCAAGACCCATTGACAATGCCATTAGTATCCGAAGCATAATAGATTCTGTAATGGGGTCAGCCCAAAATTCAGGAAAATTGAAACACGTGCATAATGGTATCAAAGAATTCCTTAAATAATCGTGTAGCCAAAAGATTTTCTGCTTCCCTAACAGTGTACCTGACTGGACGGCGTGTGCTGAGTTCGCCGAGCCCAAGCGTTTTCTTTAGGTGGCGGGGCAGGCTCCAGCGGTGATGGCTGGGGAGGAGAGGGTGCATCTCTGGGAGCTTCTCTGGGGGCGTCCCTCGGGGCGTCACGTGGCGGGGGCCCTCCGGAGTGATTGTTAGGCAGTCTACTCCTGAAAAATGTACATTTTGAATGTTGTAATTCATCAGTTTTACAAATTAAACAGAAAACTGCCTTTTCAGTCAATGTATTATATTGATATAAACAGTTTAAAAAACAATTTCCAGAACAAAGAGTGAACAAGCAGGTTTGTTGAAAAAAAATAGGTGTTACAGTAGAACCTCGATAGTTCAACTCTCAGTAGTTTGACACTCCTTATAGTTCGACACGGTCTGTGACTACTTAGCATGTCAGTAACGACTGATTACGTCCATGTTGGGGAGTGACTAAAGTGAAAATGAAAACAAAATGGAAAGAGATTTTACTTTTGGCTATGTCAATCAAGATATGTTTTCATTCAAATTTAATGTTTCCTAAATTCAAGTCATGATTTTTATGCTCCCTAAAGATAGTTCGACAATCTCTAAAGTCCCCAAACAGTCGAACTATCGAGGTTCTACTGTAATATGAACCATCTTTGGCTTTAGTTCTCGCTGAAAAGTTAATTTCTGTTTTTTTTTTATTTTTTTATTTTATTTTTTTATTTTATAACTGTGTGATGAAAATATCTACCAGTAATGAGAGAGGTACTTGAGAGAAGTTCATTTTGTTGGCAGTGGCTATGTACATGTCCGAACTGCCATCATTCCCCATGTCTGTTCCAAATTAAGTCACAACCTGATATAATGCCCGTGATTTCTGTTACTTTTTGAGACCAAATAGTTCAAAAGTAAAACCTATGTATGGCTGGATTTAAGTATGCCGACAACACCAAGAGCAGTGGAAAAGGTACAAAACATTACATAGGCTAATTTATTTGAAATCATGAGTAATAAATGAAATATTAAAGTTTAAAGTAAGGTAGAAAACCTTACTTACCGGTATCCTAATAAGGGTGGATAGTATTACATCATTCCGTAGCAAGTAAGTCCTAATTTACATATTTAAACCATTGATTGTAAAAAATGCTTTACACATTTTTTTACATATAGGCCTACATAAAACACTTTACATTTTTAAAACAGAAAAGTTATTTTAATTTTTTTAAGCAAAGATAGTTTTGTAAACTTAACTCATAACTGGGTAAACTATTCTATTACTTTGGTTTATAAAATCTTTAAACTTGTCAAAACTATGAAATTGTAAAGCATTTTCCATGGTAGCCTCAAGGCATATAATTAATTAACGAAAAACAAGGTTGGGTGACTGCTGCTTCAAGTTCGAAAACAAAGAAGTAAATTGGCTTTGTGGCGCTGTAGCAGATGGCCGCTGTACTGATGGAACTGAAATGGGGGGAACTATCGAACTATCGTTGGAACTATCGAAAATCGAGTTGGAACATGTAACGAGTTGCTATCCGGAGCAGCAAGAACAGTAACGGTTTGCATTGGATGTGAACATAGCCACTTCGAAATTTATGTAAGGCTGAGGAATCTAAAATTACACATTTTTCTAACTTATATACTTAACGGATTAAAAATTATTTCGCTTCGGATATAACAATGTGCAAGCTATCGAGGATGGGAGTCACAAATGAGTTTGTGAACACCGAAGGCTTAAGCTTGAGTTGATGTACCACCTTTGCATTCACTTCAGATACAACATGTAAAAGAGTGCCAAATAGGTGGATTAAATTAATAACTAGTCCGAACTAGGCGAGACTCGAGGATTAAAACCCTTCTTACATGGTTAGAAATTGGTCAGTTGTACTCTTAACTGTGATTAAAAGCTGGCTCCGCGAAAATAGAAAAAAAAAAAAAAAAAAAAACTAATGTTCTACATCTAATGCAGTACTAAACGAACACAATGTGAACGCGAATACATCCCAGGATTTAGCAGGTAAGAGTAATAATTTTGGTTTTCAACATTCCTGTTGGAAACCAAGAACAGGAGATTGCCAAAGAAACAAAAATACTGCTTAGAGCAGGAAATGAGGTTATAAATTATGCAAAGACCAATGTATTTTAAATTTTAATGTTTGGAGTAGTTTTTTTAGTATTTTCTTTCAAAAGGAAATAAACGGGAAGAGTTAAACAATTACCCTCTCAAAATAAGAAGCATTTTCAAAACAGTTTTCTGGTAGTCATAATACAAATTTTACAAGGTTAGTCACATCTAATACAGTTTAGTGCACATAAACTTTAAAGTTTTCAAATACCTTAAGTTTCTACCAAATAATTTATTAAAATAAAACTACAAAAAGTACTAATTTAAGACTGAATAGTGAATTGCATGGCCTATGACATTGTGGGATCGAGTCATCGTTAAATAAGCTTTTGGGTCTGAGTTCCCTGGCTTTCCCTGACTATCAGTCCATTTCCCTGACATTCCCTGACCAGATTTCAATTGTCTGATTTTACCTGACAGTAAAAACCCTGATATCTCCAAGTTTTCTCTACGAACCTCCAAGCCCATCGCACAAGTCGCACCGAATGGTTGACACATAAATAAATCTTTATTTTCTGAACAGTACAGTACAGTACAGCATTTTGTAGATTTACATATCAGTATACAATTTATCCCAGGACAACTTTAAAACTGGTTTATACTAGTTGCGAAGTTGACATTGGGTACAGCAAACGAAGTTGTCATAACACTGTGGTAAGTCTTTTGGCTGTCCACTATGACAATTTCCCTTCCTCCAAACCCCATTCATGTTCAAGACAGCGGGGGGTTAATGCGAACCGCATGGAATCCCTAGCTGGAATATATGTAGACGGCAGGGGGTGAGTAGAAATGCTATGGGCATGAAAACCCCTAGCTGGAACATATGTTCAAGACAGCAGGGGGAGAGGGAGTGCGACGGGCATAGAAACCCCTAGCTGGAACATGAGTGGACAGTCCGTCCCGTGCCTCACCCTTTCTCTTCCTTCAATATCCCATCCTTCCGGGGGCCTGCGCAAAATGCCCATTTTGAGGCAGACGTGCTCAACGGTTCGGCCGGGGTCTCCTTATCCACCAATAACAACAACAACAGTATACAAATAAAAAATATACCAGGCTGACCTCGAAATAAAAATATAAAAATACTAAAATAATACTACTGATCAGAAAAATAGGGCCCCCTAAGACACGAGGTCCGATCAGGGGTTCCATTAAATTTGACAATCATAGTTTTTTGAGAGTTCGGATATTACTAAAACAAGTTCAATTCTGTGACAAAACATAATTTTAAGAAAAGAAAAATTAATATCAAGTGCTCTTGTTATATAGTGCAAAAGCGAATTAGAAAGTACAAAAACAGTCATAATTTCTAACTACTTTTTAAAACTGATATAATCTAGTTTAATAAGACTAATAAATTGCCATAGGTATAGTGTTTGTCCATTGTGACAACACTGTACTGTACGCTACTGTACTGTAAGTCTAATTTCACAAAAGCAAACTTCGCATTCGCGAGCCTCTGTAACGCAGACTTTTCCTCTCAAACTATACATAACTTGAAATCTTCGGGTTAGCAAGATTATTAACTTATCCAAGTGACTGTATTAACTTTCCAAGTGATTGTACTGGAAGTGATTAACACCACTTACTCTTCCCGAGCAGGGGCAGTGGTCGCAGGTGCGGATTCGCGCTGCTTGGCAAGCCGCTCCTCGATCTCACGCTCACGTGCGGCCGTGTCAACGGGTCGTGCGCCCCCGAAGATGGACGCTGCCGAGGAGGTGGATGTGGCAGAAGAGCCGGGGCCTCCGGACACGGACGCAGTCTCCGACCCGTCGTTGCTGCTCGTTTCATCCAGAGGGCGTGAGCGTGGCTGCAGGTTCAGCCTGGTCCTTGTTTTCGGCTCATCTGAATCAACCAATGACAATTAGAGAAGGAAGACCAGTACGCTCGGTAAATATACATTGATGCAGAAATGGTGAAACAGTAGACTCCCTATCATCGGCGACAATCGGTGGCCGGATTATTGACTTTGCCATTAATAAAAAAAACAGCAAAAATTAACATGTAGCCTAAATATACATGTATATTGTTCAACGAGGGAAACTTTTATTTAAAACAATCCCAAAGTGAGAAAAAGACCGCTAAATGAAAAAAAAAATTGTCTCTTAAACTATCACCAAATGGAAAAAACAAGAAAACAATTTTTTTTTTAATATTGGTCAGTAGCTAATTCACTTGAGAATCAAGAATCTACTTGTATTTAAAGAGATAATTAGTTTTTCTAATGTAAGGAATAAAAATCTTTTACATTTTAGTAAACTGATGAACTGATTCACACAATGCTTAATACAAGATTGAACTTCTTAGATAGGATTCATAGACATTTGTGAACACTAAAAGCTTAACCTAGCATTTTTAGGATAATATTACAGAGTGAGTAAAATGTGCAAGCTTTTGAGGATGGGATTCACAAATGAATTTGTGAACACCGAAGGCTTAAGCTTGAGTTTGATGTACCACCTTTGCATTCACTTCAGATACAACATGTAAAAGAGTGCCAAATAGGTGGAGAAGTTAACAGATAGTAAGGATTTCAGAAAAGAGTAGATCAGTACAGTCATTAATAGGCCTATGCTTATAATGTTTACTGGTATTTTAAGTAGGGGTAAGCAGCCCTTCATTTTTTAGACTCAAGCCGAGTCAAGCTTAGTAGTCTGAATTATTTTGCTGGTTAGACAGAAAACAAAAATGTTTTTACATTCAGTTGTTTTTCGGCAACCAAGGGATGGTTTATACATTGTCATCTCTTATTTGTCAACTAAATTTAAAATATTTATAGTGATAGGCCGATTCTGATTCTCGATTCCACCATACCCTCGATACACCGGCAATCGAGGAATCGTCAATACTCGATACTTGGGGTCTTTGTATTCGATATCGATTCTAGCCTAAAATTTTCAAAATTGCATGGTTTTGTGATATTTCCCTCATACAATGTTGAAAGAGCAAGATCATAGCCTTTTAAAACCAATTATTATTATCAAGAACATATTGACTCCGATGTATATGTTATATAACAATGTAATATATATTTACAAAGGACTCCATTATATTTAACAATGTTATAGGTTATATTAACAATAACCTTCATTGTCACAAAACTTCTATGAGTGGATGACGCAAAATACGTCGAGAAGTTACTTGGGAGATAGTCATGAGTAGTTTGCCTTGTTGTTACAGTAATTTTCATAAACATGTGCATATGAAAATATTTAAAATGTCATTTGTGTTATGTTTTATTTCAACTTTGTCGCAACAAACCGGGGGATCTCGCTACGAGAACCTCGGCACTCAAGCTACATCAACGGTGAGTCTTGCTACGAGACTCGCGGCACTCAAGCTACATCAACGGTGAGTCTTGCTACGAGACTCGCGGCACTCAAGCTACATCAACGGTGAGTCTTGCTACGAGACTTGCGGCACTCAAGCTACATCAACAGTGAGTCTTGCTACGAGACTCGCGGCACTCAAGCTACATCAACGGTGAGTCTTGCTACGAGACTCGCGGCACTCAAGCTACATCAACGGTGAGTCTTGCTACGAGACTTGCGGCACTAAAAGTGTTAGAATCTGAACCAGAATCGAAATCGAGAAATTCTGGAATCGTCCCATCACTAAATATTTATTTTATGATTAAAGAAATAGCTTAAAGTTTGTAATGAAAATAAACTAGGTAGTTTAAATTAAAAATTTTATAAAGCAAAACCCCACCAACTTAACTGCCGCAACTTGACACTCCAGGTACTTTCTCTCTGTGCACCAAAACAGTATTCGACTGTATACCATGTGACTCGTTAATTGTTATTAGAATTTTTTTCTTGGTTTGGTAGTCATTATTAGGTTAGTGCAGGAATAACTAAAAATTCAGCTTGAAATTACAAGATTTACTGTTTAGCATCGAGCCGAGACGAGCTTTGAAAAGCTTGAAAAAAACCTTTAAAATTTGAGTAATTGCAAACTAAAAATGTTAAGTAGCAATAACATAAAAATTGAGAGTTACCTAGAAGAACTCTTTATGTGTCTTAAATCACACCCTAGCAATTTCATGACCCTTAAAAGGTTGTGGTTCTAACGATATTGATATTTTAAAATCTTAAAAAAATAAAGACATATTCATACATTAAATATAAACAGAGAACACATCAAATGAATACAAAAGGTTCTCTATAGTGTAACCGATGGTTACAATCCTCGTTTTTTACTGTTATTGTCATTTTTGATCCCTACTTTGTAGCCTGTACAACCATTAGACCAACTACACGATGCAATTAGCGTTGACCATGTTACGCGATGTGATGGCTTGACAGCCAGTTGCAAGGGATAATTACCATTAAAAATTCATAGTGACAGATACTTTATAATAGGAATATGGTTTTGGAGTTTTTCCCGACCAATATTAATTTGTTTCATATTTTCCCACTGAAAATTTTGGATTGATCTGTTGATTTTCCACTTACTTTTCTCCGGAGGAGGTTGATCGCCTTGGCCCCGCTCCCGCTCTCGGTCGGGCTCCCGTCTCCAGGTGCTGCCTCCTCTGTCTCCACCTCGGTCATACTCCCCACCTCCTCTGCGGTCGAATCCACCTCGATCCCTGTCGTCTCGGAAACCATCGCGTGGACCCCTGTCATCACGGAAACCATCTCGCGGGCCCCGGTCATCACGGAAACCTTCTCGCGGGCCCCGGTCATCACGGAAACCATCTCGTGGACCGTCACGGAAACCGCCTCCTCGGTCGTCTCTAAAGCCTCCTCGATCACTGAACCCTCGGCTGTCCCTGAAGCCGCCATCTCTGCTACGGAAGCCGTCGTCCCTGTCTCTGAATCCTCCACCGGGTCTCCGATCACGGTCGTACATGCCGCTGCCTCCCCTGTCATTGCCAAAATCCCGGCGTGGGCCTGATCTATATCCTGCAAAAGAAATTAAAACACATTTTCAGTATATAGGAGTTTTTCTAAATATGGGTTTTTAATCTGTTAATGACAAGAATTACAGGCTTAGACAAAAAAAATGATAGATGTACCTTTAATTCAAAATTTTACTAAATTATCTATAATAGGTATGAAACTTAAACTCTTTTGGTACTGGAAAAATATTTACATAACTTCCGAAAAATACTGGGGTTTCCATAAGGGTGCACATTGGAAAAAACTCATAAAAAAATAACTTGTCAACCCAAAAAAGCCAGAGTACAAGTATTTTGGATGTCGATTGCATGGAGAATCGAGTGACAATCAATATTCCCGTTTATGTCTGAAGTATCGACATCTGATATAATGGACTTTTCGGATTAAACACAAGATCTGATACAACAGATCTATGCACTTTTTGTGAAAAAGCCATGATCTGACATATCGTATCATAGCACTGATGGGGTTAAAGGCTAAGTAAACATTAATGCTTTTGTGGATTCTCTTTGTAGAATAGTTTTACAGCTGTAACTCTTGCCTTAACTCTGGTGGACCACTGGAATAAGTGAAAATCTTGGATTTTTTACTTATTTTATGCAATAAAATTAGAAATTTTTTAAAACAAGCTTATTACAAACATTATCTATATGCATTTTAATTCTAACCTAACCTACATGTCTGCCTGGATGAATGGTGGAAATATTGCAATATTGGAAATAAAGCATGTGTTTCAACCATAAAACCATCCTTGGCATATTGCTTTGCGTAAAATGTTACACACTAGCCATTTGAATTTTGAGAAAATTCTTGTGGACATTGGTATAACATAAAACACACTTACAAACTAACCACTGTACAGTAAAACCCAACAAACTCAACGCATTGTGGCCTAAGTCAATGTCAAGTTTGATGGAAGTCGAGTTTTCAGGAGTTGGTTGTACTCCGGCCGTTTACTAGTTCATACCATCAACATACCATTTTCCCTCAAGTATGACCATATCATTGTAAAAACGGTTGAGATACAGCCAAGTTAAAAAGCAAAACTATTACAGTACACTCTCGTTCATCGGAACTAATGTGGCGGACGGTTCGGATGTCAAAAAATTCCGATGAAGCGGAGTCTGTCGTGAGTCATCATTTCCGTCCGTACGGTGAACTATCGTGATTGTATTCACTCTTGTTTTTAAGATAACACAAGAGGTTTTATGAAAATAAGGCACTCAAACTTTGAACAGATAGAACAGATAGAAATGAACAGAAATGAACAGATAGGAATAAAAACAACACAGTAAATAAAGATCCGAATAAAAACAACGCAGTAAATAAAGATCCAAAATCTTTATTCTCATATTCCATATTCCACTCATCAACTCAGCAGTCAACTGACTTCCATGTAACACAGGTGAAGTCGCGACGCGAGACAGACTGAATGACAGTTTGGGAAGCGGTCGAATTGGATGTTCACTTCCTACCCCTTCCTCTTTCTATTTTTGTGCGAATACTCCACGGCCTCGTAAATCACATCGATGGGTACAGATTATGGAAAACGCCTGGTGACGTTTGATGCAAAATGTGATACTTTACTGTTGTGCGGACAGAACGAATGGAAATTGAAGGCGCTAAAACGGAAAAATTATTTATTTCGTAAGAAAAAAAATTAATAATATCCAGATTTTCAGTTCCGATGAAGCGGAGTTCCGATGTCGCCGAGTCCGATGAACGAGAGTGTACTGTATAGCGGTGGCGCCTAAGGGATTACGACGGTCGGGGAAGCCTCCCTACCGCTCATTAGCCCTCAGTCAGCCGCTCCGGGCTTGGGCCATGAGTCACCCACTGGGCAAGAAATACGGTTGGTACGACTTTTTAATTCCACAGTATATTGTTATGATATTGTAATTTTTTAAACGTAGATAACATTTCAAGAAAATACAGTTCAAGAACAACGTAGATACGATGATATTATCTAAGGTAACAAACTATTATTTTCATGCAAATAACCCCATAGGTACTTCATATATTATCGTATTTACGTTGTTCTTAGACTACATTTTTTGTAATTTTATGAAGGTTTAAAATATGCTATTATTATGACGATATATTGTGAAATAGTAAAAGTTGTATCAACCGCACTTCTCGTCCGGTGGGTGACTCATGGCCCAAGACCGGAGTGGCTGAGCGAAGGCTTATTGGGGTATGGAGGCCTCTCTGGCCATCCTAATCCCTCATCCACCACTGTTTGCAAGGACTATAAATGGAAACTCTAGCTTGTATTGTCAGCTGTGAATACTGCTCATAATTATGACAGAAAAGCGGCCGCAATTGTACTAAAATGCTGCAAATAGCGAGTGGCCAAACACATAACAATCCAACATTGTTTTGTTAAGGAAGTGACAAGTTATCCGGAGTGTCCAATTATTGGGAGTTGAGTTAATGGGTTTAACTATACATTCTAAAATAAAGTTTCTAAAAATAACAACTAGTATGCACATTGCACATGTAAGACCAAACTCTTAACATTACAAAATTTTTAATATTTCTGAATGGTACAAAAATAAAAAACAAATATTCAATATAAAATAGCACAAAACACCACTTTCTTTTGAAAGTAGAACTAACTTAAAACAATTTATCTATAAAAACATTGGGGTGAGCGAGAACTCGAGTTTTCGAGTATCTGTCGAGTACTTTTGAAACTCGATGCTTGAGCGAGTACTTGTGACTACTCGTTAAATTTGAGTCGAATAGTTCTTAAATTAAAATATATAATTATTTTAAATGTTTTTCATTTTATTTAGTCCCTATTCCTTTGAATTAATTTTAAAAAAAGTTAGAATAATAATTAAAAACATAGTACCGGTAATATGTTTTTATGAAAGATTGCTTTTCTTACTCATTATTAGGCCCAACATAACCTATAGGCCTAGGCCTTGTTCTTCATACGCAACTATTTCTATTTGATAAAAGTAACCCTATACTCTGATATATCATAAATATTAGTACAACAGACCAAGTTAGTAAACAGTGAAAACTAAACTGAAATACAAATATTCACATCAATTAATTTGTTGTTATAACACAAACAACACACTAAACGGCAGCAGACGAGCACTCACAAAACAACACAACAAAACAAAGCTAACTTAACAGATGACTAAATAGCTTAATATTGACTACGTAACTTAATACAAGCACACACATACTATATTAAGTGTATTTATTTACAAATTAGTGAACCGATAAAAATGTCGTGGCAGCCGCGACATACGAGTGGAACCGTCAGAATTCCATGTCACTAATACCGCGACATACAAGCAAAAAGGGTTAAAGTTGTTTACCTGTACACATTGCAGGTTGAGCTGCTTACTTTGCTAATTTACGCATTATTGGTCTGGTACTACAAGTGAATATTCAATGCTACTTTAACATAGTATGGAGTGTTACCGTCTCTGTCGGATGATTCATTTTCAGCCATGCGTGGACCTGAGCGCCAGTCGCCCATGGTGCGGTCGGGCTCGTTGGGACCGCGATCGCGCTGGCCCCCCCGCCCGCCCCGTCCCTGGTCGCCATTCTCCGCCACCTCGATGCGCATTCGCCGGTTCTTGCATGTCTGAAACAACCATTAAAAATAATTTATTTTACTGACAAAGTAAATAATAAGGTAAAAAATATTTTATTCACAACCGTAAAATAACATCATAAAGTGTCACATTATTAAACCGATTACAAACCGTTGCATAATGAGTGCATATAATGATACAGGTTTTAGACCAGTGAGAGCTTGGCATTTGACAAAAGTAGTGTTATAATAGAAATTAAACAGTTCGCATATCAGCTGATAATTCCATGTGAGTGAGAACGACGATTAGGTCAAGCGACATCGGGTGTGGCTACGTTTTTGATGGGTGACCGCCGAACCTTTAAGTGACCCACATGTTTATTAACTGATATTTACTGATTGGGCTACGAAGATTGAACAACAAACTGCTCAACTCTTTCAAAACGACTTTTAAAGATGGCAACAGCTGAAATCAACCGTCTCCAGTTAGTAGGGGTGGGCGAGTACTCGAGTTTTCGAGTATCTGTCGAGTATTTTTTGATACTCGAAGCTCGAGCGAGTACTTGTGACTACTCGTTGAAGTCGAGTCGAGTAGTTATTAAATTAAAATATAGCATTTCTGAAATGTTTTTCTATTTATTTAAACCCCATTTCTTTAAATTGTAAAATGTTTTTATTGTGAAAGTGATACATTTTAAGACCAAAGAAAATTAGATGTAAAGACGATGAAAATGCTTCTAACGGTGCTTCTCAGACAGCACTCTACAGCTGACTGAACTCTTTGTCTTGTCAGTGTCACGCGAGTGACGCCGCACGGTTAGTGGTAGAGTCAACATTGCTACTGATTAATAAAATGATTCATTTTAGACATTCATAACACTGGGAAAAAATTAATAGTCAATTATAATTTGACATCTAATTGCATCAAAACAATGATTTAAAACTGATTCAAATAACTTTAGACAAAATAAATAGCTGTGTTGACATTAGCAGTAAGAATAGTACGGCAGACAGAAGTACAAGATGAACAATCAGGTTTACCAATGGCTAACCTCAAATTGCCAGAGTAATACCATTGACTTTAGATACTAAATCAATAGTATCAATAGTCAATGGTAATACAATTAATTTTAGAGTTGTATGTTATTTTTCTAATCCAGCATTCACAAAAAAATATGTTTATTAATTGATAATAAACATATTTTTCTCTCAAATTGCTTTGATTATAAGACAGACATTGAATTTATTGTTCTTTGTGATTTTTTAAGTCCTAACAAACAGGCTTCATGTCTGTTCACTAAAGCTAGCCTTTACTCAGTTGTCAGTTAAAGAGACATTCTGCCACTAGCAGACGAGGGAATTAGGTGAATTCCAAAACAGTGAAAATTATATGTACATAGCTTGAGTATTTAGGAGAAGTGAAAATAATTCCTAAACAAAATGAGTGGTGAAGATTTTCTTATCAACAAAGACAAAGGAAGTAGATAGAGTTGAAAATGACAATTTAAATCCACCAATTACATTTAGTGATTCTGATTCAGGTGTCTAGGCTAGGCTTCTGACTCAAAGTAGGCCTAATATGCCAAATACAAAAAACTGTGAATAGGGAAAATCTTTTATTTGGTAACATCTTTTAAGTAAGTAACTGTAGCAGGGGATTTTCATTTTTTTCATTTAATGGTGGTTAGAGGCTAACTTTTCAATCTTTTATTCTGTACATTCCTTAATCCCTTTTGTTACTAAACCAAGTTTTTAGCTTAAGTCTTTTTTTAATAATCAGCGATTTAAAAACCAATATTTTTTCCTTCACACAGTGTTTAAGCAAATTAAACTTAGGACTAAAGTTATCTTTTTTAGCCCTAGTAGGATAGGCTAGTTATTTTAGTATAGTAGGCTAGTATATTTTTATATTTGAGTATAGACTAGTTATTTTAAGGCAATTTTCAATATTTTTATGTTCTTTGTATTACTCGACTCGACTCGACTCGAAACTCGAGTATTCTACTTACTACTCGACTCGACTCGACTCGTTCCAAAAATGTGATACTCGCCCACCCCTACCAGTTAGTGGAGTTACCGAAGAACGTTCCAGAGGACTTAAAAGAAGAGGTAATTTGTATGATGTCTAAAATGGAGAAACACATCTTGAGCTGAAATGGTGCAACATATAATTGGACCATCGATGATTTTGAAATTGGTGCTCCAATGGGACGTGGAAAGTTTGGAAGAGTTTACTTAGCGAGAGAAAAAACTTCTCATGCAGTTATTGCCTTGAAAATGCTCTTTAAATCAGAACTAATAAAGGGTAATACGCAGCATCAGGTTATACATGAAATTGAAATCTAAAGTCACTTGAAACACCCAAATGTTTTACAGATGCTTACTTACTTCACTAGCAATAAGCACATATTTTAGGTTCTTGAATTTGCAGCTAGTGGCGAACTTTACAAACACCTCCAAAAGCAACCTCACAAAAGATTTGAAGAAAAAACTGCAGCTAAATACACTTTTCAAGTTGCTGACGCCCTTCACTACTGTCACCAAAATAAAGTGATTCACAGAGACATTAAACCAGAGAATCTGTTAATGACTGCAGATGTTAATATTAAGCTTGCTGATTTCGGGTGGTCAGTGCATGCTCCCTCTTCACGCCGCAAGACGATGTGTGGAACTCTTGACTATCTCCCTCCAGAAATGGTGAAAAGTAAAGAATATAATAAGAGAGTTGATAACTGGGGTCTGGGTGTTTTGTGTTATGAATTCTTGGTCGGAAAACCTCCTTTCGAAAGTGCTGATTCAAAAGAAACCTTCAAGAAAATAGTTGAAGTTGCGGTACGCTACCCATCATTCATAACTCCTGGGCCAAAGGATTTGATATCAAAGCTCCTGAGATACAGACCTGAGGACAGATTGTCACTTCCAGATGTGATGCGACATTTCTGGATGATCAAAAACTACCGGGTCGTGTAGGACTGCACTGTCTAATGTATTCAGTTCTGAATTTTTCAAGCATATATGTTAATCATTCCTTCCTGCACAATAGTCATTCTTAAGTGTAGGCTCAAGATGATATTGTAGGGTATGCATCAGTGAAATGTAAGTTTTCCAGAGCCATTGGTTGATGATATTGTTAACATTAGACATTCCAAAAAAAATTAATCATTGTAGTAAAACAATAAACTGATTTTCTTTTAGCTCTAAAGTATTGTATACTTCAGTGATTAAATACACTGAAGTATTGTAAGTATTGTTTAAGTCATGGAACCTGGATCTTGTAAATTATGTTAAGTAGGTACTAAATATGTTGTGCATACATTTTTTCATTGTTAATGCCCCAACGATTGCCGACTACAAGCTGTGTTCAGGAGAACTTCAGCAGATTAAAATGTTGTTACTTGCTGACTGTACCTTTGGTAACATTCTATAATCCTTAATATATATATATACATATACACACATATATATATATATATATATATATATATATATAAATATATATATATATATATAGATTTTTTTTGTAAAAATCTGTTTTTGCTTTTATTCTTTTATAATATTATAAGCATTTCGGCTACTTGTAACATGTAAAACGTATTGCATAAGCCTTTTTACAACTATGTATTTCATAAAATCTTGTAAAATTTATCTTGGCATGATCGTGTTTATTACTTTATTTTTACAATTTTTTACCACATTTAAGTCGATTGTAGATAAAGTACAGTATGCAATGATTGTATTCAGCCTCTGTAATACAATCATTGCATAAACTACTATAATGGTGTAAGACACGAACTACACAGTAAAATTCTTTTACTCCAGCATCCTATGATATTGCACGCAAGGTCATCTGGCATGACTTATATTGCTAGGAATAAAAGTAACAATGCCTATCAAAGTTCCTTTGGGATTGGAAGTCCCGCAGGAACAACATTGTGCCGTAGAAAGCATATGTGGGTGTATGTATTTAATTTTGGATTGGCATGCGTGGAGGGGAGAGGAGCAGTCTTTGACTAATAGTGGGTGACATCTTATGGTTTTCATTTTAATTTCATATTCATGTATTTTTTCATTAAAGAACGTTATGCTATGTTTTTATTATGTAGTAAAGCTGTTGAAAGAATAAAATACATGTTGTAGCCTAATGTATTTTTTTGTTTAATTCATACTTTTCCCAAGATATTAATCATGTAATCCGGCTTGCGTCAAGTCCCCGGACATGCTGAATTAGAGGAATGTTACTGTATTTAATTCTCACAAAAATATTCACTGCAAACATCTTTGAAGACATTTTGCTGGTTTAATATCATCAACGATTCTTAAATAATTCTAACATACCAAACACTAACAAGTAAACCTACACTTGCAAATCAATAGTAAACAAGACACGGAAGGCTCACCATATCTTAGTCTGGGTACTCTTTAACAGCTTTGAAACTGACACTGCATACTGTATAATGAGCTCCACTAAGAATAGTCTTTATTTTAATAGATTGTCAACAAAAGAAGTCAATGATGGATATTTGTCAATTTTCATTATAAGTCTACTTGATCTAAAGATCAGCTTACACATAGAATGCGATTTGACTGTGATTTAATATGTAAATGACAAAAGGAGATTTCTTATTACAAGCAAATTATGAGTGCTTTAGAAAACATTTCTTTTTAGGGGGGGGGGGATATTATTAGCTATTAAAAAGCCAAGTATTATCAAAGAGGAATGGTGAGACTACATTTTCACCAATTACTAAGGTACCCTATTTATAAAAAAAGGATAAGAAAATAACTATTTAATTACTTGAATTTACATTTGATGTTAAAACGAACTTACCGTGTCAGGCATACTGAGTGCCTCGATGAGACTGTTTCTGTCTTCAAACTCGACATAACCAAATCCTTTAGCTCTGTTGTTGCCTCGATCATCCCTCGGTAGCCGCACACTCTTGACCTGTTGACAAAATCAGTTTTTGCAAAATGACAACAATAACATAAATCTGGTGAAAAAATACACTAAATAATTTTAAAGCAGAGTCTAGTTGTTTATTTTCTTATTTATTTACTTAAATGTAAGTTTTTGATTAACCAATATGGTACATACCAAATATCCGTCGCAGTTCCAACTTGTCCTTTATCGGATGACCCGGGTTTCGGCCCCTACTAGGCCATAATCATATCCTATCTTCAGGGAGACTGGTTAAAAAATCAGTCATATAATCGTTATAAGCACACAAAAACACATACACGGTAAAACACGGGTGACAAAAATACATTTAAACAAAACGCACATACTAGGCCTAGTCATGACACGAACGTGGCGGTATGATCGGTAACTGAGCACTGTTACTGATCATAACATCACAAAAATTACTATGGTTTATCATCACTTAACTGTCCGATAAAGGACAAGTTGGAACTGCGACGGATATTTGGTATGTACCATATTTATTAATACTCAGTTCTGGTGGCTATTCACAATGGATAAATTTGATTAACCCTCCAACTGGCAAAGATTCACAACGCAATTATGTCATGCGTGTACAGCAGCTGTTCCCAAACTGTGCGCCGCGGCGCCCTGATGCGCCGCGAGCTAGTGCCAGGTGCGCCGCCGTCATCTACCAAAAAGGCCTACTACAAAACTGTGCAATGTTGCTTTGATTTGTTTGTGATAGCCGTGGCGTGTGGCCATGAAGAGGAAAGATTAAAGAGAAGGAAGCATAATTTCTGGATTCATGAAATTTTCAAGAGAAGAAAAGAATAGGCCTATGGCGAATTTCACAATTTGTTTGAATATTTGAAGAAAGACGACGTGAAATTATTTTTGTACTTTCTTATGTCACAGAAGAAGTTCAAATTCAAATTCAAATTCAAATTTTCTTTATTTGTTCATGTACATATAATACAGTAAATAGTGTCAAGCTTAAAACTAACTCAGTACATTTCAGGCATTTCATTACACTTCAGATCATTGTTATAAATAGTTAAACAGCATTCACACTACTTAATTCATAAAATTCTTCCAAGGAATAAAATGCATTATTTATTAAAAACAGTTTAAGCACTTTCTTAAATTTATTTCCACTTTCTATCCTAATTATTTCTTTAGGGATGTGTTTTAAGAATACAGAGCCGGCATAGGATGGTTTCTTCTTAAATAGCTCAGAGTTATGAGAGGGCAATACTATACTACTTTTATTTCTAGTATTGTAACCATGTATATCCTCATGCTTTACATAATTCTCTTTATTATTTTTAACATGCATTACACACTCTAAGATATATAAACTGTAAACGGTTAAAATGTTTTGTTAAATGAAGTGCTGCTTTACAGACTCATCAAACTTTAGATTTAACATGGCTCTTAGTGCTCTTTTTTGGCCAACTAAAATTTTATTGAGGTTTTGTTTGGTTGTTCCTCCGTAAACACAGATTCCATAAGATATATGGGATTGAACATGGGCATGAAACACATTCTTTAAAACTGTTAAACTACAGAGGTAATACAATCTTTTTAAAAGCGTAAATTCCTGAGTTTATTTTTGCTAGAAGATGGTCAATGTGTAGGTCCCAGCTAAGATGATTATCGATATGAACTCCTAAAAATTTAGTTTTGTCAACCTTATCTATTTGAATATTGTCAGCAAAAATGTTAAACTCATGATTATTTCGATTTTGTTTTGTAGTGAATTGAATATAATTAGTCTTTTGAAAATTTAATATTAAATTGTTAGAAGAAAAAAAATCCTGAAGTTGACCTAATTCTATAAAGGAGCTCACTTCCATTTCAATGTCAGTCTTTGCGGACATTATAAGGTTGGAATCATCCGCGTATAGGATAAGTTGATTTTTTATGTCACTAAGTTTACTAAGACAGTTTGGCATATCTTTTATGTAGCAAATGAATAATAAAGGTCCAAGTATGGAGCCTTGTGGCACCCCATGTTTGATTGTTTGAGAAATTGATTGATATTTTACAATTTGATTTCCTTCCGTTTTTGATATTTCTACATATTGACTTCTATTTTTTAGATAACTTTCAAACCAATTTAAGTAAAAGTTTTTAACCCCTAGACTATTTAATATTTTAATAATTTTGTCATGAGATATACTGTCAAAAGCTTTAGATAGGTCCATAAAAATGCCAGCTACTATGCTTTTCTCATCTATTGATTCAATTAAGGATTCAGTAAAACTAATCAAAGCGGTATTGATGGATTTATCCTGCCTGAAACCATGTTGTTCTGGGCAGAAGAGATTATTGTCACTTAAATGTTTTACCAATCTTAAATACATTGCTTTTTCAAAAATTTTTGATATTGAAGGTAAAATTGAGATGGGCCGATAGTTTTGGATTTCCGTTTCTTCTCCCTTTTTAAAAATTGGTACCACTTTTGAAATTTTGAGTTGATCTGGAAAAATTCCCGAGATGAAAGAAGCATTTACTAAATGGGTTAAAGGTTTGATGAGTGGATCCCTAGCAAACTTTATTACTTTTACTGGGACACCATCATAGCCACTAGACCACTTATTTTTGAGTGATTCAAAAATTTCCAGTACCTCTTTTTCCTCCAGTGGCGGACATCTAAAACTAGGAATCTGGTTATCAGACTCATTATCAATACAACCATCCTGAGCCGGTGTCATGTCTTTTACCATGTTTTCTACTATTGTTACAAAATAATTGTTAAAACTATTTGCTACATCCCTAGGATTAGTAATTTCACAATTGTCTGAACTTAAAATGTAATAATTTTCTAAATGTTTTGGATTTTTTTGTGTTTCTTTATTTATGATTTCCCAAGAAGCTTTACTTATATTTTCAGAGTTTTTAAATTTTATTATCATAATAATCTTTTTTGGCCTTTATCAATTTAAGTTTGTATTGTCGATTTTTTTCTTTAAAGCCTGTTTTTAGGTATTGCAAACCTGAGTCCCTAGCTAATTTATTGAGTTCAATGAGATTGTTTTTTTCTTCTTTTAGTTCTTGTGTAATCCAATTATTAGCTTTTTTGGTAATTTTTTTCTGCACAACCGGAAATGATAAATCAAAGTAGTAATGAAAAATATTGTGAAAGGTTGTATATTTTTCTTTGATTTTTGAGTTGAAAAGAGAGATCCAGTTTTCATTTTCCAAGAGTGATTTAAATAATATCATATTTTCACTGGAAAAATTCCTTCCTCGATAATGAAGGCTCGGAGCATTTATCTTTTTAGGTAATACTGACAAATCTATTACTTGCCCATCATGATCTGATAAGGCAGTTATAACACCCTCAACTTTTATTGTCTCCTTATCAAAATTTGTTAAAACGTTATCAATACAGGTTTTGGAAGTAGCTGTAACTCGTGTTGGAAAGTCAATCAGGTAATCCATACCATGCCTAGCAAGAATATTTTTCAATTCTTTAGATTCAGGTGTTACAACAAGCATATTAATGTTAAAATCGCCCATTATAATTAAGTGATTATTTTTACGTAACAGAATTTCAATGAGAAAATTTAGACGAATTAAAAACTCTGAATTTTGTAACTGTGGTTTTCTATATATACCTACCAATATGAAACTAGTGCTATTAAATTTAAAAATAGAACAACAACATTCAAACAGTTTATCCCGACACAATGCTTCGACTTCATCAGATACCAGCTGCTTCCCTCTTAAACTCTCCTTGGATAAAATTACTGAACCACCACCTGTAGTTGTGGTGCGGGTATATTGTGTAATTAAAGAATAATTGTCTAAATTAAATCGTTCTAATTCAGTTTCATTCATGTTATGTTCGGACAAAACAATTAAGTCTGGATCTAAATCTGTTAAAATAACCTGTAACTGTTCTATACGAGTGGATAAATTTTGAATATTTTGGTGGAATAACCTTAGAGTTGAAAAACTTGTATTTATCTTGGGGCTGCCTGATGGCTTACTAGAGAGTTTAAAAGGGACTCTTTGAGTGGAGTGATGACAGGTGACTCATCCAATGAAAAGTTGACTAGAGACTCGTTTGTTTGACTATTATCTAGATTTGTTGTCAGAACAGAATTTATGGGAGACCATCCCTTAAAAGGACTACCATCACTCAATAAAGAACAATTCACAGAAACCTGATCTTGCACTTCACTGACACTCCCCTCATTGACATTATTCCCCTCCACACCACTTGACACTTTAGCTGTAGGCAGGTGGCTTTCTGGTAGCGAGGCACTCGTACAGTGGTCGTCTGGGCCGTTGTGGAATGGCGTGTCGTGTGTGGTGGCGTTGTCCATGATGGAAGAAGCTACTTGTGTTGATGCTGATGGAGGTATGTCTACTCTGGTTGATGGGGATTTTGTGTGATTGTATGAATTGGTATTTTGCTCCAAAACACAGGCACTTGGACGGAAGAGATGCTCCAAAATTTTAACAAAGTCATCATGTGGAACTCCATTTCTGAGTCTTTTTCTTGTAGTGTCATTGTTAGTTACAACAATTACAGAGGCGCCGGTATCTTCCACAAAATTCAACAGATTGGATGCAAAATGAGATGGCCGAATACAGTCTCGAATACAACCTAGGGGCGAGCAGATGAGGGTCTTTATATTACGAGCTTTAAAATCACGAGCTTTAAAACTTCAATGAAGTTTTATGAGTTGCTTCAGCTACTGGAGTTCCCTGAGAAACACAGTAAATTCCATCAACATTTCATCCGTACTCATTTTACGCAGCTTTTACGGCACTGTCGATGTAACCGCAATGAAGGTTGGAAGTCGACTGCAAAATTTGACGGGTCCGGCGGCCGGCGAAAATGCCCCCAAGAGCAATGGTCGCCGCTGGTTACAGGCTGTGACGGTACTGAACCGTGCCGGACGGGTATAGTGGGTTACCGCCCATTTAAATCAATGCAAAGCAATGTTGCCGGGACTCGCCGGTGCCGGACGGTAACGGAGGCCACCGGGCTAGAGTATGGGTTTCCTGCTTTAACTAACTGACCAATCTGTGTGAAATGTTTACGATCCTGAATTCTGTATTATAGTAACAATCTTATTTAAAGAGCTCTGTAAGAATATATTGACCATTAACTGTTTAAAAGATAAATTTAAAATGTAATTGTAATGTAATACAGTACACTCTCGTTCATCAGACTCGGCGACATCGGAACTCCGCTTCATCGGAACTGAAAATCTGGACATTATTAATTTTTTTTCTTACGAAATAAATCATTTTTCCGTTTTAGCGCCTTCAATTTCCATTCTTTCTATCCGCACAACAGTGAAGTATTACATTTTGCATCAAAAGTCATCAGGCGTTTTCCATAATCTGTACCCATCGGTGTGATTTACGAGGCCGTGGAGTATTCGCACAAAAATAGAAAGACGAAGGGGGCAGGAAGTGCTTCGACCGCTTCCCAAACTGTCATTCAGTCAGTCTCGCGTCGCGACTGCAGCTGTGTTACGTGGAAGTCAGTTGACTGCTGGAATATGAATATGGAATATGAGAATAAAGATTTTGGATCTTTATTTCCTGTGTTGTTTTTATTCCTATAGGTTCATTGTTACCATGTTCAAAGTTTGAGTGCCTTATTTTCATAAAATCTCGTGTTATCTTAAAAACAAGAGTGAATACAATCACGATAGGTCACCGTACGGGCGGAAATGATGACTCACGACGGACTCCGCTTCATCGGAATTTTTTGACATCCGAACCGGCCGTCCGCCACATTAGTTCCGATGAACGAGAGTGAACTGTACAATGCAAAATGGGTCAATTATTTTAAGTGCGCCGCCAAGCCATGTTTGTACTGAAAGGGAGCCATGGGTTACAAAAGTTTGGGAACCACTGGTGTACAGGTAAGATCGTGATTGCGATCCACTTGCAAGGGTTCAGTATAATGCATTTTACTCCGTTATTTTATGTTCAATATTTATGTTTTTTATATAGTATTAAAGAGGAAACAATGTGCAATATAGTCAACATACGTTCAGCTGTATTTGTTTAAATAAGAGTATGTTGGTAAGACTATCTGGTGTTTGTTTTTGTTTACGAGTATCGTAGAGTTGGCGCTGTTTTGTGGTTAAATGTTTTTACTTGAATGCTTAAAATGCATAGTGTATTATAGTTAGGTTTCAACCTAATAATGAGTGAATTAAATAATTCTAGTACCATCAGGGCATGTCTAAATGAAGTTTGAGAGGTATTTAACCTACAAAGTAAAGTTGGCCGTGAACATGAAAGTGGTGAGTTAGGCATAGGCCTACCTTTATTCATACAGGATGTCTTTAACCAAACCAAACTTTATAACATGGCTAATTGGGTCAAAATAAGCAAAACAGTTCATATGAAGGTAGGGCCTATGTCCTAATATGCATAATTACTCAGATATCCGCCATTTTGTTTTTTCCCTGAATAATTTTTATTTCCGTGACGGATTGATGTACTAACTTCATATTTGGCATGGACCTTTATAATACTAATGATTATTTCCAAAATAAAAATTTTTTCCTACGCATATTTTCAAAATGGCGACCATTTTCGATTTTTAAACTCAAATATCTTAAAACCAGCAAATTACATCTAAATTTAACAAAACACACAAAAGTTGACAAATTTAATCATATAACCACTAATAAAAAAATTGTAAGGATCCGACAATAAATAATGGAGTTATTGTGATTTTTCTATTAAAAATCCTCAATTTGCATTAATTATAATGAAAAAAATCAATGTTTCTCCACTCTAAATAACTTTTCCTTTATTTATTTGTTATAAAGATTTACTTTTCTTAATACATCCCAATTTGTTTCAAAGTAGGCTATTTAAATCTTTTATAATCAAACAGACATCGACAGATACTGACATGAAACAGACATTGTGTTCTGTGACTTTTTCTTTTGTTGGACTGATGGACGCGGACTTCACCTACAGGCGAATGCTAATGTGAAGTCCAAATTTCAATTACCATTGTTTGCTAACAAGTCCATGTGATGTTGTAAAATGTTCTGTTCTGTTTCTAGAATATATAAATAAATTTCATCCAGTATGTACATCAAGTTATATGCACTTTTTACTTTTAAAACTTCTAAATACCGTGACTTTACTCACCCTCAAGTCAGCAAAAAAATTATGTAGATCCTCTTCAGTGACTTCATAGGAGAGATTTGACAAGTACGCCTGGAAAGGCGGCTCTTTAGGAATATTGGCATCGTTTTCGGGCCCTCGAGCAGCTCTTGGGGCAGTGGGGAGAGCAACTTTCAGCTCAGCTTTGCGCCCGCCAAAGTCATACGTGTCTTGAAAAAAAAAAAACATGCCAACTTAAGCGTAAAAATTTTTTCATACGGTTGTAATAGTTTTAAGAATTGTCAGTAGTTATTATGGCATTCAAAAGTATGAATATAGTCATGATCAATAAAATATGCCGTACTATCAGAATTTTTTTTTTTTTAATAATTCAGACTAATCATTTCTGTTAGAAAAAAAAATTTGTTTACATATTAAAAACAATGCCTTTTGGTGCCTTTTTTTATTTGGCCCAAATTAGAGAGTCATCTTGTAACTTTTGCCAGTTCCTCTTTTTTGTGATGTTGATGCATAATTTTATTTTATTTTAAAAATAAATAATTTAATAGCATAATAAAAGTTTTTACTCTTGTATTCCACTTTAGTGCAGTGATATTTTAATGCATATTTAAATATTTTTGTACAGTCAACTCCCGATTATCCGGGGGCGGGTAAACCGGGTTGCGGATCAACCGGGGTCACAAAACGTCAATTTCAATTTGATTTATTTTCTCAGTTTTGACAACAATACCATCATTTATCAATCTTATTGTGTTGAATAAGTATCTTTACTAGTTATTATTTGATTTGTCAATGAAAAAAGCAATGAAACACGGAAAATAATTTGTAAATTATTTGGTGGCTTAATTGTGATCGTAGTCATGTCGTCAGGGAGGAACGAGTCAGCGTAATGGCGGGTATGACCTTGACTACTAGAAACAACTGGTCGCCCGCCGGGATGAGCTAAAAATAGAAACCAAGAAATGTCCTATTTAGTTTCCAGTTCTGTCTAATTATCGCTCTGATTCGTCTGCTATTCAGTGACCCCTATTAATTTTAAGTTATATCATACTAAACAACACATTTCAAAATGCATTTGTTTTGCATTTCAAGAAATTTTTGTTAAGGTACCGTAACATTAAAATTTTAATTGGCAAAGTTATAAATTTATTAGCCTAATTCAATAATTAGCATACATTTTGAACAATTGGTTGTTCTAACATTTTTACCAATTAAACAAAAAGTCGAACCATCACTTGTTTTTGTACGCTCTTATCTTGAATAAATTATCCCAAGCGACCCTCCCCCCTCACCCCACCCGGCTGGCTGACGATGCCAAACAATAGAACACCTGTCCTTGGTTTTTTGTCCACGTTGGACTTTTTTATTGTGTTCCTTGTTCGTTCACTCAACTAGTTATGTTTATTCATTCCAATAAGGTTGGGTCAATAAATAATAATAAATATTGGAAACCCGCGGACTCTAGTTAAAACTTGTTTGTTTATTTCGTGTTTTACTTAATTTATTGAACTCTTTGTTTTAACCGTGGTTTTGGGTTATCCGGGACCCTTCAACCAGTCATTACCCCGGATAATCGGGAGTTGACTGTACTATGGAGCATAAAACATTTAACTTTTGAGCTCACTTCTAAAATGTAAAGAAAAATGGTCACAAGTGTAAGATAGTTTAGTGACTCACGCATGTATGAAAAACTATTTTTATCATACTGCATGGAGAACAGCTTTTTTCTGGCTTGTTATTAGTTTGAAAAGATGACGTTTGTGGTAACCTTTTAAAAGTGCATCAAAAACACATCTGTGCATTTGTTTTATGCGCTAACCTCAACAAAAGTCGACTTGCAGGCTATATTTCAAATGGAAGATTTATAACCCAAAACAAATAATGACAATGCAAACAAAAGTCGACTTGCAGGTTATATTTCAAATGGAAGATTTTTTAGTTTAATTCATTTTATTTCTATATTTCAACATATTACAGTCAAGTTGGATTGAATATAAACAAATACTGAAATTATAGTTATTTCATTTTTGCAATGTGATGAATCGTTATTCGTCACTTCGACCCAAGTGTTTTCTGTGCTTAATTGCTTTTCCAAACGTGATTGCACACAGAAAAAAGCCACTTTCCGTTCTAATGATGAAAACTACTATTCTGTAATTATATGTTTTATTCAGCCAAATTACTTCAGGCTTCTTAAAAATCGACATTATTTATTTGCCACATAAATACAAATATATTTCATACATAAAATTCACAATAAGTTTCCTATTATCTTCGTGAATCATATAACACCATTATGGCCCATCATTTTATGAAATACATAAAAAATAACAAGACGATAAAAATATAATAGGAAAACTAAGATAGTAAAAACAAATTGATAATTTTATCAATATTTTTCTTATTGTCAATAATTATGTTACTGCGCAGATATTACCATAAACGTTATCTACCCTGTTAAGGCCATTGAAAGTTGCTCCATGTGCTATCACTATAATTGCTATTTGTGTAAAATCAACTACCAATTGTTTTCACTCTGTCGTTTAGTTCAAGCTCGATTTGTTGAGTTTAAATTGCTAATTTACTTTTGGTAAAAGATAAGAGTTGTAATTTATCATTTACGGTTTTTAATTGTATTTTGTAAAAAGCATAAAGTCATAAACTAAACAATGGATGCATTTATAACTTTAGCATGCTCCAATAATATTTATGGGACTGAAGCCATA
The DNA here is from genome assembly GCA_030545055.2 of Neoaliturus tenellus. NCBI lineage: Eukaryota > Metazoa > Arthropoda > Insecta > Hemiptera > Cicadellidae > Neoaliturus > Neoaliturus tenellus. The sequence goes on along the minus strand of CM061535.1, from coordinate 6,327,685 downwards.
AAATGTTAAACATTGCAAGAAATGACATGTGGCAACCCAGACATTTTGCACTGTTTAGTAGTGGTACCAGAATGTCTGAAAATTTTATAGAAAAATATTAACTTTTGGAGGCTCAATATAAGATTTATCAATCATGCAATTTAGAGAGGAAACTTTAAGCATTTATTTCAACTTCAGTAAAAGATATAGGTACTTAATAATTAGAAATATAATGAAAAGTACATATAGTGTTCACATTGTAATAATGTTTAAAGTGCAATCCTAATTTTCAAAACTGGTTAACAGATGAGTACTTTACCTTTCTTCGTACCTTTCAGTCCTCTTCCACTGTTAAGGGCTAAAAGGTTATCATTGATATTGATATTTGTTCCCTCCAAAAAAGGAAAGAAATTTGTAGGGTTTGATATCATGGGTTTTAGTTGGTGTAAGAACTCATTGCTAATAATGAGCTGTTATTAATAATTATTATCAATAATAGCTCATTGTTAGTAATGAGCTGTTATTAATAATTATTATCAATAATACTGTCAATAATAAGGAAGTAATTTGTAATGGTTAATGAGACCAGGGTTTCGGGTAAGTTTAGATCAAATTTTATGAGCTAGCACTTGTCTTTCAAGTACAAATTGTGTAATCGTCACACAGTGAACATCAGGTGTTGTCATCACCCCTAATTTGGGCCTAAAATTACAGTTTAACCGCCCCAACCCTGTCAGCGGAATATAAAGATCGATGACATTGAAAATTGACCTATGAGCACCTCCGCCCTCCACCCAACCACGGCTTTTCACGTAGGCCTGCAGCCTCCGAAGCTGCCAACTTATAACTTTGGCCTTCACATGAATTAAAACGGGGAGGGTTTAAGTTAGGGTTAGTTTAAGTAAAGATGCCAAATTTGCAAAGTTAAGATTATATTAAGACTTAACAGTTAGGCCGCTGCTTAATTTATCACCCTTAAATATTGGGGAAAAAACGCAAACCGCTAAAAAAAAAAAATTAATAGAAAATATAGTCACTAACACACTGAACAAATGTTTCTCTGACCAAAAAAGAGGCCCAAAACTGACAACCTTAAAACAAAACTAAAGGAAATCAATAAACAAAAGATACAAGCCTCTTTACTAAGTTTAACAATTGCTTCAGTTATGGGGGAAGGCCAGCAAGAGACTAGTCTGAATTGAGTTATGGATTGAACCATCCCGCACATTACACTTAAACCGCGGATGACAGGGGCTTTCCACCGGGCGGGGCTCGGAGCTCAGCTCTTCAGCGTCCCTGCGACCGACCCTCCCGCTGTGTCTGGTCCCCTGCAGCCCTCTATAGACCCCCCCTGCTAGAGGGTTGCTCCATCCTGTCTCAGACCTTCCCGGGGCTGTGTAGCAACAAGTGCTCTGTCTGTAGGCCCCTGGTGCAGGATTCTTGCTGGCCCTCCGATACAATACTTCATCATCAGCAATCATTAACTTCTTTAAGTAAATTTTAATATTTTGTGTTCAGTTGAGATACTTCATTTTAATACATATAACAAATGAAACTGATTATTAAAACTATGCATCAATTCAAGAAATATTTTTGATCTAGGAGATGACTATTATCAGTTTCATAGCCTTAGTTTACTAATCAAAGACGAATGAGTTTGTCAAAAGTAAATAAATGTAATCTTACTTAAGTTTTTTATGAATTTTTTCACATTTTTCAACCAACCCAGCTGTTTGTTTTAACCGCCTTTTAAATATTTTTCATCAAAATAAATTTTACTTCTACTAATAAGCTACTTTCAAAAAATAAATCAACGTAGGCCAGTAGGCCTACTGCAGGCCTACATAAATTTGGCACCAGAACTTTGTGTTTTAAGGAGACACTAGACAACTGTTGATATCATGTAGGTAATGTGGAACAATTAATTGGCTTACCATCAAGATCGTTGACACTTTCATCAGCCCAGCTGCTGGTGGTCAGCTTGCGGGTCACGCTGGGGTTGATTATCTGAGAAGTCTCCACTGGCTTCCATTTTGTCTTACCCTTCTTTCCTAAAACAAACACCTTATTAGCATAACAATCTAAACTGTATCTCAACACAGTTTTTAGTTAAAAAGCAAATGTTCTATGGCATTTTTATAACATCTTATAACTACTTACAAATTGAACAAATCCAAGAATCCACAATACATTAGATTCACATGGGACTGGGGTCATCAAATCGTGGCTTAGGGTTTGATTCTGATTTAACTGCAACTAATTAAATGTCACCTGGATAATTTAAGCTTTTATTATTAGAAGTTTGCTATTTTTTCTTTTTCTTTTATATATTCTGAAACTATTATGTAAAATATATTGTTAAGGTCTTAGTTTCGTAGAGTTTTAAACTTTTCACTTCAGGAATTTACAAAATATACACCAAAGGCAATTTGTATAAAATAGGCCTATGCCAATTTCTTGAAAAAAATTTACGCCAGAAGCATTTTAGTTTAAAGAGTTTGCAGAGTACCAGAAACGCGTTTAAGGGAAAAGACATCTAAACCCATTAAGTTTAGCGAATCCTAGGAATCTTAACTGCCTGTAGAACTGAAGTCCAAGACACTAAACCATTAGACTATTATGATGCCTATAAAATTGGTAGCATTGAAAGAAATATGGTTTATTTATAATGAAAAGTGAAACAACTGAATGAACTAATGTTATTCTCAAAAATAATAAGTTGAAAGTGAAATTTAGAGAACTTTCTTCCTTTAGATTACTTTTTCCGTGCACAAAAAACTTTATTCAAAATATTAAAAGTGAATGCGCGTACTTTACTATGCAATAAATAAAAAAAAATACACATGGGAGAGCTTATACTTATTGCGTAGCATCATTAAAAAACTGTAACAGGGTATTTTATAAATCGCTTATTCTTAACTAATGCAGCTTCCGAACAAATTGAAATTTTAAAGACTATAATAACTGTATTATAGTGGGAAATCTATTAACCGTCACCCCCAGAACAGGAACTATGACAGTTAAGTGAAGAGGCGGATAATAGAAATGTCGTTAATACAATGCCGTAAACCTCAATATAACGGTCGAGAGAAAAATGGCAGATGTTCAAAATTAAGAATTAAAAAACATTATCAAAACTTTGAAATGCAATAACTTACGACTTTTTTTACTTTTTGAGGTCAGGTTTCCGGCTATGTACTCTCCTTATTAAGACCTTTAAAATTATGTATAGCATGGCTATGGACTAAAAAAAGTTTTTCAGAACTTCCTCTTTGGGAAGTCCAAGTAGAGGGGTTCAAGGGTAATATGATATGTCAAGCTATCTGCATTTTCAAAGGTATTTGTAAAATGCAAACGTTTGCCACAAATCGCACCTCAAAAGGTCAAGTATTTAGAATATTATTACATTTTAAAGTGTTAAGGTTAAAATTTGATTTTTATTCAAAGTTTGACAGGCTGCCATTTTCGACAAAGTCAACCTTTTGAGATGGGGTATGCGGCATTAAATTCTACTACTTAAGGGCTTTAAATTGATATACATAAACCAACTGGTCTGCGAAAGACTTATTTGACTCTTGAGTGGGCCATCCCATCATTTTTAGGCATGTTGACCACTAGGGATTTCAGGGTACTTCTCAGAGGGAGGTCAAGGGATGACAAAGAACGCATTAACACATTTTAGCAAAAATTGGCTGTCCAAAAATATTATCATTTTCTACCCATATTTTGCTTAAATTGTACTACACTATTCACATATATTTAGTCTACAACACTGAATACACTTACTATAGGCAAACGATTTTGGCGGTCTATACCACCATCTTCAGAACACTAATGTCTGGATCGTAGACCCCGAAATGGACTGCCTATAGTGACTTTAATATTGTTGACTAATCCAGCTACTTGGAAGTCACAAATTGTGGATAGTTATGAGCGATGGCTTGTGGATGCGATATTCCCTGGTGGGGATTAACGTCCGCACTAGTGAATACTAGTTCATCCATAAGTACCATCCTCATAATTAGACCAATTCGTATATGGGAGGTTGAAATTGTGGTTCGGATCCCACGTTAAACTGTAGGTCCCTAGATACCATTGGCTGTTGGGCTATGAATTAACAGTCCTGTCTAAGGAGAATGTCGGCCTTAGTCAGTAACAAGACTACAAGATCGCGCCAAAATCATCCTACACTCATCCCTCATTCATACTTGGCTTTAAACTACCTATTGAGTTAGGTCGCCATTTCAATAAAGGTATTAAAGGTATTGGTGAGAATTGTTAAATAACATCACGTGAAAATGGTAATTTAGAAGTTATTCAATGAATGCTCATCAAATCAACAATACGCATTAGTTCACAATTCAGCAGGCTTATTTATCTGCAGCCAATTCAAATTTCAGATGCCTATGAGATCGCAGTTTGAACTGTAGGAGTTGACTTTGAATTTTGAAAGTAAAAAGTAACAATTAAAATTACGACAAAAATTAAAATTCTCTAATTCTAGCAAATTCAAATCCTAGAGATAATATTTTGTGTCAAAAACACTTCAAATTGTCGGTGCCCTATATTCTTTTTCTTATATTAGAGGTTTTCTGAAGGGGAGATAGAATAATTACTAACTGCAAACGTTTAAGAATTGGCGGGGTTCAACTGTACAAACTACCAAGTCAAACTTACTGGGTTACTTAAGATTACCTTGGATCTTAGATGTTGCTTAGGTATAAGATTACATAAGATTTCTTGATAAACCCATACCCATACGTCAAAAATTTTCCTGCAAATATTTCTTTATTTAAGTCCAACAATGTAAATAAATATTTAAATGACCTTATCTTTTCAACGCACATGATGAAATTATTTGAAGATGCCATAATTGTAACAACAACAAAAATTCCTGATTTTTTATTTATGAGTATGGTACGCTAGCATTACTTATTACCGGAGTCTTCTTTAATTCATCTTGCTTTAAGTAGCTCAAAATTGTAACAGTAATAGCTAACACAGGGTGTCTACTGAACTCGAAATAAAAAATTCCTAGACAATTTCCGTATATTTAAGGACATTTTTATCGGTTTTTAGCGATTTTGGCCAAATTTTTTTAAGTTAACGTTTTTATAGTTGGACTTCTAATGCTTCTAATGGACTTTAGTGCTATTGTAGTTAGAAAAAAACCTCTACTTCAAATAATTGTCATTGTTGAAGTGTATCAAACCAAAGAACACAAAATAGTATACACGTACTGTAATCAGGTGACATCATGTAAGCTTGGATGTAAGTTGGTAATATATGAGCTAAATTCAACAGCTGACTTTTCATCTCTATGGTTGTAAAGAAAAACTTCGATCCTTAGCAGTGTGAAAAAATTCTCATGGTCTTACTAACAAGAAATAATAAATTAAAGTAACTAGGCCAAATTGAATATTTTAACAGTCAAACTGAGGATAATCCTAAAAACACATAAAAACTGTTTAAGAAATCAGTAAGAAAAGAAAAATAAAAAAAAATTATTTAGTCCCTAATCACGTTACAGTTCAACCGAATGCAACTTGCAATTTTCTAAAAATACTATCTTGAATTTGAAAGACATGAGCTAAATTTCCAAGTACATTTCCAAACATTTCATTACAAAAGGAAATTTCAATGTACAATTCCCAGTTTTCCAGGATTTTATGGACAGCAAACACCCTGTAACATTAATATAAAAAATTGGAGATTGTAACAGAATCCAGCTAACTCATTCCAAAATAGAGTAAGTTATAAAATGAATACTGTATTTTCTTTCGCACAGCGTCTAGCCTAACAAAAAATTGTAAATGTTAGGAATTCCGTACTGTGCATCAGCTTAAACAGAAGATAAAGTAACTTATCATAGTTGAAAAGACCTAAGCTACTAACACTTTTGTTCATTGAGCAATAATGACTATGTATTCTGACACAAACCTAAACACATATCAAACTTATTCTTTATGAGCTACAGTAATTTCTATCGATCCCCTAAAAAATATTAATACCGTAAATTATAATCAGTAAAATTTTGTTAAATATTTTTAACGCAAAAGCAATACAAAATTTGAATGATAAGTTAATGTAACAGCATTCATTACTCTCAATCAAAAATTGATTTCAGAGTGAAAATGGAAACTGTTATTTTCTATAGCACAGTGTCTAGCCAAACATCAGAGTAACAGATGTTAGGAATTCCGTACAGTGCTCAGTTAATGGAAGAAGGTAAATAATTGCTGTAATGCGATGGACATAACAAAATGGAGCCTTTAGCTCTGTATAGAACTTCCTACAATCTGTTAGGAAACAATGCACCGTATTTCATAAATTAAAATTTTCATGACCTTTCAAAAAGGTCATACAGTTTTTAAAGTTTTGGTTATTACAAAAAAAACTGGTATCATAAAAGTCCTTTTTCTAAAACACATTCCGAGAAGCAGCTCTCTTAACCGACCCCTACGGGACCGGACAATGGTCGGACGACGAAAAAGGTGGATTAAACAGAATAATACGTAAAGTACGTGTTAATAGTAGTTTATGCAACAATTTTACTATGAAGGCCTTTAAGAAAAAAATGTTCTAAATATCTTACTAGTGGCATAAAGGCTAAATACTATTTTATACTATGCATATTTTATCCACGACCAACTTAAATTTTGGTTAATTACTGTAATAAACATGTCAAAAATTTATAGGTTATGGACGGATATTAATCCAAATGTAGCTACACATTTTGCTAGACCAAATCGTCATTCTCACTCACATATGATCACATTCTTTTGAGATTAGACGCATAACAAAGCAACAAAACCTGATTTAACATAACAATCAGTTGATGTACAAATTGTTTATTTTCTATTAAAACACTACTTTTGTTAAATGCTGAGCTCTCATTGATGTAGAACATGTATTTTACTTTAAAACCTGTATGTGAAATACCCCATTAAGCAACGGTTTTAAAGTTGGTTTATTTCTTTATGATGCCACTTGTAATATCATTATTGATAGTAATTGCAATATTGGTAGATAAGATATTTAAAACAGGTAAAAAATGTTGATAATTGTTGCAACACAATCAATTGTTCCTAACGCAATAAATAAGTTTAGGGACTAAAGTAAACACATTGATGGTATCAAAAACGTTAAAGAAACAGTTGATTCAGTAAAGACTGCCCAAACGAAATAATGAAGGCAACTGTCTGAATTCGACTTGCTGTGGTAAAGTATTATCAACCTCTTGTAACACGGGAAAGTAATTTTTACATCATTATCGCAACATCAGCTGGCATGGCAGTGCATGGTGGAAAATGGACTGTTATTCCAAGTTTGGTTTAGGGTAATTAAAAGAGCTTCCGCTGTATAGTTATAGAAAACTTCATCATTAGCAACAAAATTAATTTTTATTTGAAAAAATATCCCATCAGTACTGCACTTTACATCAGTACTTTGTGTTTACATTGTGGTCAACACTTAATATTAAGAAAAACTACTCTGTAGATCATCTGGCCTAGAGTAAAATCAAAACTATAGAAAATTGTATAAAATAATATAAACAACTCTTTGGTTTAAAACATTGCTTCAGTTGTGGGGGAAGGCCAGCAAGAGACTAGTCTGAATTGAGTTTTGGATTGAACCATCCCGCACATTACACTCAAACCGCGGATGACAGGGGCTTTCCACCGGGCGGGGCTCGGAGCTCAGCTCTTCAGCGTCCCTGCGACCGACCCTCCCGCTGTGTCTGGTCCCCTGCAACCCTCTAAAGGCCCCCCCTGCTAGAGGGTTGCTCCATCCTGTCTCAGACCTTCCCGGGGCCGTGTAGCAACAAGTGCTCTGTCTGTAGGCCCCTGGTGCAGGATTCTTGCTGGCCCTCCGATGCAAAGCTTCATCATCAGCAATCAATAACCTCTTTAAGTAAATTTTAATATTTTGTTTTTAGTTGTGTTACTTAATTTTAATACATAAAAAAAAATGAAAATGATTATTAAAACTGTGTATTAATTCAAGAAATATTTTTGATCTAGGAGATGACTATTATCAGTTTAATAGCCTTAGTTTACTGATAATCCAAGATGAATGTGTTTGTCAAAATAAATAAATGTAATCTTACTTAAGTTTTTTTTAAAATTTTTTACGCATATTTTAACCAACCCAGCTGTTTGTTTTACCCGTCTAACATTACATTTTTTTAATTAAAATAAAATTTCACTTTTATTAATAGGCTACCTTCAACAAATAAATCAATGTAGGCCTTGGCACCAAAACTTTAATTGTAATGTAAGGAGACACTTGACAACTGTTATTATCTTGTAGGAATCGTAGAATTGCGGTCTAACCGCACCAACGCTGTCAGCGGAATCTAAAGATAGATGACATTGAAAATTGACCTATGAGCACCTCCACCCTCCACCTGACCGCGGCTTTTCACATAGGCCTGCAGCCTTAGAAACGGTCGACTTGTAACATTTGGCCTTGTCATGCATTACAACCGGGAGGGTAAAAGTTAGTGTTATTTTAAGTAAAGATGCTAAATTTGCAAAGTTAAGATTATATTAAGACTTAACAGTTAGGCAGCTGCTTATTATCACCCTTACATATTGGGGGAAAAAAGGCAAACAGCGAAATAATAAAATAATGGAAAATATAATCATTAACACACTGAAAAAATGTTTCTCTGACGAAAAAAGAGGCCCAACTGACAACCTTAAAACAAAACTTAAGGAAATCGATATACAAAAGATACAACCCTCTTTACTAAGTTTAATAATTGCTTCAGTTATGGGGGAAGGCCAGCAAGAGACTAGTCTGAATTGAGTTATGGATTGAACCATCCTGCACATTACACTCAAACCGCGGATGACAGGGGCTTTCCACCGGGCGGGGCTCGGAGCTCAGCTCTTCAGCGTCCCTGCGACCGACCCTCCCGCTGTGTCTGGTCCCCTGCAGCCCTCTATAGGCCCCCCCTGCTAGAGGGCTGCTCCATCCTGTCTCAGACCTTCCCGGGGCCGTGTAGCAACAAGTGCTCTGTCTGTAGGCCCCTGGTGCAGGATTCTTGCTGGCCCTCCGATACAATACTTCATCATCAACAATCATTAATCTCAAGGATGGTAAATAGGGATGTTAACTATGAGACAAAAAATATTTTCTTTTCATTTTAAGGCATATCAGGGTCTCGACTTAAATATAATTTTAGAATTCCAGTATATATTTAGTATTTCAAGTATATTTTTTTCAAAAAATTCCAGTATCACTCACAAACTATTAATCCAAACGTGAAGTAACAATAATGACAATTTATTCATATATCAATATTAGAATAGATTTTTGTATATAGATAAAGAACATGATTACAATTTATGAAAGAAATTTAAATTTTGCGTGCAAAATAGAACATTTTCAAGGTTCCATCTTAACACAAGTATGTTTACATTTTTTGATTAACTATCTGAAGAGAACTACAGTACACTCTCGTTCATCGGACTCGGCGATCTCGGAACTCCGCTTCATCGGAACTGAAAATCTGGATATTATTAATTTTTTTTTCTTACGAAATGAATCATTTTTCCATTTTAGCCCCTTCAATTTCCATTCGTTCTATCCGCACAACAGTGAAGTATCACATTTTGCATCAAAAGTCATCAAGCGTTTTCCATAATCTGTACCCATCGATGTGATTTACGAGGCCGTGGAGTATTCACACAAAAATAGAAATAGGAAAGGGGCAGGAAGTCACCGCTTCCCAAACTGTCATTCAGTGTGTCTCGCGTCGCGACTGCACCTGTGTTACGTGGAAGTCAGTTGACTGCTGGAATATGAATATGGAATATGAGAATAAAGATTTTGGATCTTTATTTCCTTCGTTGTTTTTAGTCCTATAGGTTCATTGTTATAATGTTCAAAGTTTGAGTGCCTTATTTTCATAAAATCTCTTGTGTTATCTTAAAAACAAGAGTGAATACAATCACGATAGGTCAACGGGCGCAAATGATGACTCACTACGGACTCCGCTTCATCGGAATTTTTTGACATCCGAACCGGCCGTCCGCCACATTAGTTCCGATGAACGAGAGTGTACTGTACAAGTTTTCTGATTTTGGTTTGCAAATATACCTAAACAGCAAAAATGACGTCAAATATTTTTACATTATTATGTACCGATCAAATGACAAAATCTATATTTTATGCATTAAAAAAAACATGCACATTAATCAAATTTAAAAAAATTCAGTATCTATTTTGAAATTCCTGTATAATTCCAGTTTTTCTTGTATGGAAATTCTAGTAGAATTTCAGTATTTCAAGTATTTCCAGTATCAGTAGACACCCTACATATTACATTGTTACTGAGTAATCCAAATGCCATTCATACCTTCATTTGATTGATTTCCCTTACAAAAAAATCCTTCGTCATAAATCAACACAAATAAAATTTGTTAGAATGTAGGCCTAGTACATTTTTCAGCCTGCAATTTGCTCTAAACTAGCTTCAGATCTAGAAAATTAGTCATTTATGATGTTAATTTTTATTTACTTTACAAAATAGGAAGATAAATTACAGGGAATAAGTACACAAAGCCATATTAGCACAATAAACTGATATTTTAGAGATTTTTCTTGAGTTTAAATGAAGCTAATATTTAATCATAATCACTGACTTTTAATAAAATCAGCCTAAAACTTTAGCCTAAAAAGCTATTGACTAACAAAGTATACAGCACTGATTATTATGACTATGGTATCAAATAATCAACTTGGCAAAGACATACTTGAGTCATACAATAACGTTTATCACGTTCAAATAAGAAATCATAATTTAGTGGTTATGCAACAACATATCAGCAATTACAACGTACAATTGATAAAACAATAGAATGGAAAACTAAATTGTGGACTTTTAGTTCTCACCCATACTGATCATTCTTACTCATATTAAATGTGAGAAACAAAATATTGTTTATCTTTTTATATATTCTTTAGCCCACTTGTATTGGTTTAATTTCTATCACAAAAACATATCTCATAAGTCTCGTTTGAAATAAAATGTAAATACACGGTTATAATAACCACTATATTTATCCTGAAATATATTAATCAGCGTAACACTAGTATTAGTTGTTAGATGGGGGGGGGGGTATACAAAATAGACCTTCTGATTGTATAATCCTCCTCCAGGTTACTCATGATGGGTTTTCTACAAGTGAATAAAAAATAAATGCTTAAAAAATATTATTTATAATCATGTCATGTCTTGAGTATTGTATTACCCATTGTAAAAACTTCCATCATCAAATATTTGGTGATACTGAAATAAACTAGAAGAAAAGAAATTTCACAGCCTATGTGACAACAAAATTCTTAAAGTGTATACCTTATAACATGCCTTTTCCTTTCATAGCTACACAAATGGCCAAAAAAGGTGGTTTTAAGATAATATATGTAAAGAAAACATGAAGTAGACCCTTAGATCCATGATATCAAAGCTTCGCATACCACTAAAGTGGGATTATGATAACAATCGAAATGCAACAATGCAGTTGGGTTTAAAAATGGATTTTAATCTATTAACCCCTTCACTTACAACGACGGCGATACGCCGTCGCGCTTCCATTTGCCATCGTGTGAAGCGACGGCGAATCGCCGTCTGCCATTAAAACCTGTTTGTGCCGAGTTAGTTCGTAAGAAATCCAATAGATCGCAAATGCTTCTTGTTCTACAAGCTTCAGGCTTTCTTTTGGTTGTGTTTTCATCATTTACTGCCCGTATAGTGGCAAAAAAACTGAGGTTGGAAAGTTGAAACTGAACAGCTGACGACGCCTACATCGGTTTCACAGCTGATACTGTTGTTGTTGTTTACTTCGTCGATGTAAACATTGTGTTACAGTCCTGTTTTACGTTATTATTTTATTGAACAGTTCAGTTATATTATAAAATAAGTTACTTAGGGTTACTTTTGGTTTATTTGTGAAAAACTAAAGTCGGATTATCATAAGTTAGTTTATCACTTGACGTCTTCTCAAGTGTGATCGCTGATATTTTATGTTGTGTTTTTTACTTCAACGTTCCTGTTATAAAAGACTGAGTTGTTATAATCTTTTATTTTGTTTTTACAATGAAAAGCTTAGTTATATTATAAAATGAGCCTTCAAAGCAACCTAGTATTTGTGGATGAATGTGGAAAGGAGTGTGAATGTGACAGTGACAGTGATAATGACTTGTTTGAGGAGAAGGATAGTACTGATGATGATGATGATGATGATTTGGAAGCAAGCAAAATTGTGAGTAATCAATCTAATTCTACTACTGAAAATGAGACCATAAACTTTCCAGAACATAGTGCAGAATTGGTTAGGCTTAGGCCTGTAGAAAGTGATCAGTTGCTCCTTGAACAGCCTTCTTGCAGCTATGCTAGGCCTATGACCCCGCCAGATGCCCTTACTGTCCAATATAATACATATTTGCCAAGTGGGCTTAAATTACTTGACCAGCATGTATCTTATTCTTCAGGTGATGAAGAATTGTACAAATCAAACCCAGTTGAGTTTGTTGATCGGTTCTACCGCCGTGGTATAAGCGTGCCTCCTCTCTCACCTACACCGAGTGAGGAAGCTGATGTTGATGACCCTAGGCCTATTAGCTTGCCTGGATCATGTGAGGAAAATGATGACCCTAGGCCTATTCGCTTGCCTACACTGAGTGACAAAGCTGAAGACCCTAGCTCGCCTACACCAAGTGAGGAAGCTGACGATCCTAGCTTCCCTGACCCTAGGCCTAAAAATAGGCCTCTTATGGACAGGACTAGAGGGAGAGTTAGACAAAGAGGTAGGCCTAGAGGAAAATATCCAGGTTCACTACCTTCTAAGCCTACTAAAAGGTCTAAAGGTCAGACTAGTAATGAGACAGCTCCGCCAAAAAAGAAGAAAAAGCAAGGTTGGCAATGGACTAGTACCATAGAAAACAATATAATAAATAAAATCCCTTTTACTGGTTGTCCTGGTGTTAGGGCAAGTCTGGCTAGAAATTTAGGCTCATCTCCCTCTGAGCTAGACGTTTACAATGCGTTTGTTGAAAATGACTTTTGGAAACATGTCGCAACAGAGACTAATAATTATGCCAAAGAAACAATAGAGAAAATGAATGAAACAGGCGGAAGAAAAAATATTTATTCTGAATGGTTCGATACAACTCCAGATGAGATGGCTTGTTTTTATACACTTTGTGTCCTTATGTCTTAGTAAAGAAAAGGACCATTCAATCATACTGGTCGCCTCATGCTACAACTGAGACCCCATTTTTTTCAAAGTGATGCCATTCCGCCGTTTTTTGCTACTGTCTACATTTTTCCACCTCACTGACAATAAGAAGAAGCCTGCAAATGACAAACTGTGGAAATTAAGATATATTATTGAGTATATGAACAGGAAGTTTTCCCATTTGTACTTACCTGAGGAAAACATAGCGGTCGATGAGAGTCTAATGAAATTTCGAGGGAGGTTGGGCTATGTCCAATTCAATCCGAAAAAGAGAGCCAGATTTGGCATTAAGTTTTATAAGTGTTGTGAATCTGGAAGTGGCTATTGTTCTAAATTCAAGATCTATACTGGAGCTGAAGTAAAGGAAAATGAAACAATTGAAGAAGGAAGTGGGGATTCTGTGCAGGAGGAAAAGTTGTTAGTGAGTGAGGCCATAGTCGTTGAAATGGCAAAATAATGTGCAGGAAAAGGGCATACTCTGAAGATTGATAATTGGTATTCCTCGCCCCTTCTATGTTACAGGCTAAAACAAATAGGTTTCAATTCAATTGGAACAGCAAACTACTGGAGGGCAAATATGCCAGAAAGTTTCAAAGAGGGGAAACTCAGTTTGGGTGACTATGAAACGGCCTATAGTCACAATATGATGGCAGTAAGATGGCAGGACAAGAAACAAGTTTGTATTTTATCTACTTTTCACAGCAAAGCTGACAAAAAGTCAACAAGGAAGACAGACAGAGTGACCAAAGAATTGATAAGAAAGCCAGAACCAGTCATCTACTACAATAATTCAATGGGTGGAATTGACAGAGAGGACCAACAACTTGCCTCCTTTCCTAGTATGAGGAGGTATGTCAAAGGGTATAAAAAGATTTTTTTTTTATATAATGGATATTGGCCTTTTTAACTCCTATGTAGTTTTTAAGAAAATCACCAAGAAAAGAATGGGGTTCAGCGAGTTCAAAGAGAGATTTACAAAGCAGATGTTTGAGTCGCGACAACTGCCACCCTACAATCGAAAAGGACGGCCATCTACCTCAGAAACTCCTCTGAGGCTCCAGGCAGTAACTTGGGGACATTTTCCTAGACCAATTCCTGCAAATGAAATCAAACAAACACCCTCAAGACGATGCAAAGTATGCAGTGCCCAAGGAAAGCGAAGTGACAGTAGATGGGAATGTGAGCTGTGCCTCGTTGCGCTTCACATGCCGGAGTGTTTCAAGGCCTATCACACCAAAAAGAACTTTGCTTGACATTTGGTGAGTTTGTATAAGTTTCATTTAGTATTTTAGGCCAGGTAAAAATATATATATATGTGAACCTTACACAGCAAAAACTGACTAATAAAGATTTTTTTTTTAATTTTTATTTTTCTTTATTATTTTTTTGTGTTGTAAAAGTATAAAACTTGAATTTTTAGTAATATACCTATATATTTTAAAACTACATGTAATTGTGAATAAAAAAATAACAATATCTTGCATATAAATAGTCAATTTTGCATGAAATAAATTAAATCAGAAATAACTGAAATTATCCACAAAAAAATTGCCTTTTATGGACTAGGCGGGTTAAAAAAAAAATATAAGTGAAGGGATTAATTGCTGAGTTGCTTAAGAGGTTAAGGAAACTTTTATTTTTGCAGTTACACAATAAAAGAGGACAACTTTTAACAAATTCAGTAGCTATACAAAGACTAATCCAAAAAAAAATGCACTGAAAAACTCATATTTCAGTTAGTACTCGTGAATAACAACAGCTGACTTGCAGCCGACTCAGACTCACCACTTGTTCATAACTGTATAACCTTTGTGTAAGCTAAATATGCTCAACGTGTCGTACTTAAGTAACACTCTATCCTAATATCCAGATTATTTGCAATCACTGCTATTTAAGCAGCCTGGACCACCGTCGAAACGCGAAAACATTATTAGTAAAATAAATTACATTGTATCATCATAACCAGGGAGGTAAGTACAGCAGGTTACATTTATCAATCACAAGTCACAACTTTTTTTATGGAGTTTCGTTTATTTCCTGCAGCCAACACACGTAAGGTTAGGTTATATCCCAGACATTATGAGCGAAGGCGTACTTGCTTTTTGCGGTCCAATTTTTTTGTGTACTATCGTGAAACAGGGTGTCCAGCAATCCATGACAGTGAAATTCAAGCATAATTCAAGGATTTCAAGGCTTAAAGTTTATAAAATTCAAGGCTCTTCGAATTGTTATAGTTTACATATACCGTAGCGTATAGAAACTTTAGGAAGAAATTAAATGAGAAACATTTTGGACTCAAATAGAAAAATGTATTAAAAATTTAACATTGAATATAAAAATTGAATAAAACTAACATTTTACTATAGAATACAAAGGGTACTTGTTATAAATTTGGATATCCAGTGTTAACCATATCATAAAGTGAATACATCTTACTGACATTCATGTAGCCGTAGCCGACTCATAAAAAGGATATTGAATCTAATGTAACTACAAGAAATTAAGGTAGGCCTTAACTTTAAATATAAATTGTAGGCTAAGTTAAAATAACAAATGACACAATTTACCTGCAATAAATTACATCCATGTTTAGGATTGTATTAATTACATGTTTGACTACATTACCATAGGCAGATACTGCTGTACTAACCCATAATGTAACCCTAAAAAATTAGGAACCTTTATAGGAACTCAGGAAGCAACTTTAGAAAATTAGGAACTTAGCGTAACTCATTAACACCAGAAAATAAGGAATGTTCAATAACTCATTAAGGAACATTATTATAAAATTAGAAACTTGGAATAACACAAATTGGTTTATCAAAAACATAGGAAGTAATGCCAGTAGAAAATCTCTTCAAATAATTTGCGTAAATACCTCACATAGTACAAAAATTAATCAATTACCACAGAAAACCAATATATCAAGAGAAATCTTTGCAAATGATAAGGATTAATACCTCACATAGTACAAAGTACAACAATTATTGGGATACTACCATTGAAAATCAATATATCAAGATAAATCTTTGAAAAAATAGGATAAATATTTCCAACAGTAGTAACAAATAATATAATACTATGGAAAATCAATATAGGATATCAAGAGAAATCTATGCATATAATTAGGATAATTACTTCACACGTATATAACAATTAATAAACTAACATAAAATACCATTAAAACAAGAGAAATCTTTTGTTAAATAAATAGGATAAATACTTCACATAGTATAAACAATTGGTAAACAACCGGTCCATTACAAAATAAACAATAGGCCTATCACAAAATTAATTGGTAACTCATGGTTGATAATAGTCACCATTGCAAATACGTACACTTCAATTACACCATTTTAAATCTAATTAATTAAAACAATAAAAAATATGTGTTCAGTTTTTAAAATTTAATTAACTTTAAAAACTCACCGACTTCATTCACAGATTTACCAAAGAGGAAATTTTTTTGTCAATAACCTCCGCTTCCATTCTCGCCTCAGCCATCAATTTTTGCCTCTTTTCTTCTAGTTCTCTCACTAATTGTTGATTTCTTCTTTTGTTCGCTTTTTTCTCTGCTTCTTCTTTTCTTTTCTGATTCTCCAGAGCTTCTTTATAGTTGCTATGTGAATTTCTTGCTGCTTGTATTGTTTTCTGGTCTATGGGGACTTTCTCAACCCCCCCCCATAGTATGCAATGGTATCATGAACAGTTCTAATACTCACCAAAGATTCTTCTTTCATTTTCTCAACTTAACATTCTTTATTTATCGAGAAACCTCTCTCTACTTGAGCGTTACCGTGTGACAGAATGAGAAGTTTCTTCACTACCGCCTCAAGTGCACTTTCACACATGTTGTTGTCATTCAGCAGTTTAATCCAAAAATGATCAAGTCGGTTCACTACTTTTTTCCCATCACTTGTCTTTTCTATTCTTTTGAACCTCTTCATCTGATCTGAAGACTGAGTGCAAACAATCTTGAATTGCCTTTGTGCCTGTTCTGCTGTCTGAGAAGAGATTAGATTATTCCTAGTCATTATGATAACCATTTTCTCAAACCTCTCTTGACCTAAGTTGGTGTGAGCAATGGCAGGATCTAAGCTAGTTTTATATCTTGTTGCTTCATAATTCAGAGGAGATTTTACAATCAACCTGTAACAGAATAATTACCTGTCTTACTTGAATTACGTCCAGTGGATGGAAAAAAAATCTAAGGATTATTAGTGATGGACAGGATAAGCAGGCTTACCTTAGAAAGTGAAGGCATCCTTTTACAGTACAAAAAATAAACACACAGCTAAACAAAAACTTGAATTATCCAAGTTATTATTTAGCTGTGTGATTATTTTTGTGCTATAAAATTAGCCTTCACTTTTTACATGGTAAGCCTGTTTATCTTGCCCATAACTAATAATCCTTAGTACTACCTAGACATTTAGCCCCACCCAAAAACTCTAAATAAAACTTAAATATGAAACTGAATATTTAGTTAAAATTAATTGAAAAAATTACAAGTTGAAATGGGGTTGGTACATCAATAATAAAAGATGACAACTAAAAAATTTCAACGGTTTTCAATTTGAATGTAAAAATTAACACTTTAAAGTATAAAATCCACAGCTTTAAAATTATATTGTACTTCAGTTTAATTAATTATAAAACAGACAATTTCATCATAGCTTTTAAGCAGTGTTTACTATAAATAATTCTAATGTGATAATCTACAAGGTAGGCCTACAAAATTTCTTAAAAATATAAGTTACACAGGACTAAGTGAGACAAATATTAACCACTCATAAACTATAAGCCTACCGTACCTTATAATAGAAGCCAGACTGAGGTTTAATTTAGTTAGGAACCCCATGAAAAAGATCGACCTGTCATAGGTACAGATTAAAACACTGAGTTATAAAATCACTGAATATATCTACGGTACGGTAGGCCTACAGTAGAAGTGTTAACTTAGCCTACTGAAAGACAAATTAGATTATAATCATGGTTAGACTTAATTTCTGACATCTGGGTGTACGAGCTCGCCGAATGGTATGCTTTAGACCTATATTTTATTTCAAACGAAAGATATAAATTAAAATAAATAATCACAGTTCATTACAACTGTTAAAAAATATCCTTAACACAAAAAATAGGGATATATATTTAGGCCTATACAAGTTACGGTACTCATTATTTTATCCAAAATTAAAGCCACAAACTAACTCTCTCTCACTCTCAGAAAAATCAAAGGGAGGACGATTTCACTTATAACCCATTAATATGCAGGCATAAATATGCCTAAGGTCAAAATTTTATGTTATTAATCTAAAGAAATACAAAGTTAATCACCTAATTTAAAATTACCATACATTATTTACACAATTAATTGACAGTAACAACCAATTTATGGTAGGCTTATGATAACAAAACCCATTATAAAAACGGAGTAGGCTTACCCATTTTTAGCAAGTAATTTATTTATAATTTACATATATCTACAATGAAATTTTGACTGAATATCCTATATTTATTGGATACCAATAAATTAAAAAATAAAAATGATTTTTAAATGATTGAAGGCCTAGGGTGTTTTACTGCTGAAAGAGCAATTATTTCATTTAACCTTTGTTTCACTGTATTTAACATAAGACTGCTGTAGTTACCATAGTACAATGGTTAAAAGGAACATAAAGGCCTAATTTATTTGCCCATCACAAAGGAAGACGAATACAAATAAAAAAGATTAACATAACATAAAACGATCTTCTTTATTTGGATACCAATTGCCATTTATAACGATCAGCCCTCTCGACCTAGGCAAGTATGTTTTCAGTGACCAAAACTATAAGTAAAATAAAAGCAGTTCTTGGAGTTACAAATTATTACTCACCTTGTAATTCTGTGTCGCTCAACTCATTAAACTTAGCCTTGATTGCCTTGATAAAGTTGAAACATAACTTTTTAAAACACAAACTCAAATCACTCGTCTTGCGTTGAGCTGTCGGCGTCGGCTATGGCTACCGCGCTGCTGGTGTCGGCTGCTACGACGTCCAATCCACCATACGATCCAGAGCAATGGAGGTTAAACGGAAGGAACGAGGACCACCATGGGACTACTGAACACGTTAGCGCTTCAAGCGGCTAGTCCCGCAAGCTTCATTCACTAATACTGTGTAGTCCAATGATTTAATTTCCAAACACCAGGATCGCTGTACATTTTTAGACTACATATTTTAAGTAGAAAGTGACTTCGAGCCAGAATCCTTTACTGTTAATGTTCGACGCAACACGTTCCGAATCCGAAGCGACATTCCATTTGTCCAAAGGACGAAATGAAACAGCCTGTTTTAAACACCGGCGTCGGCCGTTAGACGTAATACCGTACCGGGACTCTACTTGGGTAGAAAATATTTTTTTCCGAGCAGATTTTAATCAATATTACGAAAAACGCAAAATTAAATAAAATTACAAAATTCACGATATTTTAACAAATTTCAAGCATAATTCCCGCTTTTTCAAGGCACAAAAAAATTCAAGCATAATTCACGCTCTTCAAGGTTTTCAAGGACGCTGGACACCCTGTGAAAGAAGGTCCTACATGTCTGCAGTTGTATGTGGTCACTACTCTATTCTCCTTTATTCGTATTACTTTATCGTAAATATTCCCTGGTGGGGATTAACGTCCGCACTAGTGCATACTAGTTCATCCATAAAGACCATCCTCATAATTAGACCAATTCGTATGTATGAGGTCAAAATTGTGGTTCGGATCCCACGTTAAACTGTAGGTCCCTAGATTCCATTGGCTGTTGGGCTATGAATTAACAGTCCTGTCTAAGGAGAATGTCGGCCTTAGTCAGTAACAAGACTACAAGATCGCCCACAATCATCCTACACTCATCTCTCATTCATACTTGGCTTTAAACTACCTATTGAGTTAGGTCGCCATTTCAATAAAGGTATTAAAGGTATTAGTTAATAAATTAAAACTGCCTACACGAATACTCTTATACCATCATCAATTGAGATCGCACATAAAATGTTTGGTTCCATTCCAAGGAAACATCTTTAATGAAAAGAAATCAACTGTAGAAGAGGCCTACTTTTTTTAGACGTACCATACACAAGCTTTCAGGTGTAGCCTCAACTAAAACTACCGATACCTATAAAAACCAAAACTGTTTTGCTTATTAAAACATTTTTACAACCCACATTACACCTTGAAAAAAGTTTTCTTCCTTTTTGTTTTATAACTTATTTTGTGGGCCCTATCAATGGGATATTTTTATCCAAGCCGCTGTCAATAGCAAATGGTTCTTCATATTAACTTATGTTTTAATGGTAATATGACCTCAGAATCCAGTAAGAGACCCAGACTAAACATTTCTCCAGATCTCAAAATCCATAATAACTTTTTTCAGTTGGGAGGAAATCAATGTTTACACTTGTGCTAAGGTAGCAATTGTACAAATGTTTAACTTATTTATTTTACTACTACTATTTATTACTTATTGAATTTGTTTATTTTTTCAAAATGGCAAATGTAACGTTAACAAAAATTTTAATCATAAACTTGGATAAAAAATTTTTACAAAGCAAGCTAAAGAATTTAAGGAATCTATAGAGAGGAAAAAAACTAAATCTGAAGAACTTGAATTTCTTTTCAATAAAAGCATTTGTGTATTTTTTTTAATCACCCATGTTACCATGCTGACACATAAGAGTTAGGCGCAACGTAATATCATAACTGACCCTATCTTTTTCAATTAGGCCCTATCTTTTTTGTCAACTACAATTGCGGAAGTAAAATATAGGCCTACACAAAATTTATTCCTGAGCAGAATGAATCACAGCACAATAATTAGGAAATTCCTTATTATATTATCATTACATTTTGATAACATTTTTAGATTTACGAACATTTATTTATTTGATCTACATTCTAATGTCATTGGAACTTGTCATTCTAATGTCATATTACTTCGAGTGATTTTCAGTCTTAAACAATTTAAGAGCATTTTTTTTACAATCGTCATCTCAAATAAATTATATTAGGTCCTGCAGTCAAAATAAAGTTATTCTGATAAATATATATATTGCAAAAACTAAGCATTATTTACTCCATCATAAATCATGCAAAATAAATTAATATCAAATGTTTAATTTAAATATAATTATTAAATTTATATTTAATTAATTATTTATTAATTAAATAAATAAATTAAATGAAATCGGGTTCTTTAGCTGAGCTAAAAGATTTTGATTTTTGTTGAGAGGATTCACTGCTACCACTTTGTCAGTACGACCAATTTTACTTGGATTTTAGATTTGGTTTGCATCGTCTATAAATGAATTCTTCTGATCATCAAAGCTTCACCAGTCATGCTATTATATGGCTTATTATTATTATTTTACGTAGGCCTACACTTCCGGTTACCCGAGCCCTGGTTGTCCAAGCCCCAGTTATCCATACGAACTTCAGTCAGAGCAGAATAATAATGTGCTTAATTTATTTTTGCTTGAAGTAATGTAAAAATTAGTGGTAATTTAAAGGTTTGGTTAAATAAAAGGAAACGTTGAAAGTATTATTTTTAACTTAACTTATATGAGATATAAACAATTTACCCTTACGACAGAAGCATGATTTGATAAACTGAACTAGCCATGCAGAATGTACAAAACCATTTGAGTGACAACATTGGATGTTTTTGTCTACATTCAACAGGCTGTCTACTGCCAGAGAGGTACAAAAGTCAGTGACTTTTTGGTGACTGTTGGGGGTAAAAAATGTTAAAAATCTGTGACTTTTCGGTTTCTAAGATGGAAAATTTTGGGGTAAATTGTTAAGGTTGCAATACTTTTGCTCACAACCACATTATTTTCTCAATTCATACTAAAAATCATTGACTTTTCTTGCATTTGAAGGAAAAATAAGTGACTTTTTGGTGACTTTCGTGGCCATTGACTAAAATCCGTGACTTTTGGTGACTTCAGTGACCAGTAGACATCCTGTTCAAGGACCCCTCGTGTGGCTCGGGCTTTTCTGTGCAGTCATAGATCTGTGCACATAGGGCCTACTACAGTCAAATCTACAGTCACGATATTCCGATTCAAACTATTCAAAATAGTATGTCCTGAAGTTATTATTGCTCTCAAAGCAGCGGATTTCCAAACAAATCTAAATCATTAGCGTCGATGGAATAGAATCAACCGGAATCTAACAGCGTCGTGATGACTATGAGTTAACTCTGAAACCAATCAAGAGTGCTAGTGAATTTTCACTGCTGCTCTAAGATACTAGAGAGCCACGTTATTAAGGGGATGTTGCACGTGCAGTCCGCAACCTGTCAGTTTGTTTGATTATAGAGTGTACTTCATATGTTAGCTTGTTTTAGTGTGAAGTGCAGCATGAGTTTAAAACATAACGAAACAAAATACTCAAATACTATATCTCACCTTTTTTTGTGACTAAGTTATTTTTTATATCATAAATCCCCTACATATTGGTGAAACTCATATCATGTTAGAATAGGGTCACAGAACTACCCTAACCACAAAATAAAAGAAGGCCTAACCTCCGGATTAAGTGAGGTTTTGTTATACGAGGGAGCCTCGGTCCCAAAGACCTTAGATAATCAGGAGTGTACTGTATTGCTATAAATTTACTTTAAATATTAAACAAATTGGCAATTTCTATTAGGACAAAAAAATTATTCTTTTGTCTAAATTGTTGTAGTAACCAGGACAAAAAAACACATGACACTGGAACAGGAGCAGAATACCAGGACTGTCCCAGTCAAACCAGGACGTTTGTCAAGCCTATGTAACGTGAGCTTATCCCATTCAACATTTACGAGGTGACAGGTTAAGAATGTTACCAGTTGTGGCTGACAGGCTTTTTTGGTGTTCTACGACATGATTATAGTATCAAAGCCTATCCAAATTTTGCCAACTCTATTACAAACCCTGGCTCACAAAGCCTTGGCGTGGACTCAGACCACTTTTGCACCATTTAATTATAATATCAAAACAAGTTCGTTCCCCAGCTACCATACACATTTTTTATGGCTGTATTTGTATTGTTAGCATAATTTTCTTTTCCGAAATAAACATTCCATTCATTCATTCATATAGGCCATGACACAATTTCACAACTAACAATGGCTTTTCTGCGGCCTAACCGTCAATGAATGCCAATATCTTACGTCCTTTAACCCATTGGCCTACTTTGACGAGTTTATTCATTTATTAATGGATACAACATTTTCTTGTTAAGAGATTACCCGAAATTCAACGAAATGAGTTGATTTTGTCTGGCCGCTCAGGCACAACAGAATACTTCAACAAGAGACTCTCATTGTCCAACAGTGCAAGCAGTTGTACGGCTTTTTCAAATAGGCAGCAGCACATAATGGGTCACTTGTTGCTTTCACAATAAATTGCATTAGTTTTAATACAATTTCAACTTGTTGGTTGGCAATCCTGGTTTTCAAAAAATAATTTATAATGTAAACAAACTAGTGCAAGTTTTCATGTTGTGTTTACATCATGATGTTGTGTAGTTGTGGCTTGCGCTAAAGTAAAATAGATTTGTAGATTGTGACTTTTATCTTCAAATGAAAAAGGTAGTGAAGATGAATTTGTGGACCGAGTAACACTTAAACAGAGAAAGCAAGAAGAATTATTCGATCCTGAAAGTAATATTTATGATTCAAATGTGTTGTTACCCAGGCCTACCAGAGAACAAATAGACAATAGTGATGACATTACCCCTTCACATACAGGTCTTATCGGTGAAACTATAAATAAAGTAAGTACAGAGAAAATTGATTTACCTTTTTGTTATTAATTATTTTGTTTTTTAAACATGCTCACTTCAAACATCAGGCAAAAAGGCTAGGCCTACTAGGCCTTGGGGAAATCTCAATGACTATTATATGGAATTTTATAATAATAAACTATTTCAAGGATGGAACTACTGATATGTTAAAACAAAAATAATTTAATTATTTGTACGTTTAGGTAAAAATGGAAATATATATTCCTATATGTTTATATGTCTTATAAACTATATAATATATATGTACATTATACAAATATATATATGTAATATATATTTATCTAATAATTATATTCTATAAGTTACAATCACCGTTTGAAAATTCATTTCACTCTAACAATAAAAACTTAAATTACAGTAGTTTTGTAAGTCGAAAAAAGACAGAAAAAGTGGATTTCCTGAAAGTTCTTGTGCACTAGGAAAGAGGTAGGCCAATGGGTTAACACAGCAAAATTGGGGAGTTAGGAATTTAATATCCCATATTAGGCTATATTTAAAGGCCTACATGAACATCCTAATTCAAACCTTTGCTAACGGATAAGAGAAATCTACTGTAGGAGTAATAAATATAAAATGAATTCTTTGGGTAGTCTCAAACTTAAGGAATGGTTGAAAATTTTTGTATCATAATAGCACGAGAAAAAGAAGCAAATATAGGCCACGCCTGAAGACAAAACCAAACTGAATAACCAAATTTCTGCAGTGTACAAGTACCAAGTATCCTTGGCCTATTTTAATGTTTATATTGTAACTAGGGCTAGGCCTATTAAATTCCAATTAGAGATCAAACACAAAATTAATAGAGAGACAAGTTTGAGCCACATAACAAAGTTTAACCGTCAAAGGATAAGAATGATAGGCAAGAGAAAAATTTAAATGTAGCCTATTCTTTAAAATTTGAATCATCTTTAAACCTTTTCAGTGCCGTGGTGTTTTACTAATTTATAGTGCATATATATGCTATTTTCAAAGGAAAATGTAGTAGTTTACAAAAACGTTCATATAATGTACAATTTTAGGGGTAGGCCTAGGCCTATATAACTTGTACCATTTTTTATGCACATATAAACTGTCTATAAAATGGTATAACTATACCTAATTGCAAACTAAATTTGAGGCAAAAATCTGTAGGGCCTAGTTTTCAAAATTTATATTAGGCCTATTTAACTTTGACTCGGTATAACTTAGAAAATGCTAAACTAAAATATTTCATTGATTTTTTCAACTCAACAGTCAGGAAGAGCAGGAAATTATGATCAACATTGATAAGTAAATCAATTATAGGAGTTCAAAATAAACTTATTTTATGACTCCAAATATGCGGTTACTTAAACAACGCCAAAGAATATTTTTGTAATAAGCAAATATTTATTTTTTAGTTGTCAGGAAACTTTGTTATTATAACTAATAAATAAATAAGCATTTCCAATATACACAAACTATAAAATAAAAATGTAAAACACAACAAAATTGGATTGTGTCCACCAACACACTTTTCTTATTGACACCATTTTCAAGTTTGTTGTGAACAAGTTCCTGAAGGACACTTGAATCACTAAGATTAATTCTTTCACTCATTTTTACTCACCATTAGTAACCATGCAGAAAGAAACACTATAGCAAGCGTAAATAGCAATATCCACAATACTTTGTAGTTAACCGGTATTTGCCGCACGTACGAACTGACAAAAAACGGACGACAGTCAGATAACATCGAGGACGACTAAATCAAATCAAATCAAAAAATCTTTATTCATCATCTGCACATCATTGGTACATTGAATAGTGTCAATACATATCTATATAATAATAATAATAATAAACCATACTAATATTATTAATTCATAATGCTATGATTTTTAAGGTCTCCTTAATCTCGTTAAAAAAATAAAATAAAATAAAAACAAGAATTAGTGACAACAAAACTAAACAGAAATGTTATAACACTCGTCTAATGAATATATGGCCTGTCCAACCAAAAATGTTTTTAACTGACTTTTGAATTTGTTTAAATTGTTTTCATTTTTAATAATACTTGGGATGTATTTATAAAATTTTGATCCCATATGGACAGTTTTCTTTTCATAAAATTTTAAGCGATGTTGAGCTATTTTGATTTCATTCCCACCTCCTGTGTTGTAACTGTGAGTTTGATTATTTAGGTTAATTTTTTGAGGATTTGCCTTAACATAAACTATGGAATCAAAAATATACTGCCCAAAGACTGTCAGAATTTTAAGATTTTTGAAGTGTTCTTTTTACAGATTGGTCTTGTTTTAGCTTTAAAATTATTCTTATGGCTTTCTTTTGACTCTTTAGAATTACATCCAGGGCAGTTCTTCTGGCTGAACCGTATAAGCAGAGTCCAAATGATATATGAGAATGGATGAAAGAAAAGTACAGTACACTCTCGTTCATCGGAACTAATGTGGCGGACGGCCGGTTCGGATGTCAAAAAATTCCGATGAAGCGGAGTCCGTCGTGAGTCATCATTTCCGCCCGTACGGGGACCTATCGTGATTGTATTCACTCTTGTTTTATAGATAACACAAGATATTTTGTGTAACAGTACTCAGAGAATTTCCCATGGAATTTCAGATTATTTACTTTCCCGGAAAAACACCATAGGATCGAGTATGTAGGTTTGCTGCCATGAGGTGTTGTTAGAAAATCTAAGTTAATCAATAATTTGTGAATGTAAACACAAAATTGTATCAAGCTATGGCAATTTTTTATTTTCCCCATAAACCCCATGGGGGTGAGTATGTAGGTTTGCCACCATATGGGTTTTGAAAGCAAGTATAAGTTAAACCCTATCTAGATAATGTACATACCAAATTTGATTAAGTTTTGTCAATAAATAAGCAAGGTATAGGGTTTTCTTGATTTCCCATAAGAATAACATGGAAAACATATTTTTGGATTTTCGCCGTAACCAGTTATGCTAAGATAAAAATTCAAAATAACAAATTGTTTGTTTTTTTGAGCTCTTTTAAATGGTTTTAGTTAAAATTGATAAATTTTAAAAACTGAGGTCAAAAAATGCCAAAAACCCATTTTTGACCCCTTTGAAACCCCATTAAACCCCGTTCCCATAAACCGATGACGCTGGTTCGCGAACTCATGAAAATAGACCTGGTCTTACACCTTCATACCAAATTTCATCAAAATCTGAGGTCGCTGTCAAAAGTTATCAGTACCACAGACACATAGATATATATAAATATTATATATATATATATATATATATATATATATATACATAATATGAAAATGAACGGACGGTGTTTTTGGCTTCTGGGGACCTCAAAACAAAAAAGTATCATAGGCCTATCATGGTCCCGGGCTTAGGTCTTACTATGGCTACTACCATAATAGCGTATTCCCTGTAGGGAAATATTAAATATATAAGCAATAAAAATGTTGTAGGATAATTTCGAACTAGGTAACTAATCATCCACTAAAGCAATAATATTAAAAAAAAAAAAAATTAAATAGGCCTAAAAAAAAATTCCTCCCCGATTTCTTTTAACTTTTTCAATTTTTTTTCCTTTTTTATACATCTATTTAGTTCTTATTAGCTTCACCCAAATTGATCAATAAAAACCTAATTGCCCTAAAAAAATTTAAAAAATAACCATAGGCCCCCTAATCTCCCAAAAAATAACAAAAATAACTAAAAGCAAAAATATAAAAAAATAACCTGTTACAAGCCCTGCTATTGTAAACTATTCTGTAACAGTATAGACGCAACAGCATCATGGGAGTTGTCAGACTCGCAGATCAGTATCATGGGATATTGCGGAGCAGCCTGTTACCTGTTAGCCTGTGTACCTGTTCCGTTGGAACTGGTATATGAGGCTAGTGTTCGGTAGTAGGTACATAAATAGGCTAACTTAATACGTACAGCTTTAGTATTAAACACGCACAAAATAACACTTAAAGGCTTCAGCCGAAAACAGTTAACTTACATAAAGAAGTTTCGCTGCATATTACTTAATCAAACGTGTTTCGCCATAAGAAACCTAGGATAGGCCTAATTGTTTTCGGAAAGCTAGGAATCAATGATGATAACAATGGTACCATTCACTGTTCTGTTCCAGTCCAAAACCGTTTAATTCCAAAACAATGCCGTAAACGCTGCATAGGCCTCCCATTAAGAAATTGACACAAATACTTGAAGGTCAGAAACATGGGTCAAAATTTTGATACCAGATAGTGAAACTAGTATTAGGATAGGCTAAGGCCTGGAGACAAAATTGTAGTCTAGGCTAGCCTACGATTACTTCATCGAATATTACGAGTTACCGATCATGTTCAGCCATTCAGCAAAGGTGTTTTAAGAAAAATTGGGAATCTACGGTTACTGTGATATGACCTACCACTCACCGAATTTCCGTTTCAGTCCAAATTTAAGTTATTGAATCCAAAACCATGGTAAATTCTAACTTAATAGGCCTACCGGCAAAAATCCATTTGGAAACAAAGGTAAAAATATCAATGATAAACTCCAATAGAGTTAAGAAATTAGGCTAGGCCTAAGGCTGGGAGACAATTGAAGTAGGTCTATGTAGGCCTAACGCAGACTAGCCTAGTTGGAATGTAAGATTTAAAGACTAATACGTTCACAAGGCCTAAGCTAATAAGAACTTAAGTGGCAATAAAATTTGTTGGATAAGTTCAAACAAACAGGTCTGGGCCTGAATTAAATAGACCTACGTGATGAAATAGGGGAAGCTGGGTCCGCCATGAAACAGCCTTGACTCAATTCTTTTTTAAGTTAGCTGGAAATATAATATAGGCCTTTATTTTTTTTAAATTTTGAACCCACAATAATGAAATTCAAGATAGCTTTAATTAAGAATAATAAACTGAAATCACTAGACAGACCTCAATAAACCTCAGGCCTTACTTCATAAACCTAGGCTACCCTTCATGACATAAGGTGATATGGCCATGAACAATCACCCTAAAAATCAAGTAATATTGTATACTAACTGTAATGTAGAAAGTATAGAATAACAAATTTAACGAATTTCAAGCGCAAAATCTTGGTATGATGCAAATATTTAATAAATTTCAACGCCACGAGGTCTCCCTGTCTTCAACTCTACTAGATACCCTACAGCAAGTCGCAAATAATGCAAATACGCTTTCAATAAGAGCTCTCAAGTAACCATGATATATATAATGATTTTATTACTCGATATTCTAATTATAACACTCTAAAGCTAATTATTTCATTTAAATTATAAAACTACACATAGAAGTGTGGAACGAACCTGTGGAAGCCATCTTGAAAAGGCAGAGCACGAGAAGGACTGGAAAAATTATTCAGCTCCTTGAAGAAAAAAAAGGTTTTTTTATTATTGGCACTGTATTCGTATTATATATTCACTTACTATAACAAAATAATAATAAAATGGACGTAGTTATTTTAATTTCTCGATCTATTAATGAGATTTTGCGTTTAGAAAATTATTTAGAAAATTGTTGTGAGTTCAACTTGTCTCCAAAAGATATCTCCCCTGAAAATATACCTTCAATACCAACGGAAGTGGACAACAATGGAACAACAATAAATTCATTGTTAGAATAAAGTTATTTCCTTTTTATTACGGTTTAAGTTTGCAGTATGTTTTTAAGATTATAATATATGTTTAATATATATTATAAGTAATCATAAGATTATATTTAATAAATCAATTTCCAATATAAGTTTACAAAACAATATTAGTATGTATTTGTAATATCAGATTTTATTTATTTAAACCAATTAAAACGATAAATATTTATTAGTAAATTTCATAATATTTGTGTTACCAATCAAGACTTATAAGATTATTGTTCTAACGGAGACTAATCTTCAACCTGATGTTGCTGATGGTGAACTTGGTCTACACAATTACAACATATTTAGATGCGACCGTTCTATGCACACTAGCAACAAGATTTCTGGTGGTGGAGTTCTCATTGGGGCCCATAGGGATTTGAGTGCTCTGAGGGTTGACTTTCCAGACGACGGAGTCGAAGCAGTAGCAATATCACTCAGTCTTGAGAAAAATCACAAAAAATGCTCGTATGGGGCTCCTACATTCCCCCTCAGCAGGCTGCTGCCACTTACATCAGATACTCAAATGCCGTTGAAAGTTTGATTCTAGAGCGAAACGACTATTCAAAAATTCTCCTTATAGGTGATTATAATCTCCCGGACGAAGACTGGGAAAACTGTGACCTTCCATGTTGTTCTGCTTCAGGCGAATGTTTGATTGATTTGGCAAACACCCTCATTCTTGGACAGTATAACACCATTCCCAACTATAGAAATGTTCTTTTGGATCTGGTTTTCTCTAATGTGGAAGTAGTCGTTGAAAAAACTGATTGTCCATTGCTTCCTGGAGACAGGAACCACCCTACCTTAGTAATTAACATTCCAATTATCACACCTAGACGGTCTGAAAATCTTAGGTACAGCTGGGAGTACAGGAAATGCAATTTAATGGAGGTTGAGCAAGGGATTATTTCATGCATCCCACACCTTCATGACATCCGGGATACCAATGAGGCATATTTTACTTTTTCTGTAATGAGTTACGACAGTTGATAAATGCAAACACTCCAGTTAAAAGAATTGGTGGTTCTAATTTCCCAGTCTGGTTTTCAGCAGAACTCAAGAGGAAAAGTTATCCTTAGGAAACAATTGCACAAAGTTTATAAGCAATCCGGTCAGAGACATGATTATTTTCTCTTCTCAAGAATGAGGCAAGAATGCAAAGCACTTTCTAATCAGTGTTATACTAATTATATATCCAAAGTTGAATCTGCCATTCCTAACAACATGAAAGCATTTTGGGGATTCATTAAAAATTCACGATCTGGAGTTCCTGAAACTGAAAAACTTAGTTATAACGGCTTTGAAAGTCAAGATCCGCAAGTCATGAGCAACCTCTTTGCTAATGTTTTTTTTCAACAGCGTTTACACCTCCTGCTTTGCAACCTCCACAACATGAATTCCCGCCAAACAATGTAGTTATTTCTAACTACATTGTTGGGGTCGATGAGGTAATGGAAAAACTATCAAGACTTGACACTTCAAAGGGCTGTGGTCCCGATGGCATCCCGCCTCTTATTCTGAAGAACTGTAGAGAAGTACTCGCTCGTCCACTTGCGATGCTTTTTAATATGAACCTTCAACAAGGAACTTTCCCTGATATCCCAAAAAAAAGCTACGTGGTTCCCGCCTATAAAAATGGTGACTCCAGCAACGCAAGTAATTACAGGCCTATCACTATCCAATCAACCATTGCCAAGATTTTGGAAAGTCTAATCCTGGATTACATTGGACCTCCTCTAAGATCTTTGATTATTGAAGAGCAGCATGGGTTCTTCCCTGGTCGATCCACGTCAACAAATTTAGTTTTGCTTGAACATTACATTTTATTTAGTTTTGAAGATGGAAAACAAGTTGACTGCATCTACCTTGACTTTTCCCGTGCTTTCGACAAGGTTAGCCATGTGCACTTGTTAAGGAAGCTCTCTATGTATGGCATTATGAACCCTATGCTATCTTGTATTGATAGCTATGTGTCCGGGAGATCATCGGTTGTGCGGTTTGCTGGATCAGAGTCTCGCCCATACAGTATAGTGTCTGGTGTACCTCAGGGAGCTCACCTTGCTCCCTTGCTCTTTGAGATATTCATTAACGACATATCTCTCCATCTGAATTGTCGTTACCTCCTTTTTGCAGACGACATAAAATTGTTTATGGCGGTGCAAGACCAGGGTGACTGTCATCTTCTTCAAGAGGGCCTTGATTCGGTGATCTTATGGTGTGAACTAAATTGCCTGCCTCTAAATCCTGATAAATGTAAATGTATCTCCTTCTATAGAGGACACAAGTCTGTTGAACTCGACTACACCATCGCCAACAAAAAGATTACTTCCTGCTCCACCCTCAGAGATCTTGGTATCACGCTATCGTCGGATCTATCACCCACTGCTCATATTGATGAAATAGTTAAGAAGGCTAACAAATCTCTTGGCTTTATTGCTCGTTCCTCAAGAAGTTTTATTTCACCCTGCACATTGGTTACCCTCTACTCAAGTTTGGTCAGGCAGATCTTATGGAATATGGGAGTATTGCTTGGTCACCGTACCAAAAAAATCATCGTGAAAGATTGGAATCTATCCAGAGAAGATTTCTCAGGATCGTGGGGGTCAGACTCGGGTTCAGTTACACTAATGTCCCACTTGATGAACTACAGTGTCAGATGTCCCTCAAACCACTGGAAGTTAGACGAAAAATCTTGGATCTTACCTTTCTTTATAAGACAGTTAATTTTGAAATTGACTGCAGTGAACTCCTCCAGCTCATTGATTTTAGAGTTTCTTCCAGAACAAAGTCCCATGAACTATTTATTAGACGTAGCTATGCAAGAAATTATCTGCAGCATGGACCAATTGCAAGAATTCAGAGACTAGGCTGTGATGTCCCCCCGGATGCTGATTTCTTCTTTTCTTTGACAAAGTCACAACGTTCCGAAAGAAAATATCTTCTTCCTTTACTCTTCCATAATCCTTTTCACCTTCCAACCAAACACTCTAGCCGTTAGTCATTTTGTAAAGTAATGTTTCTCATATAAGTAATTTGTTTTCTCAATTTCTTTATTTTTTTTTTTTCAATTTCACCTACATTGCCAATCATGCTTGTAAAAACCATCAAACCCAAGAAGTTGTACACTGTTCCATATCATATAGGTTAGTTTGTCAACTGCTGCATGATATATATTTATGTGATTTGATTTAGTATTATTATTCCATAGCATATAGAGTATTATTCCTATTTTGTTCTTGTATAGTTATTGTTTGGATGTATGTATATTGTAAGTGCCAGTAGTTTAGATATGGAATCTGTAGCTTTATATGCATAATCAACATTGAATTGTGTGCATGAAGATGCATGAATTTTTTTCCGTAGCTGATGAATTTTTCGCTATGAACTGTGAACTGAAAATTTGTATGTATGTCATAAGCATGTTCTGAAATATATAAATGGTGTACGGTATCCGTCTGATTTGAAATAAATAAACTTAGGCATATATGTATTAATCAGCAAGCATGAGTCTTTTTCTCCCTTTTCTCAGGTTGTGTGCATGTAGGAGAAATCCGAGCATACTGTTAGACTCTACAATGGAATTGTCCTGTAGATGAGCAGAATCACATTACAATTAACATATTGGCCCCTCATTCACAATAGGTGTCCATTCGCATTATTCTGAGCGTTCTCTTTTGCTGTACTGTATTACAATTCTATTTAAACCCATACGTATCCCATTATTAGCTCCATGCAATATTAAATTTAATGTATAGTATTTAGTTTTTAATAGTTGTAAGTTACGAGAACTTTTTTCGTTTTTTCTTAGTGAAAAGGGTGTTCACTACTTCGGAATCGGCTAGAATCGGCTTTTACCCGCTCATTACATTGGAGTCTCTGGATCGGAATCGGATCATAGAGCGCGAAAGCTCCCCGAGTTGGCTGAACTTTTGCCTTTACAAGGTAAAGAAAAGAAACATGTTTTAGAAAGCCGATATCGCCACAAGAGCGACTAGCTGTGACTCTCAAACAAGTAATTTAGCTTGTCGATCAACTTTACCATGAGATAAGAATAAAATAAATATAAAATTGTATTTTTCACTAAGAAAAATGAAAAAATCACATAACTTACAACTATTAAAACTAAAAGGCTCCGGTCTACCTAAGCCCGAACAACAATGCCGATTGCCGAGTGCCGCCTCGCGGCCGTAGCGTTAGGCGAGTTTGATGGATGCAGAGGTTTACGGGGATCGTGTTTTAAAGTTAACCAATTAAGATAGAGATTGACTCTTAACTTTTTCTGAAAGTACTGTAGAAAAAAGGATCTCGCCGGCTATCTTTTTTAGAATTTTAAAATAAATTTTCTAATCTCAGTTATAACTGTCTAAAATCATCTGTTTTTGCGTTTTATAGATGCAGAGGTTTACGGGGATCGTGTTTTAAAACTAACCACTTAAGATAAAGATTGGCTGTTAACTTTTTATAAAAGTAGAAAAAAGTATCTCGTCGGCTATCTTTTTAGAATTTTAAAATAAAATTTCTAATTTCAGCTATAACTGTCTTAAGTCATCTGTTTTTCTCGATTTTTAACTGAAGTTTTCTTAAGAGCCAATCTCTATCTTAATTGGTTAGTTTTAAAACACGATCCCCGTAAACCTCTGCATCTATAAAACTCGCCTAGCGCTACGGACGCGGCCGCGACGCGGTATTCGGGCGCTAGGGTAGACCGCCTTAAAAGCCTTTGATTAGGCCCTATGTTGACGCTGAAATTCTCTTACAAAAATTGGCCTCAATTGCAATCTCTGGTCTGGCGCTAAAATGGTTTGAGTCTTATATTACTTAGCTGAGATCCCAGACCACTAAAATTCAGCAAAACCCGGCCTCAAAACTTAAAAAAATTCCATGAAAGAAATCATCATGAACATTCACAAGGATCCGTCCTTGGACCTCTCCTTTTCTTGGTTTACTTCGACAACATCACAGACTGTGTCCCACTGGGCAGTGTCTATCTATTTGCGGATGACACAACAACATTGTTCGTCAAAGGACGGACCTGCCAAGACTCGAGGGAGAGTCAATTGAAAAGGCAAATGAATTTGCTATTTTTTACAAACAAACTCAATTAAATTTCTTAAAAAACCAGATACAGGTTAACCCAAACTGTCCAAAGAAAAAATATTAAAATAAGACTTCAAATGTATGTATGGGAGAGGACCAAATTGAAATTTCAAAAACTGCTGACTTCTAGGGGTT
Source organism: Neoaliturus tenellus (assembly GCA_030545055.2). Lineage (NCBI taxonomy): Eukaryota > Metazoa > Arthropoda > Insecta > Hemiptera > Cicadellidae > Neoaliturus > Neoaliturus tenellus. Next base: position 6,292,779 of record CM061535.1, on the reverse strand, counting down.
AAAGCTGGTTTACTTATTTGGGCTCATTGAACAGCGCATTTCTTATTCAATAATTTTTTGGAGGCTTTTAAAGGCAACCTCGAAAGAATGTCAGTCAAAAAAGGCAATTATAGAGCTATCCTAGGTATGCCACCTCAGACCAGATGTAGAATGCTTTAAAACAACTTGGCCTTCTCACGGTGCCCTCACTTTTCATCTTTAAATCAGTTTGCTACATAAAAACTCAGAATATTTCTCCAACTTTTTCAATCACAATCAAAACCCCTGACAAAAAGTTTGTCACGAAGAGCTCGACAAATTACCTCTTTTTATACAAACTGAAATACAGTTGAACTAAACTGTTCCAAGCGCTGCCAGAAAAATTACAAAATATCCTCAAAATCACAAAGTTGAAAGATGAAGCAAAAAAGTTTCTAGTGGATTCTAGTTTTTACAATATTGGCGGTTACCTTTCAGATAACCAAATTTAAAATAAATTATCCTTTGTAAAAAAACCCCTTCACCCGTTTAATTCCTTGATTAGAGGACATACAAGTAAATAACAAGAGAGCCTCTGAACAGCATTAAAGAGCGCCCCAACCAGTGGTAAACAGCGGTTTTCATCAATGGTAAAAGAGCCCCCTAAATGGTGGTAAAAATACCCAAATCTGTAGTAAAGAGAGCCTCTGATCGGCAGTAAAGAGCGCCCTTGATCGGCAGCAGTAAAGAACGCCCCTAAATAGTGATAAAAAATGCCCCAATCGGTAGTAAAGAGCGCCTCTGATCGGCGGCAAAGAGCGAAACTATTCTTACATTGAGACTAAAAGCAAAAAGCCCCTCGACCGCTGTTGGTAAAGATCACCCCTTATCAGCAGCCAAGAATACCCCTTATCAGCAACCATTAGTAAACAGCGAACCTAACTGATGGTAAAGAGCGAAGCAATTTGTGGTAAAGAAGGTCCTCAATCGGCAGAAAAAAGCGCTGCCAATAAGCGGTCAAGAGCGCCCTCAATTGTCAGTGTGACGATGTCACAACCCAGACAGCACGTAAGCTTAAACTAAGCTTGGTTTTAGAATATTTTTAGCTTATTAGACCAAGCTTAGTTTTTAGAGTTCATTCCAAACTTAAAATAAACTTGGTGTAATGAAATTGTGTTACTACACTAACCCCAAGCTTGGTCGGAGCTCATTTTAAAATTGGTTTACCAAGTTTGTTTTTAGTCCATAAACTAAGCTCACAACAAGCTCACGAAAGTGAGTTTAAAATAAGCTGCGTGATGACGTCAACATTTATTCTGGTCTGCGCATGCGCTCTGTCGCGCTCTGTCATTGTTTTCAAACACCCTCCAACGGTCTTCTCTCCTACACAACAGCTCGCCACTTTAACGACGTCTGCCGAGCCATCTTGAAAAACACGTTTGTTGATGTGCAAGATTTTGTTCGACCTACAAATAATTCCGCGTTTGCCTCTATAAGTTTGAATTATTTTTTTAAAAGTTCTTGTTAAGGTAAGTTTCAAAAGTTTATTCATGTTAAAAGCCTCTATATTTCCAAATAAACTAAACAAATCCGTATGAACTTGACCAACATTTGCCATTTCCATGCAATTTAAGTTCACAATTCCGAAGAGATATTGCTGAAGATTTTGATTGTAAATATTAATCTAAAATATCGTAAATAGCCAATAATGTATTGTTTGCTTTCACAACTAACAACTTGCTTGTAGGATTTTTCAGATCAATCAGTAAGGTTATGCTACTGTTATTAATTAATTCTGAAAACATCTCTACAATCTTATGCTGTAAGGTTTGATAACAATATATTATGTTGAAATGTTAAGGGTATTTTGTTAATACATAACGATTACCCTATACCTCATCATATACAAAATATATTAACTTTATAGTTCTTCTGCTCAACATCACACCCATTAAAATCATTAAATATTTTAATCATAATTTATAAATCGACATGTAAAATAAATTGTGAAGTAGTGGAGGTGGCAAGCGTTGGCCCAGTTGATTCACTTTTTTCATTTGTTACTTGAAAATATTGGATTCATTCATAGGCTATGAATAAACTTTTGAGACTCATCTTTAGAAGAATTTTAAAACAGTACAAATGAAATAGGCCTACATGTCTAATAATACATTTCCTTTATTTTTGTACAAATATTCATCCCAATGGGTTTTTGACAAACTATATATATTATTTACTCAAGTTTGGAGCAACTATAAAATGAGCAAAAATAAACCTAAAACTAGTTCACTCACATATATTAAAACCAAGCCTAATGTGAGCCTAAACCAAGTTCACTCACCTAAGTTAAAACCAAGCCTGATGGGGGCTTAAAACAAGTTCCCACCAAACTTAATATGTGTTTAGTAACGCCCTGCTTTATGAAGCTTGGTTAGCCAAGTTTGGAACAAGTATAAAATGAGCTTAAAATGAGCCTAAAACCAGTTCACTCACCTAAGTTAAAACCAAGCCTAATGGGAGCTAAAAACAAGCTCCCACTAAACTTAATATGAGCATCTTTAATCAATGCAACTCTGGAGCAAGTTAAAAATGAGTTCAGGACAAGCTTAGAGTGGGTTTGGTTATTTGAGTTTGGTGGGAGTTTGGTGTTTAAACTTGGAATGAGCTTGGGAGTGGGAGCTTGGAACAAGCTCATGAACTGCCAACTTCGATCTTTAAAACAACTCCAAACTAAGCCTATCGACTTGGCTTCCCAAGCTTAAACCAAGCTTGGTAGCTTGGCTTGTTGGACTTGGAACAAGTTTGGAACAAGCTCCCTGTGCTGTTGGGGAACGTTCATTTCTTTTTCAATTAACTTTCATTAAATTATATAAAATATTCAAATTTTGTAAATGTTTCTCAAATCAAGAGAGGAAAGCTTTCAATATTTCACAAAAGTAGCCTTGAAGAAGGGTGTATAAAAAAGAATCATCCGATTTTATAGGTTAATAATTTTAAAACTACCGATCATATGGACATAGGGTTATTTTTATACTATAGTCCTGGACAGGCTTATTGGCGGCTGCCTCGATCAGCTGTTCCATTTAAAAACTCCAATTTTAAGTGGAAAAGCTTATCGCGGCACCCATTAAGACTGTCCAGGACTATAAAGGATAACTAATAAAGTTTTTTACATACATTTACAGGTGCTCAATATGGCCCCATTTAGATGCACAGCACATGTCTAAGCAATACTCAAAGTGGTCCCACAGCTTAGCTAGCATGTTTTGAGTGGTTGATTTGATGGCTGGTCTGATGCGATCCTTCAGTTCAACGAATTTTGTTGGAAGAGTAGGGATATAAACAGTGTCTTTTAAAAACCCACACAAAAAGAAATCATGTGAGCGAGTTTTTAAATAGTAGGCTTCCTCAAAGCCTAGTATTGGCCTAATTTTTTTCCAATTCCTTTGAAAATATATTGGAAAATATACTTTCAAAGCCTAGTAGACAGGGGAGCGACCCCTGTCGCTCCGACGTCATCATGCTGATGTTATCTTGCTCTACAAGATAGTGAACGGCTTAATCGACTGTCCCGACCTTCTCAGCAAAATTGACATCTCCACGCCCAGAGGCACTCGCTCCAAGACGATCTTCAGCCGGCGTTTCCTCGCCTGTTACTACGCCTATAACAGCGGTATATGTCTTCTCCTCAGGGCTGGAAGTGGCGCGGCTACCCATTTAGACTTCTTCGGGGAGAAGCCTCAGTCATTCAAAAAGAAAACTTCTCTTCTGACCACTTGAGTCGGCACCCCCCAAAGAGCTCGTAGTGATCTAAGTATAATGTTAAGTATAGTAATTTTGTAAATGTTATCATCATGTTTTGTGCCTGCAGATCAGCCTTTGTTGTTTATAATCTATTTATTGCAAATTGTCCAACTTGTTTTGTCATTGTTTGAGTTGTTTTTTTTCGCTGCACGTGTACCTGATGTTATGTCTTTCTGCTAGTTTTTGCTCTTATTTGATAGATTTATTTGTGGATTATTATCATGTTGTAACTTCATTTTTGTACATACCTTGCATCACATCTAGTCACCATAGTATTACCTCATTTTTTATATTAATTATTGCCTTAGTTCGTAACTATGTTACTTTGTAATTCAAGATGTGTTATCATGTGCTTACTGATATTATAGCCATCTTATATTGAAAATTTTTGTAAAATGGTGTAATCCGTTGGGAAATAAATAAATAAAAAGATGGATTGGCCATACTGGACCTAGCGATTCAACGTTAATCACTCCCAGATAGCTTTCTTTTTTTAAGACTCAATAAGACTTTATTTACCATTAGATACATTATGTACAATAGGCTCGTCATCAATAATTGATGACGGATAGGTTCTTGATTCAAGGATAGGTGTTTACTTGAATTTGTCTTGCCAATCAAGCATGAATTTGCGGAGACCAAATCAAGAAAAAATCAAGGATCCCCGCCAACCCTAGCTCTTGCTTCGTGCTTGAATTGTTGTTTACGAAACGTGCCACGTACCGACCAATGAGACACCGAGACTGTTTTACCCACAATGCTCTTCTCGCATCGTCTGCGTCTGCGCCCCGCTCCGCTCAGATCAGACCAGACCCCAGACCCCAGACCACTCCAGTACTCCAGTATTCGCCATTTTAGTTGTGCTTGTGTTCAATTAATCTAAATTATATACTCCCGCATGTGTAACTGACTGGGGTATCAGAAATTCGTCAAATGTCGGTAAAGTAGATCTCCTATATATCACTTACTACAGAGTGATTCCCAAGCGAGAACTAAACTTACCGACCTGTATTATTGAGAAAATTGCCAATATACTGGGAGTCGCGGATTACCGAAACACCCTTTTTAAGAAATTTTATAACAATAACCAATTGTGCCTTTATAGGTAAAGCGGTCCATCCACCGAGAAAAATTTCAATGTACAGGGTGTATCTGAAATTACCTCTCCAGACCAGAAGTCACTGATGTCAAATACAAACCCTCACTTTAAATATTTTTTTAGTTTTACACGGTTTTTAAGAAAACTTTACAATTTTATCTTGTACGCGTAATTTTAGCAGTTTATTGAATATTTGAGGTTGAAATTTCGATTTTCCTCGTTCTTCTCTGAGCATTTTAGGTTAAGCAAAAATTTCTCGGCACAAAAATGTCTTAGACTCTTTTAAATACGTTTCCAAAAAAAATTGTCAGTTTGGTCCAAAAGGTTTTTTTATTAAATTTACAACATGACGGAGATTAATGAACATGTATTTAAATGTTTAGTAAAACTAATCACGTGATAATTGATGTTTTATGATGGTATATTATTTTAAATGAGGTTCTTAGACATTTACATGTTTGGTAAGTTCTGTTTTCCCCAGTTAAAAAAATAATGTCATGCTATTTATTATTCTAAATCAGTATGATTAGGGTTTAAAATATTAAATTTTAAAGTTGCTTCAAAATTACGTCTGGTCCCCTTTGTATTGAAATCAGTGTCAATCAGCAGAGCAAAATATGTTTACCTACAACGGCACAATTTTTTTTGTACAATTTTAAAAGAGGTGCAAGGTTGGTATGGGACACCCGGTAAGACAGTATCATATTTGCACGATAGTCCTCCCAAAAATTGGTTCTTTATTTGGGATGGCACTTAATTTCTAACGAACTCATTAGGAAGTACATCATTGGCTTTACGTCATAGCATGCTAATTTAAATTTTACAATTCAACAAAAAATTTAACTAAATAGCAGATTACACAATTGATTTATCTTTTAGTGCGTACTAAGTTAATGTTTAATTTAAAAAGGTGACAGTACAGTATTTTCATTTAAAATAAAAAAGCCTTTTTATTTCCTGCCCCAGAAAACTATCTGATTTCAAAATTTAGCGACCAAACATTTTTACCCAAAATAAATATGACATTATTTTTTTCCACTCTAGCGGCCAAATTATAACATCTGAGGCAATCCTCGCGAACATCTTTTAAGTTACTACAAGTTTGGTTCTATGAATTTTTTCCCCCCAGTCCACACAATTAAACATAATTAAATGTTTATTTATTTTTGCGGGGAATTTTACCCCATGTAGACGTAATTTTACAACTACTATAATATTTTACTCAGAACCTTCACTTTGCACATAGACATATCTTGCACTACCAATATCAATTAAATTATCAAACTTAAAAATTATCATGATGATTTTCAATATCACGTATTCTTCTTTTGACTGTGAGTCGGAACGAATTGCTATATCAAGCAACTGATTGTTTTACTTTGATTGTTATTTACTGACCTGGTTTTACGGCTAAAACATACGTCCTTTGATGTGTATGGTAACTTTAATATTTTAACCATTATTTAACATACTTTTGTTAGTAACTACTGTATTATTGTATTTAGAAGCTTGAAGTTTTTTTATTTGCCTTGACAGTAATTTTTTAGGAAATTAGTTAAATTTAAAAGTTTTACACCATTAAAAACTGAAATGAAGGAATTGTAATGAATGCCAATATTACCTTATGTATTTATCATTGTATGTTCAATATTACTGGATCGTTATGTTATTCCCTGGAATTTCAACACAACTAATTGAAGGATAGTAACTGAATAGTATTTTTGTAAACAAAAGGAGTTTTTGGCAAGTTTTATCCACTTTGTTAAGATTTCAAATTATTTTGTTTTTATGGAATTTTTCATTGTTTTCGATGATCTACTGCACATTTTTTTCCAGTTAATCCATTTAATTTTTTCATATATTTATTTCATATATGTTTTTTAACCTTTATAGAATTCGGGGGAATTAGGGTGGGGGTTTGGGGAAAGAGTCTCTGAAAACGAGCCGTAGGCGAATATATTTTCATTCCTTAGATTGAGTTAGTTGCATAAGTTCAAATTTAGGTTATTTCTGCAGTCGTGGGAGTCAATTTATGTTATAAATAAATGACAAACTCATTTATTTTGCTATTTTGCTCATTTACAAACTCTTATATTTATATGTATTCTGTTCATTATATGCGACTTAAACAGCAATTAACGAATTTCTGGGTAACCCCTGAGGGGGCATGGGGGCGGAGCCCCCATCGAGCCGTAGGCGAGTTGATAGTTCTTTGCTGGATAGATGTGTTTGAAGTTATTGTTATGAAGTATCAAGAACATCTTTGAGTAATAGAGGTGTTACCGGACACACCCGATTTTAGGCCAAACTAGTTTGGCCTAGGATGAACTAGTTTTGCCTGATCGCCCTAGGAGAAACTAGTTTAGCCTCCTTTTTTCTAGGCTAAACTAGTTTAGCCTAATAGAGATAGGATAAACTAGTTTATCCTGGATGAATTGTTAGGCCAAACTAGTTTAGACTATATGAACTGTTAGGCCGAACTAGTTTGGCCGGCTAGTTTACGAATGAACTAGTTTTGCCTGGTTCGAGGTCAGGCCAAACTCATGTATAGTGCGCCACTAGTGCAAGTCTCGACCTGCTTATCACATTACACTGTTAGTACCCTATACACATGCTCGCATGTTGGATGTTTGAAAACAAGTCAACAAAGTGGTTTGATGGTTTACGGCATTAACAATTCATGAAGAACAGAGCCTTTCATTCTGGTATTAAACAATCACCTTATAAAGCTATGTTTGGCATGGATCCTATATAGAGTCGGACTGTGACCTAGATTCGACCTAGATCCGACTGTGACCTCTAAAAGTTTGCAAATATATAAAAAATCTTAAAAACGTTATAAACAATGACCTAACACCTGCAAGTGAAACAGATAGCGATTCCTGATGTGGACAAGTCTCAGGTTGACCTAAGGAATAAAATTGGCGTCACTGATGAGGTTCTGCACAAAATTGGAACAAAACATGAAATTCTTTAAAAACTCTATTGCAGGTACGCCTTCTTTTAATTTATTTAGTATATTCAGTGAATTTTTGTTTACACAAAAAAATTATCTTGTGTAAAATATAGTTTTATTTAAGGTTTTTCAAAAATTGCAAAGTTCCTTTTTTGGAGAAACATTTTCCAAATTTAGATTTTTTTTACTTTATTTAAAAAAAAATTGCCCTTTTTAATAGCAATATTTTTCTCCAAAATAGTACAGATGATTAGTTAAAGTGTAGTTAATTTATGTCATAAAAACAATTTTTACCTATGTTTTCTCTAACAATTTTACCCACAAAGTAGATCATATTTATTCGAATTCAATGAATTTGTCATTAAAACAAGCCTAAAAACATAATAAATAACGGATTGAAAAAAAACTCTATGTAAAAAAATAGGTAACCAAGACTGATCTTAAATAATTGTTTAAAATGTTGTCCTATAATATATTTATTGTTAAAAGTTAACATTATTGTTTTTCGAAAATAAAGTTGTCTGAATGTTTTCAGAACCCAGTTTGACGTGAGCGTGAGCACCCAAAGACTCTTTACTGAAAATTACTTGATATGGAGAGTGGAATCTCTTTAAGAACTCCAGCAACAAATCATTTAATTGACACCGGTCAAGGATTTGTAAAATGTTCGTAGGCCTAAATCAAAGATTGCCAAACAAAAAGAAAAATCTACAACATGCACAAAAACAAGAAGGAAACCTGCTAAAGATGCATTTTCAAAATGAAAACGTACTGTGCAATTCTAAATATCATTCCAGTTCGTCATGTAACAATAAAAAAGGAGGCCTACTTTTAGTTTTGTTCCTCAGAGTAATGAGATGTTAATTATTCATTACCCTTAAACTTTTTATATAATACTTTATTAATAAATTAAAACACTAGTTTGGCCTGAACTAAAGCAGGATAAACTGGTTTATCCGAACGCAACCCGGCCAAACTAGTTTAGCCTGTAATCAATAAGGTAAAACTAGTTTATCCTATGGCCGTCAGGAAAAACCAGTTCAGCCTAGTCCAAACTAGTTTGTTCTGGAATCGGGTTTGGCCGGTAACAGAGGTAAGTGTTCAAATTATACCATGATTATTAGTCTTAAGAGCCAGTCAGACCCAGACGTAACATACGATTTAAACAAGAAATCTGAAGTTAACTCTACTTATTTTACCAGGAGTGTTGAACCAGTATAAAAATTGATGTAACCGGCTTTATGTAAAAGATTTCATGCATTTATGAACATTGCATAGTTAGCAATTTTTAAAATCAAAATCACGGCCAGGCGACTTGCATCATTTGGTATTTGTCAAAGTTTTCTTTAGTGAGGAGGTTAGGCCTAAACTTACAGGTTGGATTTTTTTAAAGCCTAGGTTTTTTTTAATTAACAAAATATATAGGTAACAAAAGACAAAAGATATAACTATAGTGCATCATCACTTGAGAATTTGCTTTCATTTTGGCCAAGAGAGCTTTCTTTTGTTAACTTGCTCTTTTTTGGTTAGACAATTAATAGACAATATTCACTTGTTTATAGTTCAACATAACAATTCAATAGATCACGTCACATAAATACTTGGCTTTCTAGACTACAGAAGTCTTACACACTGTGTAAAGTTCGTGGTAATTATGATAACTTAAATTCTAATACATTTTGTAGGCGGTGGGCATTGAATAGGCTATATGTTATTTAATGCGGTGGGTGGGTAGTAAAAAGTTGTAGGCCTATTAAGAATTGCTGACTTCTTAACTTATGCTTAAAGCTGAAGGTCAGTTACCAAATTTATGTTGTGAGATAGAAATGTAAGTTATCCTAACTCAGGTATATAAGATTATTTATTTTATGTAAAATCACTAAAACAACAATTTAAATTAGCTAGTTACATAAAAAACTTTTGAGTAAGCAAGGCCTAGGCCAAGTTATGTGATGTTTTTCTCCCTGAACCTAAAAATTTTAAATATTTTTTAGCAAGAACTAAGTTTTTACCTAGGCTAATAACTATAGGTTTATTAATTCTTATAAGTTGTCCCTACATAGCCTAAATAAGTTAGAACCCAAAAACCTGGTCTTCAGGTCGCCGTCGCAGAAACATAAGATAAATGGAATTCTTGCATGACATTTACACAAAAACATTTGAAACGGTACAATTAAAGGCCTTTAAATTATTCGACCCTGCATTTCGATAATGCACTTAGCCTACTTAATTAAGCTAAATGCACTCCTCATACAATCTATGTAAAAGACATAAAAGCTATAACTATTGTTATTTATCAATGACAACAAAGTATTACTGTATTATTATATACTCAGTGATGTGGCATATTCATTTGTGGGAACACTCTTTGTTTTGGATACCTATGTTGAGATACCTATGGTGCCAAATAGTCTAATATTTAACACGAAAAACAATAGATAACGCTCGGCAATAGAACGGAAACACAATATTGGACTGTGACAAAAATAATTTTCATTAATGTAGTTACGGTTTACAAACCCTAACCCCGGAAACAAATAATAAGCATCCTAGGCTACCTAGTTTAATTGAGATTCTAAACCAAATTAAACTATTGTGTGAAAATTTAAACAGCTGTTGTTGCCAGTTGCGTAGTTGTGCTTACAGCGCCAGGGTGGCTCACGTCAGGGGGGATAATAATTATATATAGGGGGTTTTTCTTCACAGACATAACTCAATGACGGCTGGACGTATTTTGACGTTAAGATATCAAATTGAAATAAATGGTTTGTAGATTTGCCAATAAGTCTCGGGATTTTGAAATATCGCATCATTTAAGTACAGTAAAATGCTGAACTTTCGGACTATTTGTTTTGTTTTTTCAGTACCGTAGTTCTGCGACCGAACAAATTTTGCTTTAATTTATATTTTGCAATATAAATATTATAATATTATATTATATTTTGCAATATAAATATTAATAAATATTATAAGATATTTAACAAATATTTTGCTTTAATGCGACCAAACAACCAGGCACCGATGTCGTTTCCCGGGATGTTCATCAACAAATGTGCGCTTTTTCTGCGGAACATCTTTGCATAACCACATCCAGAAATTGCTACAAGCTTTTCCACGAACTTTAAATGTGTTTTTGTGTAATTTTAGGGGTTTTAAACATTTTCTTACATTTTTTATTTTGAAAGTTTTTAAGTCCCTTAGTCCCAATATGTGTCATATTTGACACATGCGTTTTTTTATTCTTACAAATATAAAAAAATTGTTTTGTGTTCTTTGATTTTTTTGTAACCCAAAAACCACCATTACATCAAATTTTTTTTTATTTGGGTATGGGTCTGAGGAGGTTAGTGAAAATTATTTTTGTCACAGTCCAATATTGTGTTTCCGTTCTATTGCAGAGCGTTATCTATTGTTTTTCGTGTTAAATATTAGACTATTTGGCACCATAGGTATCCAAAACAAAGAGTGTTCCCACAAATGAATATGCCACATCACTGAGTATATAATAATACAGTAATATTTATTGTGTTGTCATTGGTAAATAATAATAGTTATAGCTTTTATAACTGAAGTATAGATTGTATAAGGAGTAAATTTAGCTTAATTAGTGCATCATCAAAATGCAGTGTCGAATAATTTACAGGCATTTAATTGTACCGTTTCAAATGTGTTTTGTGTAAATGTCATTCAAGAATTCCATTGGTCTCATGTTTCTGCAACGACGACCTGAAGAAGGTTTTTGGGTTCTAACTTATTTAGGCTAGGTAGGGAGAACTTATAAACCTAATAACCTAAATAGGTTTTAGGTACGAAAGTATGAGTCGGGTTAGATTAATTTTCAGATGAAAGTGTCTAGTAGTCTATAATCTAAAATCAATGAAATCATGTGAGTATTGTTTCCTGCGTGATGTAATGTGACATAGGTGTATTTTTTAAGGTTACGGGCAATTGCCATACTGTTTACAAGAAATTACACTATTGTAATAATTTTAGTTATGTTTTTCCGCAATATTGTCAAAGAGAAAGAGTACCCCAATTTGTTTGTAAGATTTGATGACAGACAGTGAGGTGACGAAGGAGAGACAATCTAGTTGGGCTTAGAGGCACCCAAGTTGACCCACCCATCCTTTCAGTGTTCTCCTAAAGCATTTACCTTTTGAGCAATTTTGCAAAATTTTGCCGGTTATTAAGAAATTGTTAACTATTTCCCTACCTATAACTAATCAACCTCACCCAACCTTGAATTATATATATATATAGTATGTAAGTTAGGCTAAATAAAATGAATTTCACCTTAAACCAAGCTCAAGAAAATATTATAGATGCTATTTGAACCTCTTACCATAAGGAGATGAGAGTATGCCTAATATGCTATAAATGTTGTTTAAAAACCTAACAAATCGATATTAAAATTCTTGTTATTTCTATGCCAAAAGCATTTTGTTTATGGTGAGACATAATCGCTTTTAGGGTAACCGGTCTATTCCCCTTAAAATTTACGGACTCCCTGGGAATCAAAACCGTGACCTCTTTAGTCGAAGTCCAAGATGCTAATCCTTAAGCAAGTGCTTTGTCCAATTTTTATTTAGTTTTAATCAATTTGTAATCAATCGTATTATTTTAATTATACAGGCTTAAGGGAACCCGCCACCTTTTAATTGTATAATTTTAACTTTTTCATTAAAAAAATATTATTTCTTTACTCTCCATATTTTCTTTATATGTGGGCAAAATTTCAAGACATTCCGATCACCTTTTCATATATAAATAAATAAAATACAAATGAAAAACCTATTTTTGACCGCTTTGAAACCCTATAAAACCCCATTCCCATAACCCAACAATGCTGTTTCACGAACTCATGAAAATAGACTAGGTTTTACACCTTCATACCAAATTTAATCAAAATCGGAGTTTCCCTTCAAAAGTTATCAGTACCACGGACACATACATATATATGAAAATGAACGAATGGTGTTTTTGGCTTCTGGGAACCTCAAAATGAAAAAGTAAAGTGGTCCCAGGCTTAAGTCTTACCATGGCTACTACCGTAATAGTGTATTCCCTATTGGGAAATTCGCTAAAATATAAAGTAGCTCATCTTTCCTTGTTAAGCGGTGGAAAAGAAACTAACAAGGATTCCCTCAGTAGCTGCGAGCGAACCGGGAAGAGCCCTTGTCATATTTATAGTTTCTGACGGTCAATATGTTTTTTCCTATAAAATGTTATAAACTCATTACTGCTGATGAAGATGGCCATAAAAGAATAAATTTCGAAAGAGTATAAATAAACGGTTACCGTAGCGTTTTAGAATGATTTTACATCTTCTATTGGAAATTAATGTATTAAAATTAATTAATACATTAATTAATGTATTAATGTAAAAATTAATGTATAAAGATGAATTTTTGCTTGAATTTGAATTGTGAGAATTGTTGCCTCAAACTTCTGTGTTTGCTCACATGTTTTTAAATCATTGTTTTGATGAAAACTGAACACCTTTTACATAGTCCCGTTTTGAAATTCTAAATTTTTCCATCCATGAATAGTGTTATTTTTAATCTTGGCCACTTTTTGGTTGTCTCATGTGCATTACAACTAACTTATGTGCAGTCGCAGTTAGGAAGAGATACGAGAATTCAACTGAGTCGCTGGTGAAAAGCTTCATTAGCCTGTGGTTGCAGTAGGCAAACTGGAGGATAACTAGGAGGTTAGTTTTGTATAATGTACGTTACGTTAAGTATTTTCTCACTGGAATAGCATGTGTCGGTGGAAGGATTATCCTATTTACATATAAATAAATCACTGCTTATGTTAACAAGTGAGACCGTTCACACCACACATGGAAGACATGTGAATGTGTCGCAGAGGATTGCTCGCAGTAAGGTTTTGTAGAAATGTAGCGACTTTTCACGTCTATGCAGGTGCACATTGAACAACTTTGTAATCTCATGCTCCGTCTTCTCTCAGTACTATCCGGTTAGTAGAGATATTAGGATGCAATTTTATCTTTAAAAAATGTGTCATGGACTGAAGAGAAATAAAATGTTAACCGTTGGTTTAAAAGGTAGGGAGATGTCAGTGGTTGGATTGTACATAAACTACCGCAATTGCAATTCAAAATGTGTAAAATTTGTTATTTTTGTTTACGAGACAACAATAGAAACCATACAAAGCTGATCAAACTGTTGTGGGTACAAAAATTTTCATTCACTCTACCCTGTGGTGGCATTCAAAGCTCCTGTTCACTTAAATTCTTATGGCAGCTTAATGGATAACAAGATTTATAATTCCCCTCGCAGCAAATTTATGTACTGAGAGAAGAACGCAGGGCCGTATTTCTAAATAGGCTGAAAAGGTTCCCAGGCAGCACACTATGTATCATATACGTAAATATTTGGTATCAACGTATATTGAACGTATTGGTATTAATGATATAGATCGTATACATATTATATATCAACAAATAAATATTTTTTTAGGAAAACGAAAAATACGGCTAATACATCAAAACGAAAAATAAACCAAAATATTCCATCGTAAATGTTGTATTAAGTAACTTTTTTAAGTTTATAAGATTTGCTAGAAAGAGATACGATCTGTATACAATATGTTATTCCTATCTGAAACATGGTTGGACGAAAATCCGCCAGAGTCGCGGTTCGTCGTTGTCTTTCTCCTTTCTCCATCTGGCGGTTTCGGTGTCATGGCGGACTGCTAGCTGTCAAATTGTGGATTCTGTCTGTCTGCTTAGCTCTTGACTTAAACTTGAGGTAAGTTGGAAATATATTAGCTAGTGTGTCATGAGTTTTATGTATTATTTATCTGTTTGTAGTTATTGTTGAGGTAAGAAATAACCAAATGGTTTAAAGGTTAGTTCTATTGTTAGCCTGCCTTTGACAACCTCCAAATTTTAACTTAAGGTCTGACAGGTTTTGAAAAGTGCGATCATTATAGACTTAAATCCTTTTATCAGGTTTTGTGTTTTGTATAAACTATGTAAGTTATAAACCCTTGTTGTTATAAACAATGTTTATAATCAAAGCCTGTATTTAGGCCTAGTTCAGAATTCAATGGCATCTTAGCTAGGCCTAGGTGTAGGTCTAGGTGCTAAGACAAAGTTATTAAATGCATTAAAAGCTATTGAGTAATAGGCTGTCAGGTGTAGGTCTAGGTGCTAGGACAAAGTTATTAAATGCATTAAAAGCTATTGAGTAATAGGCTGTCAGGCTGAAGTTATTAAATTTATTTCAAATTAGCTAGGCTTAGGCAAGAAGGTCATATTTAGACTCCCTAAACCAAAACACTTTTTAGTACAAGCCACATTCAAGCAGTTGCTAAAAAAATAAATTGTTAGGCTTCCATTATCGGACCAGTAGTGTTAGCGGACTGCACCATATTGATAGATTTTAACTTGCACTTCATTTTCAGTTTCATGGGAATCCTGTTGTCTCATTCGAATAGTGCAGTCCGTATATTCTATTCCTTCCCTGTTACCTTAGTCTTACCTAGGCTACAATAATGTTCAGACTGCAAGGCCTACATGAAGGTCGGGGAATCTTTGTTATCCGACTCCACCGTTATTATCAATGTGGACAATTTTATATTGCGATAATATTGCTATTATATCGGTGATACAATTACACAATACGATTACAATAATATCACCTGATTTATGATATTAATATTAGAGATATATGACATTAAACGTTATAAAGTAATATATACTTTTAAATATTATCAAAAAATAAAAATTCTCAATTTAATTTGTATTAATTAGGAGTTTACAACAAAATCTTAGTAGCATATTGTTAATTCAACTTGGTGTAGATGGTTTTAAAAATGCCGTTGGAAACCTATATGAACAAGTATTTGATTTGGCTTGTGTAAATATGTACTTATGTTTGTTTGAATCTAGCCTATGCTTTTGTTTTAGATCAGATTGATTCAATGGAACGTACGATTTTGCAAACAAAAATAGATGTAACAGCAATATTAGAGATTCTGCAAGACGGACCAGCTAGAAGACAGCCGATAGAGGATACGTCTTCTATTGAGAAGTTGTTCCCCCTGAAAGAAACAGAAGATTTAGACGATTTGGAACAACTACTCCTCAATGATCAGGAAAAGTCAAAGCAAGTGGTAAGCAACATTTTAGCTACTTTACCTTTAGGGAATACGCTATTACGGTAGTAGTCACGGTAAGACCTAAGCCCGGGACCATGTTACTTTTTGGTGTTGAGGTCGCCAGAAGCCAAAAACACCGATAGTTCAAATTCATTTATACATATTTGTGTGGGTATCCGTGAACACGATTACTTTTGAACGGAACCTTCAATTTTGATAAAATTTGTCACAGGGGTGTGAGGCAGCATTTATTTGATCAAGTTTGCAAACCAGAATGTCCAGAACGGACAATGTTAACAGGGTTTCAAAAGGGCAAAAAATGGGTTTTTGGCTTTTTTACAATAATTTTTCAAGTTCAACTAACATAACAAACCATTTTAAAGAGCTTAAAAAACAAAGAATTTATTATTTCAAACCTTTGATTAGCTTAAATGGTTTTAGAGAAAATTAAAAAATGTATTCCTACGTTATTCTAAAGCGAAATTAACAAACACCTAATCTCATTTATTTATTGATTGTGATTATATAGAGATTGTGTTGTCAACTCGGACGGCAACTACTACGAGTGCTAGTAAATCCACACTGACGCTCCAAGCCACTGTTCCTTGCGTAACTGGAGTCCCCAGGTGGTTCAGTCGGACAACCTAATTGACGGAGTGTCATGACTGTCCCAATAACCTATATTAGACTGAGGAATACACTTTGTACGACGCAGCGTTTGCTTCGCGGCGACTTTTGATCCCAAACAAACTTGATCGCTCAATTTTTATTTTTGTTTCTGTCAATACTGTATAATTGTTCTTAAAGTCGTGCCGGATTATCAAGCGTGCCGGATCAAAGGATACAAAAGCACATACTGGAAGTTAACTGTAATTAAAAGAAAATAAATTTTAATGAAAACGTCTTCTACTGTGTTCTTTTATTTAATTGCTTATGTCGACAGCTTGTTTCTTTCCAATTCCTTTAGCCTCTATGAAAATAAAGCCTATCATGGCTTTTTATGATGATAGTGAGTTAACTTATAATTTCTAATTATTTATGTTTAGAAAGAATACGTGCGCCAAATAGGAGGGTCTAGCATTGAGGATGCAAAAAGAAGGGCCTTCAAGAAGCTGTTCACAAATGAATTGGCCAGACACTTCAGCTGGGAAGGAAAGGGAGGAAAAAAGAGGAGCCTTAATCAGCTGAACATCGTGCAAGTCGTTGGACGTAAGTTATCTACAGTACAAGTTATCTTTACGGAACTCAAAAGGATTTTATTTTTCTCTGTAGTTTTCAAGCAGAATTTTTAAAAGTCTTAACGTTATTGTCGGGATTTTAAAATACATTAGCATCAGAAATATGTGTAAGTGTAACAGATACGGAATTAATGGAACAAGTTTTGGGAATAATTAAACGTACTTTTCTTAATTTAATAGTTTAAACATTTATGCTCTCTATTTTGCAACCTCGATAATGCAGTCTCCTATTTTCAATTCAAAATTCCTTTATTTGCTATTTACAAAAGGGGGAATTTAGGGCTATAAGTCCCTTTCTTACAAGTAACCCTATGTTACATTCCGGGTATTACACAATGTTAATTAATAAAAAAGTATATTGAATTAAACAAATCATAATGTTTTATTAAAATATGACTAAACAGTATTATATTTTTTAAATTTCATTATAATGAAATTTAAAGGTAATATTTCGTTCACACACATACAACAAACTGTCAATCAAACGACGATCAGCTTCCCGCAGGAATAACATGTTCTCTATTAATTGAGGATCCCCGCTAATTGCGGCCGCAAGAGGACAGACACTGAGTACAGGAATGTGCATGCTACTTATTGTGTCCGCGATTTTTGGCAGTATTCAGAAATTATGAAACAGTAATTTCCAGTTCAAATTTGTAAAACAAACACATTAACTATTGTTATTTTATCTAACAGTTATTGCAATTCATGTTACAATGAGATGATTTAATAGTTTATATGATGCTTATTCCAACTATTAAGCTGCATTTTATTACAGTAGAAGCCCTCTAGTCCGGCCTCGGATGGTTCGGCCGCCGGATAATCCAGCCGCGGTCTTCTGGAAATAAAATGTTCAGCCGCGGGCATTTCCCACGGCCAAAATAGACAAGACCAAAAATAGATATAACTTGTTCCATGGTATATCACTAAAATATATCAGTTCAATTGCCGATTTTCGGAATCTTTGTGGTCTGATGTCTTCTAAAACATTTTGTTCGTGTTCTATTTATATATGGCCTGATGTAACAAAGAAGTTAGGTAACTAGACGGATTTAGTCGCTATCACCGTCCCATTTATATATAGTGCCTTCGTTGACAGAACACCAGTGTTTATTAAACACACTTTCATCGCTTGTCCGTTGTCCGATCGTCATTTCGGCGCTATTAGGCCTACAACGTCTGAGCGAGCAAATCATGATTCTTACAAAGTCGATATACTATTGATTGGACAAGTATGAGACCCTTCATTGTTAAATACACCCTAATAGTTTATTGTTGGAACACACATAGCCTATAATTAAGGTCTCAGTTTAACCCGTTTAATACACCGCCGGTTAATCCGGCCATTTTGAAATCCGGCCGGTGGTCCGGTGCGAGGTGGCCGGATTTGAGGGCTTCTACTGTATATTGTTTGTGTAAAAACGTTGAGAGTAAACATGTGCAAAGCAATTACTAAGCACAAGTTTAATAGCCCAACCTTTTATGTGATTTCAACTTTTTTCAGGTGAGATGTGGAATGGGCCCTTTAAACACTTATTTAATTTGAAGACTTTTGAAAAAACAGTGTCGGAATGGTTCCGCCAATCAGGAACAAGAATTTATGTCAAGAACAAAAATGTTCACTAAATTACAATTTGATTAGGCCTAGAGTTTGTTTCAATAAATTACAATTTGATTCGTAGAGTTTGTTTTATTCATATACCAACATTTGGTCTGTAATTAAGGATAAGGTGCAGTATGTGTTAGTGATGTATACTATATTATTTCCGTAGTTGAAATGGTTAAACCTAAGTTTGTGCTGCAATTCAATTTTATTCTTATTGAAAATATGGTCATTTAATTAGTTTTTTCTGAAATAATTTGTGGAAGGGCCAAGTAAATTAAAAGCTTTTAATGTGGTTTCTCTAAAACATTAACTTTCTATACAACCTTCATTATATACCGTATATTTATATATATATGTATCTTGCACTAAATTATGGTTAATTTCATTTCAATATTTCTTGAAAACAACTCAACGTTAATTTTTTTAAAGTAAAAGTTGTTTTTGTCGAATATTGTTAAGAATAACGTGAAATATTCAGCTGAAGATTGCGATTTTTAGTTTCTTGTGATTGCTAGCTGGCAGCTTTGTCTCCATTCCTTTGAAGGGAACACTAGACACACCAACAATATAATATTCAATTTTGAATATACTGTAATGTTTTATGATGAAGTTACTGTAACAGGTGCTCACCCCAAATCAGGACTGTAACTAACTAGGCTGGGTCAGCCGGGAAACCGCCCCGGGGCCCCCAGTTTGCCTTAGGAGCCTCCAATGCAATCCTTGTCCTTGGGCCCCTGAGGTCCTAACTACAGGTTTTCTTCAGACGGAACTTTTCTAGTAGGTTGTCCCTAAACTAGAACCATTAGATATTTACCTGACAAATCACAAAACACATATTTCCAATAATAACTTAAAATATTGTTTTACCATTATATTTTATACTTAGTTTACAATGCATATTATTACAAATGCTTTCAAAGAAAATTATTACAAAAATAAATTTATATAATTTATGTATTGATTTTTTTGACAAATGTTTTTGGAGGCACTTTTTATTAATATGTGGTATAAAATATGTATCATCTTTGTATAATATATGTATTATATACATATCAGATATGCTAAATTTTCTCTCAAAATATACATATTATATATGGATATATAATATGTATTATATCCGTAGTTTAATACTTATACGATACGCATATAATACATATTTAGGTAGGACATATTTACAGATACAATCTGTATTATATACGTTCCTATACAGATTGTATACAAAAGCTATACCATGTCGGTAGGTAAATTATACGTATTGTATACATATTTGTGCTGCATGGGTTGGAGCCTATAGCGGCAAAATTTTAGGGGCGGCACTTTGGCAATTTACAAAAAATTGAAAATAATTTTACTCATTTAATGACAGAAACTTCTTTAAGCCCATTATTCTGATTGGAAGTGTATTCATTTGAGGAAACGGAAATCTGTTTATTCTTTTCATAAGAATTTACTCCACATAATTTTGTAGCATATTTTTCATTTAGGGTAATTGTAACGATACTCACAGTTTGTATAGGCCCAGAAAGATTGACATACACTTTCGCTCCCAGTCTTTACATTCGCAACTAGTGATTTCCTTTTTTCAAAAAATTAACGAATTAACAAATAGATTGGCCACAAAACAGAGCAAACTTATGGTATTATTGATTTATAAAATAAATCCCCTCATGAAGAAAGTAATTTTTTATGAATGGAACGAAAAATTTAATTACTTGCCAGGTTTAGATGTTCCGCAAAACAACCAAACTTTTGCCAACATCACAATCAACAGTAAAAAATTTTAGTTTGAGTTTACACACCAGGGACCACTACTGGAGAATTTTCACGTTGGAGTGTCACAACTGATGATGTTAGGTAGGTAGGCTATGCTGCTTACTCTATGATGTTAGACTGTGACGCTGTCACAAGAAACCCTTCGAACTATGTTTTGTAGCTTGTGACAAGACCAATAACATAATTATTGTGCTGACAGTTGCGTCTACCTACACTGCCTTGCTTGTCCACTGTTCCTGTGAAGTTACTTTTTGATCATTTGTGTTATGATTCCTTTTAAATAATTATTCAATTAAAGAATACACAGATCATAAAATATTTTGGTACTTGACATAGTTTTTTGTATATTGAGTCATAGATGTAATCTGTGGTGTATTTTTAGGGATTATGCTCCTATAAGTGACAATGTATGTATGTGTGTATGAATGTATGTATGTGTCTGTCCCTAAGTAGTGGGAGGGGGGCGGCAGAAAATGGATAGCCTACAGGCGGCAAAATCCTAAATCCGGCCCTGGAAGAAAGCTGTTATAATTATTTTTTTACCATTGTTTTTTTTAATTTCAAAATATTTGTTTCAGGAAAAAGGAGCCGGCCCCAGTTGTTGATGAGGCAGATCTAGAAGAACCTTAACTAAAGAAATAGGCCCTATATGTTATGGTTGACAATAGAAATTGTTGTTAATTTTTATAACGTGGATGACACGGAGAAGTATCTTGCCATGATAAGGTATAAATTAAATCTTCTGTATTTGAAATTTATGGAGAATTCTTAATTTAAATATTAAAGCCTTTAAATATTTACAAAACTGCAATGTAGTTGTGAAATTTGTTGCTATAACTAGGCTAATAAATGTTCATTTAATTTAATGTTGTATGTTTTTCACAAAAGGAAGTCTGATGGAAAATCCTTAAATAGTGTGTGTAAACTTTGTTAATATGTATAGAATTTATTATTTAAGAAAGTAGCCTGTATTAATTGGCGTGACTTTTTACCCCTGTTTTATGTTTAATTGGTATCAAACCTGTTCAAATGTAAATAGCAATGACATTGTTGATGTTCCCGGTCTAAACTTTTATTTAGTACTTGTTACCTATTTTAATTGTTGAGACTTTCTACTCCACCTTCATCTTTGTTCTTATTAGAAGTATGTATTTAAATTGTAAATAATAATTTGTTTTGTAATTTTTAATTTATTTTCACTGACTAAAACTAATATTTAGTATACATTTACCAACTTATTCATGACCCATTTAAATTGTTAAGACTCTATTGTTGTTTTATCCATTTATACTAACCAAAACTTGTATTATTACTTTGTATCAAGTTTTTAATTTAAATTTGTTTGTACTTAAGGTATTCAGTAGGCCTTTACTTCTTTCAGAATTGTTTGTGAGAAACCAAGATGTTTTTGTCATAAATGGTTTGTGGCCTGATCGCAAAATAAAGTCTCGATTAAATTTTATTGAGTCTTATTGAATGTGAATCCCATAACTTATGATTTACCTTTGATGTTACTAAAAATGATTTATAGTTTGTTGAAGGGACTGGTAACGTGTTCAATAAAATCTAGCAACTTGAAAACATTCAACAGAATGATGGACTTATTTAATGTTATATTTTTTATCATCTTACAGCTTTAAATTGAAGTGTGTATTGATAAAATATTTAACCTTTGAAAACAATTCCGGGGTTTGATTGTTAAATAACACTTTTTAGGATGTTATTCTAAAGTGATTTGCATATTTACGTCTTCTTTTTATATTTTGTTTTACTCGTACTTGTACATCTAAAACCAATTAATAACAAACTTCAGAGTAATATTGTTACTAATCTAAACATTACAAAGTAATCATGCAAGAAAATTATTTGTTATGCTTCAAGCATTAACTTCTGTTCAAAAACTAAAAAGGAAAAACCTAATTTAATGCACAATGAGCCGTGTTACCACATAGTGTTCTGTTGTTTTTGCCTTTGTTTTATTGAGGTGTGAAGATGTAAATCAAATGAGTTGAAGACAATCGCTGGACTAATTTCTCCTTTAGGGACAGTTTTACTGCCTATTGAATACAAATTTTTAGGGTGATTGGTTGGAATCAGTAATTATTTGTGTCTTTAATTTTTATTAAGTACAATTTTTACCTATATTTCAAAGTAGACATTATTTTTATGATAAACATTTCTATATTTTTTTTTATACGCTATTGTTTTTATTTGTCATTGTTTAGCTACCGATGGATACCCTTGACTATAAGTTGGGAGCGGTATGTAACCAGATTGGAAAAAAATCTTCTGTTTAGGAATTCGGTAGGTTCACGTTCAGATGCTCCGTAGGATGGTAAGTTCACGTTCAGCCGCTCCCATCATTTTATTTAGCCATAGCCACAGGTGGATGCAGCTGAACGGGACCATTGAATCTTGAATTTATCTTGTTTTCTTCATGATAATACCTTGATTTATTCTTGATTTAACCTTGAAGTAAGTCACAATCTATCCTTGAATTAATCATGGTTCATTCTTGAATAATTCATGATTCAACCTTGAATAAGTCATTATTTTACATTGATTTGATACTGATTCCTTGAATAGGTATTGTTGAATCAAGCAGAAAATTCAAGATTGATTCAAACTCCGAAAGTGTTGAGTTGAACTCTTGAATCAAGCATGAAACATTAATAATGCCTTGATTCTTCATGCTTTATTCATGCTTGCAATCTTGAATATTCAATATTGATTCATGCATAAATCAATACAATTTTGCTGTCTCAGCCAATGTCACCAGACCTTACTGTTTGTGATTTATTTTTGTTGAGGGTTTGTAAAAGACACTGTTTATATTCCGCTCCTTCTAACAAACATTGGTTAAACTGAAGAACCAAGTTAGAGCAACCATCGAATCCATCACAAGACATGCTAGCTAAGGTCTGAGCCGAATTTGAGTATGGCATAGACTTGTGCTTTGCATCTAAAGGGGGCATTATTGAGCATCTGTAAATGGCATCTAAAAAAACTTTATTAGTTATCCTTTAGTATAAAAATAACCCTATGTCCATATGATTCTTAGGGACCCAAAGTAACCGCAAGTACCAAATTCACCCAAAGTAGTCGCAAAGCCTGGTCTCTTCTCAGAAAGCTCTCCACTGGTAAAACAAATGATAAAAACACTGTCTCGCAACCTCGCCCTTGTGATATTGCAAGTTTGTCTAAACCCATGCATACGTCTGTGGACAAGAAGGTGAACTTTAAGCTAAATGAAATAAAGCAAAGTCGGCAAGCACCATTGGAAGTCTCTAGACCTTTCACTATATGGATGAGCTAGATGCGGCGATTGATGAGATACCAATTGGCAAAGCAGCAGGCTTGGATGAAATCTTCCCGGAGTTTATAAAACACTCGGATAAAAAGGCTAGGCAATGGCTTCTTGCAGTTTTTGACACCATAATGGAAACTTGCGACTTGCCTGGTATATTTAGAAAATCCAAAATAATAGCTGTCTTGAAGCCCGGTAAAGATCCAAAACTACCCGAAAGTTACCGACCCATAGCCCTTCTTAGTGTCTGTTATAAGCTGCTCGAGAGGTTGATATACAACAGATTCCTCCCTGTTCTCGATTCCAGCATCCCCGTTGAACAAGCTGGGTTTAGACCTGGGCGCAACTGTTGTGATCAGGTTCTAGGTCTTACTTCTTTCATCGAGAATAATGGGTTTGAGCGAAGACTGAAAACCTCCGTTGCTTTCTTAGATCTTGCTGCAGCTTATGACACTATCTGGAGAAAAGGCCTCCTTATTAAATTTTACAACCTGATTCCTTGCCCTTTCCTGTTGCGTCTCCTCAACTCAATGCTCTCCAAAAGGATAATTAAAGTATATTTGTGACGAAAGGAAAGTACTTTTAGGCAACTAAAGGGTGGTCTGCCAAAGGGGTCAGTGCTCGCCCCACTGCTGTTTAATGTGTATACAGCCGAAATCCCAGACACTCGCTTCTCAAAGTTCGTTAACGCAGATTATATAGCTCTGGCTTATCAGCACAAGGAATTCCAACTAGCTGAGGAAACACTAACAAATGACCTCACGACCCTCGGTGAATACTTTAAAGCCTGGAAGCTAAATCCAAACCCAACAAAAACCGAGGTTTCTTGCTTCCACTTGAACAATAGAATGGCCCACCAAAGGCTTAAAATTGTATTTGACGGTGTTGAGCTAAAGCACAATGAAAACCCACAGTACCTGGGGGTCACTTTAGATCGGTCCCTGACATTCAAAAGCCACATACAAAAGACAGCAGCCAAGATGAGAACCAGGACTAACATTGTCCATCACCTTGCTGGCTCCACATGGGGAGCTAACGCACAAGTTCTGCGAACCACTGCTCTGTCCCTAGTTTACTCAACCACCACTGCGGACAGCATCCCAGTTGACGGACACAAACTTTTCAATCCATACCGACTAAACTTCCTCCTGGGACTCTTTCCAAGGTCGGAATCACTTTTTGATTGCTGACCCAACCTTAGCAGTAAGTGGTATGGATCTTCCTCGGAAGCAGTGGACTGTTCTCAATCGATTCCGCACTGGAGTGGGAAGATGTAATTATTGGAAATACAAATGGGGAATGACAGAAGACCAGTCATGCGGCTGTGGAGCGGAGTTCCAGACTATGACTCACATGGTCAATGAGTGCCCTTTGAGTGCTTTGCCGGAAGTGCTGATGGGCCTTCATTATGCAAGTGAGGCTGAGCTGCAATGGCTTAGCACCCTCTGGATTTAGCTTTATAGAGAGATCATTAATGTTAATTTTAGTTTTATTTTAAATGTATTGACACAGGTACTTTGCACTGCAGACCATCTATTATTTATTTTATTATTATTATTTTTAAGATGGTAGCTGGTTATGACAGCCATACGATGTATATATATATATATATATATATATATATATATATATATATATATATATTATTGAGCATCTGTAAATGTCATCTAAAAAAACTTTATTAGTTATCCTTTAGTATAAAAATAACCCTATGTCCATATGATTATTAGTTTTGAAATTATAAACCTATAAAATCGGATGATTCTTTTTGATACACCCTGTATTACTGATTGTTACCAGTTTTACGTGCTATATGCTGAAAATCATCAGTTTGATTGGGAAACAACTGCTGAGGTATGGTTTCATGACCTGGTTCATGGAGCCATTCTTTTGGGCCAGAAAGCTTCACTCTACTCTGGACAACTGCACCAGATGGTCCAGCAAAGGCCGATTAGAGTTTCATACCCATATGATTAATAATTAGCCCTATTTTTTGTGTACACTATCATTATACTAATCTTAGAAACTAAAGTCCAACCTTGACTGTTGATACCCCGAGAAGTCACTTACTGCCATATTGCCGTGAAGGTCCATATCACTTAAGGTCTATTGCCATGAAGTCACCTGCTGTCACGAAGTCATCCACTCCCCTGAAGTCACCTTCTCCCATGAAGTCGTCTGCTACCGCGACTTCATTTGATACCGTGAAGTCGTAGAGTGGCGTGAAGTTATCATTGATACTACCTACATCATCTCTGATGTGTCATTCACAATTGGGACGCCTAATTGGACGAATAGCCACATATTGTCTATCCCGAGGTTCAATAAATAATGCACTTGTAGTTTTTTTAATGCGATTTATTAGAGCAGGTTTCAACTAATAAAACAACTGAGTAATACCTTAACATCAAAGTCATGAATTCTTCAATTAATGACTAAATTTAGACTAAGTTAACTCATAGCCTTATTAGGGAATAGGTCTATGCATTATGTATTCACCCATTATTTCGGAATTAATGGTCCAAATGAGTCGGCCACACAGATTTAAATGAGATAATATTATATTATGGGGTGATGTTACTTTGACCTGCTCGACATTTTTAATGCTAATCAATCCGCACTATGCCTGTTTCTATTTGAACCAGTCACTGCCATTTATTCCATTTAATTTATTTCCAGTAAGGATTGTGCAATCGATATGTTGAACTACCACAATGTTCACAAATATATCAGCTAATACATCTTTGACGACACCGGCCCGCTTAATGCAATCACTCAAGTTTACTGAACAGCGCGCGGCTAAGGCAGTTAGGTTTATGTTTTTGCTAAAATATACATGTTAAAAATACTTTCTAAAGATATTAACAGTGAAAAATAAGATGAGCACTTACTTAATTGGATAATCAAGTGTAACTACATGGAGTGGCCAATGAAAATATTTTTAAAAACAAGTTTTACAATTGGCTTTTAGCACCCCAATGTACTCACTAGAGGAATTTTTTGCCATGGAGAGAATTGTGTTCTAGTTTGTATTTAAAAAAAAAAGTGTCTGCCCCTTTTTGTGTTATGATGGTTGCTGTTTCATTTTAATGAAGATGTTATTTACAAGTTGTATTTTATGTTCTTGTGTTTGACCTAGCTTTATGCTGGAAAAATGACTTTGTCAATGCTGTAATGTTTTTACGACAAATAAATATTTATTATTATTATTATTAATGGCCCCATCAACAACAACCTGTCTTTGGCCAATTACAGGTATCTATAGACGACCAGAATTATGTTTCATCGCAAGGGAAGCTATTTAAAACTACTAATTGAGCAATACAATAGGTAATAATTCAATATACATTGTAAATAAAAAAACTATATTTGGAATAAAAAAATGCTAAATATCACAAGCAACTTTAATTATTGACATTCACTATATCTTCTTAATATAATTGTCAGTATCATCACTTAAGCATATAACATATGTTATGCATATACTCCGTTACTAAATGCTAAATTTTGATAACTTTGAATAATTTTTTTAGGCCTACTACTTTTTTTATAGCGTTTATTAACAAAAACAAATGAAAAAAATGTCAATTTTGTTTGCCAAACCAAATAATATTGAACCAAAATATAGTCCTAGAATAGCATTTAGAGGATTTATTAGTGTAGTGTTCTTTCAGTGTTTCCTCACCCTCTGAGCTATGTTTATTTCTCAGGTGGGAAATGGGGGAGGGGATTAAACTTCCAGAAAGGAAAATATTGATAGGTGATAACTTATTGGTCATCTATGGAAATAGAAATAAACATAAATTAACACAACCATAGTCCTTTGAAGCTCGTATATTAGTCAATCGCATATTTTTTGCAATTAATTAATATCAATTTCCACCACTAGCGATGAATTCATCATTATCCATCATCAGCCATAATTTCCGTTCAATACCAAACAGGTGAAGAAAGGAACATTACTGCTGCTAGTGATCTCGGCTAACCCTTGATATTTGGCTATGATGTTCACATCTGGAGTGGTCATTGATGATTGCTAAAAGATTAAGATAGCCATAACAATATTTACTAACTATACAGGGTGTTGGGAAAAAAGGTTTCAGGAATTCAGGAGGTTATTGCCCACATCAAAATAAGCAAAAAAGTTCCTGTAAACATATGTCCTAAAATTCTTCGTTAACCCGCTAGCCGCCATTTTGTTTTTTACACTAAATAATTTTTATTTCCGTAAAGGATCATTGTATTAAGTTAATATTTGGCATGCACCTTTATTATAGCAATACCCATTTTCAAGAAAGTTTATTTTTTTCTAATGTGTATTTTCAAAATGGCGGCCATTTTAAAATTTTTAACTAAAATATCTCAAAACCGGTAAATTTTATAAAAATTTTATTAGACACAAAAAAGTTGACAAATTTAATTATCTAACCAATGGTATCAAGTTTGTAAAGATCTGACAACAAATAACGAAGTTATTTAGATTAGTTAGATAATTAAATTTGTCAACTTTTTTGTGTCTAGTAAAATTTTTATAAAATTTACCGATTTTGAGATATTTTAGTTTAAAATTTTAAAATGGCCACCATTTTGAAAATACACATTAGAAAAAAATTAATTTTTTCTTGAAAATGGGTATTGCTATGATGAAGGTTCATGCCAAATATAACTTAATACAATGATCCATTACCGAAATAAAAATTATTTAGGGTAAAAAACAAAATGGCGGCTAGCGGGTTAACGAAGCATTTTAGGACATATGTTTATAGGAACTTTTTTGCTAATTTTGATGTGGGCAATAACCTCCTGAATTCCTGAAACGGTTTTTCCGAACACCCTGTATATCAAGTCAGGTTTCAATTAGTCTTTTTTTACTGCTTTTAAGCTCTGAATGAGATCTCGTGAGAAAGGAGCCTAACATCACGAAGCAATTCTTTGTATGCTTTTGAGAGAGAAGCAATTTAATTTGCGAGGTTCAGGCAGGACAGCTATATTTTATACTCAATCACCGGTACATCACCAGAAATAAATAAATAAAGTAGCAAGAATACAACAAAAATAATCTATGCAAACTTTTTATTGAAGCCTTAGAGTGTAAGCTACAATCTTTATCCATGAAATTTATTTATGGTTAAAAAATAAACAGTTTCACAAAACAATGCACTTTTTAGCTTAATCAAACATCAGTAAACTAGGGCTCCTTATTCAATAAATGGGCTATATTACTTCTATAACTAACTATAAAGCGATACAATAACAAGCATTCTATAAGCAATATGAGTACTATATGCATACTGGAAACAGAAAATATTATTTTGGCTACAGCACTCTAATTTTACTCGGAATTTGTTTGGAGAATCAACAAAAAAAAGGTTGGTGTGCTATCTGCAAAGCATAATTTATAGTTAAGTTGTAACTTTAGGGTATTATTTTATCTTCAATTAACTACATTACCAGTAAGGTATATTTTATAATAGAAAAAAAAATTTAAACATCCTTACTTATTTTATCTTAGTATTAATAGCATATAATATGATATCAGTTATTGACATACAACAATATTTTAACTAAACACAATCTTTAACATATAATGAAAACCAACGTAAAACTAGAATTGTTTGTAAAGTACCTAAGTGTTAAAACAGTTATTGTAACGACTGTGAATTTGATCAACATTTGCAGCACTTTAGTGTGTATAATTGATCATTCATGATCAAGAAAAACCTTGCATAAGATGTCACCGTTAATATAATGTGTAAGACTTTTCTTGATAATTTTCTTACATTGAGACCAAAAGCATAAACAATTTAATTCAAGAGTCTCAAGACTCAGATAGATGTGACTTTGTGAAAAGGGGATGGTTGAGGAGAGGTTTCTTACACCACAGCCTAGCTGTCCTATTGATCTGTTAAATTTGTTTAGTTCAGAGCTAAATAACAGCTGGATGGTGGAGGGGTATCTTAAAACTAGAAGCCTACGAAAACTTTCAATAGCCAGTAAATCTTGTCCCTACAGTTATAAGTATTGACAAAGTTTTTTTGTAATTAAAATGCCAGCATTATGCACAGTGGTTTTAGGGAGCTACCACCTTACAATGATCTACCATTTATCTAAATCATGCCAAGTCTCAACATCCTGATCAGCTGGCGTATATTCACCAGGATTTTTAACTCTAATATGCGTGATATTTAATAAAATTTCTTCAGCTGAAAGATCATCCCAAACTGGTATGGTGGACACCAAAGTTTCTTCGGAGAAACCAAAAGTCTCATTTGAATTTTCAGAAATAGGCATATCAGATTGAGTGGGGTGCTCTGATAAATTCTCATTACAAGATGGTTTTATTTCTGGCTGTTTTCCAAAATTTTTTATTTCACTATTAAGATCTCCTTTTGTGTTGACATCTTGGATGCTCATTTGTTGTTGTTGAGTTTCATTATTTTTCATTGCAAACTTGTTAGTCGTTTCAGGAATTGAATGTGCCAATCCTTTGGATTTAACATCCACAAGTAACGTATCTTGAACATTATTTGTTTTGATTGAAAGTTTACAAAAGTTATCTAGAAGTTTTGAACAAGTTTCTTCCATATTAATTTCCTGGACTTCATGGATGCGGCTGCTTGTCAACATCTCATTTTTAGGTATCATATTTGTAAACAGATTTGTATTCAAATCTTGATTCATATTTGTGCTTGTATTTATATTCATTCCATCACTGGGTTGTTGAGTTGAAATTTGACCAGAACTATGCGCAGAGCTTGGTGTGTTGCAGGAAAGGTATCGAAACTCAATTTCATCTGAGGATGAAATATGTTTCTCACTTGATGTACTATTTGGTGCCGAACTCTCACTAGTAGAATATTTTGGAATGGATTTAGGTATATTTTTTAAACATTGTGTACTAGTACTTACTTTTTCTGGTTCAACCAAGATTTCATTTATATTGGATGCCCGAATATATCCCAAGGGTCTCTCAATATTTGAGTTTTGGACAGACGGGTTCTCTTTTTCCATCAGAACTTGGTCTATATTTGTGTTTTCACCACTACAGTTGTCCTGGCTGTTGATGGATGAGTTAACTATTGAATTATTGGAATCAAGAAATTCTGGCTGTATCAAATGTTTTTCATATTCCTCCATTATATCTGCCATCTCTTCACTACTTTCATTATATTTCTCATCTGGAACATAAAAGCCATAACATAACTATATGCAATTGGAAAACAAACTGTGCAAGAAATTATTGCTTTATAGACAGTTAATGAAGATAAATTGGGAAGACATAGCCATAACCTCTTTTAAAATACAAAAAGGCCGCAGCCAGTGAAACACAGCACCGCCGCATTTTAGGTTGTCACGAGAGCTCTGCGGCATGTAGTTCATAATGAGTGCTGGAACGTTTTTAGACAGATTTTACAGAGAATTCTTCTTATCGTGATTTTTAAGGTTTATCAGGTGAGATACCACCTAAGTGTGTTGCACTAGAGTGAACCAGCAATTAGGAATTTCCAGATATGAGTGGCTAATGAGCAAGAACGCCAGAACGCAGTATGCTGCTCAAATCTCTCTTTAAAAACAGCTTTTGCTAGATTTTAAAAATCTCGCTGTTAACCTTTTTAATGAATTTACAGCCCTTGACAAACAAGAATATTAAAATTCAGAGCATTGTTTTCGAAATAGAACAAAATAAGTGCAGGCAACAGGCGGAAGGCCTACGGACGGAGCCTAGCTGGCCAAGCTGGCGCTAAAGGATTGCGACATTGCAATATCTTATGGTGCGGCATGGTTAAATTTAGGCTATGGCATTGCATGTGGGAGCACAAAGAGGGATACTTAAGTAAATTTTATTGTAGATTGATGGAAAATAAAATGTTAAATTGTTTTAATATTCCCATAATATGAGTGTCCAATATTTCATATCTTAGTTAGCGAATTATCACTTTTTCCGGAATTTCTTTTCAATAGCGGGGAGGCCGGCCGGTCGTATCATCCCTGGGACCCCACTTGGCTCTGGGGCTCTGGGCGGCCATGTTAGTGTTGATATATTTAAATCCATGTTAAGGATCTAATCTGCTCTCCACTGACTAAAATTCCTTGACAAAAAAACTTAGGCTTATCAAAAAGTGTTTAGAATGAAGTAAAAATTAAGGAAAATTCACAAACCTTAGAGGAATAAGAAAAGAAAACAAGAAAGCACTGTTAAGCAAACTTATAGCAAGGTAAATGCAAAATTAACCAGGTCATTTAGGAACTTCACCAGTTTCTATGGGTGGGCTACAAAGAACGGATAAATGCTAACATTTACAATAAAAAGTGATAATGTGCCCTCAAAAGCACCATTGATAAAAAAGATTGATATAGCTTTAAAGAGTCAAAAACAGGATGAAAAGGGAGTAACCCACCTTCTCTTCAGAAAGTACCGTATGGTAAAATATTAGGTGATGATTACAAGACTAAATTTTAAATTCATTCTGAATAATAGCCTAAATATAAAAAAAGCTTCATAAAAAACTATAAAAATATAAATATTTAGTTACTGAAGTCTGTGAAAAATCAAACTTTTAAGTTAAATGTAGTGTCGATTTTCATTCTATTTTGAAAAGCATTAATTCGGTGTTGGGGTGATAATACATCACATAAGTGAATGAAATCAAGTTCTTTAGCTGAGGAAAAAGATTTTGATTTTTGTTGGGAGGATTCACTGCTACCATCTTGTCAGTATGACAAATTTTACTTGGATTTTAGTATAAATAAATTCTTCTGGTCATCAAAGTTTCACCAGTCATGCTATTATATGGCTGGTTATTATTTTAAGTACACTTATTCGAGCCCTGGTTGTCCAAGCCCCAATTATCCAAGGTCGCTCTAAGCTGATCTTTTATAAACTTCAGTCAGAGCAGAATAATAATGTGCTTAATTTGTTTTTGCTTGAAGTAATGTAAATTAGTGGTAATTTGATTTGATAAACTGAACTAGCCATGCAGAATGTACAAAACTGTTTGGGTGACAACATTGGATGTTTTTGTCTACATTCAAAAGGCTGTCTACTGCCAGAGAGGTACAAAAATCAGTGACTTTTTGGTGACTGTTGGGGGTGAAAGATGTTAAAAATGGGTGACTTTTCGGTCTCTAAGATGGAAAATTTTGGGGGAAATTGTTGAGGTTGCAATACTTTTGCTCACAAACACATTATTTTCTCAATTCATACTAAAAATCATATGTTTTTCTTGCATTTTAAGGAAAAATAAGTGACTTTTTGGTAACTTTCGTGACCATTGACTAAAATCCGTGACTTTTGGTGACTTCAGTGACCAGTAGACATCCTGTTCAAGGACCCCTCGTGTGGCTCAGGCCTTTCTGTGCAGTCATAGATCTGTGCACATAGGGCCTACTACAGTCAAATCTACAGTCACGATATTCGTATTCAAACTATTCAAAATAGTGTGTCCTGAAGTTATTATTGCTCTCAAAGCAGCGGAATTCCAAACAAATCTAAATCATTAGCGTCGATGGAATAGAATCAACCGGAATCTAACCGCGTCATGATGACTGTGAGTTAACTCCGAAACCAATCAAGAGTGCTAGTGAATTTTCACTGCTGCTACAAGATACTAGAGAGCCACGTTATTAAGGGGATGTTGCACGTGCAGTCCGCAACCTGTCAGTTTGTTTAATTATAGATATACATCATACAATAGCTTGTTTTAGTGTGAACTGCAGCATGAGTTTAAAACATAACGAAACAAAATACTCAACTACTATATCTCACCTTTTTCGTGACTAAGTTATTTTTTATATAATAAATCCCCTACATATTGATGAAACTCATATCATGTTAGGATAGCGACACAGAACTACCCTAACCACAAAATAAAAGAAGGCCTAACCTCCGGATTAAGTGAGGTTTTGTTGTACGAGGGAGCCTCGGTCCCAAAGACCTTAAATAATCAGGAGTGTACTGTATTGCTATAAAAAATTTACTTTAAAATATTAAACAAATTGGCAATTTCTATTAGGACTAAAAAAATTATTCTTTTGTCTTAATTGTTATAGTAACCAGGACTAAAAAAAACCACATGACACTGGAACAGGAGCAGAATACCAGGACTGTCCCAGTCAAACCAGTTGCGTGAGTTTGCGTGAGTCAAACCAGTTGTCAAGCCTATGTTACGTGAGCTTATCCAATTCAACATTTACCAGATGACAGGTTAAGGATGTTACCAGTTGTAGCTGACAGGCTTTGTTGGTGTTCTACGACATGATTATAGTATGAAAGCCTATCCAAATTTTGCCAACTCTATTACAAACCCTAGCTCACAAAGCCTTGGCGTGGACTCTGACCACTTTTGCACCATTTAATTATAATATCAAGACCTTCGTTCCCCAGCCACCATACACATTTTTTATGGCTGTATTTGTATTGTTAGCATAGTTTTCATTTCCGAAATAAACATTCCATTCATTCATTCATATAGGCCATGACACAATTTGACAACTAACAATGGCTTTTCTGCGGCCTAACCGTCAATGAATGTCAATATCTTACGTCCTTTAACCCATTGGCCTACTTTGACGAGTTTATTTATTTATTTATTAACGGATACACCATTTTCTTGTTAGGAGATTACCCGAAATTCACCGAAATGAGTTGATTTCGTCTGGCCGCTCAGGCACAACAGAATACTTCAACAAGATATAATGAAATAAAATTACCTTATCCAATCACTGGTTATCAAAAGACAACATGTTTTGTTCCTTAGAACATCTTCAGGTCTAAAGTATGCAACTACCACATAATCCAATGTATTTATTACATTGTGGTTTGTCAAATGATTCAATAAAAGGTTGTCCCAGTTAATAAAACTAAAAGTTGTCATGGTGATAAAATTAGTAAAACTGATTAAAATTGTACTTGGGCTGGCCAGCACCTCACTCTTATCACTAACTAGATAAAACTGATTCATTGAAGGTGTTGTCTTCTTATTATTATTATTATTATTATTTTCTCCAATGCTGTCAGTTTTATTTAGTTAGTGATAAGAGTGAGGTGCTGGCCAGCCCAAGTACAATTTTAATCAGTTTTACTAATTTTATCACCATGACAACTTTTAGTTTTATTGACTGGGACAACCTTTTATTGAATCATTTGACAAACCACAATGTAATAATACATTGGATTATGTGGTAGTTGCATACTTTAGACCTGAAGATGTTCTAAGGAACAAAAACATGTTGTCTTTTGATAACCAGTGATTGGATAAGGTAATTTTATTTCATTATAATATATTCCAATCCAGGGTCACAATGAATAGTACTTCAACAAGATACTCTCATTGTCCAACAGTGCAAGCAGTTGTACGGCTTTTTCAAATAGGCAGCAGCACATAATGGGTCACTTGTTGCTTTCACAATAAATTGCATTAGTTTTAATACAATTTCAACTTGTTGGTTGGCAATCCTGGTTTTCAAAAAATAATTTATAATGTAAACAAACTAGTGCAAGTTTTCATGTTGTGTTTACATCATGATGTTGTGTAGTTGTGGCTTGCGCTAAAGTAAAATAGATTTGTAGATTGTGACTTATCTTCAAATGAAGAAGGTAGTGAAGATGAATTTGTGGACTGAGTAACACTTAAACAGAGAAGGCAAGAAGAATTATTCGAACCTGAAAGTAATATTTATGATTCAAATGTGTTGTTACCCAGGCCTACCAGAGAACAAATAGACAATAGTGATGACATTACCCCTTCACATACAGGTCTTATCGATGAAACTATAAATAAAGTAAGTACAGAGAAATTTGATTTACCTTTTTGTTATTAATTATTTTGTTTTTGAAACATGCTTACTTCAAACATCAGACAAAAAGGCTAGGCCTACTAGGACTTGGGGTAATTTCAATGACTATTATATGGAATTTTATAATAATAAACTATTTCAAGGATGGAACTATTGATATGTTAAAACAAAAATAATTTAATTATTTGTACGTTAAGGTAAAAAAGGAAATAAATATATAGGCCTATATATGTTTATAAGCCTTATACCCTATATATAATATATATGCACATTATACACATATATATGTAATATATATTTATCTAATAATTATATTCTGTAAGTTACAATCACCGAAAATTCATTTCAATCTAGCAATAAAAACTTAAATTACAGTAGTTTTTGTAAGTCTAAAAAAGACAGAAAAAGTGGATTTCCTGAAAGTTCTTGTGCACTAGGAAAGAGGTAGGCCAATGGGTTAACACAGAAAAATGGGGGAGTTAGGAATTTAATATCTTATATTAGGCTATATTTAACCCATTTATGCTCAAATTGTTTCTTGCGAATTGGGTGCAGTGGCTTAATGCTGCGCTCTTGTAGCGAACTCGCATACCAACGGCCTACAATCTTTCCCGCTAGGGGCGCGCACCATTCAAAACCCAAATTCTCATGTCTAGGCTACCGGTCGTGATAGCTCAGATGGCTAAGGCGTAGGCATCCTTGGCCAGGATGTCTGCATCGGCACGGGTTCGAATCCGCTCACGACCAATCCCTGACCTGGTGGTGCAACTCTTAAAGGGTTAGCCGATCTGTGGCAAAGTTGGTGGGAGGGCCCACGTAAAATAAACGGTGGCAGGCTTGCGTGGAAGTTGACGTGATCGGTTAATTCTTTGGAGTTGCTCCTTGGTCAACAATGATTTTGCTACTTTTTACTTCTGTTTACTGTGTGTGTGCCACTACGGCCTTTAAATACGAAAGATAATTATATTTTCACTCCAAAATGCCAATTTTAATCATGAGAAACCTAAAATTCCATGGACTTTTATAAATTAAAATACAGTGTCGACAAATGTCGACAGTGGGCACAAATGGGTTAAAGGCCTACAAGAACATCCTAGTTCAAACCTTTGCTAGCAGATAAGAGAAATCTACTGTAGGAGTAATAAATATAAAATGAATTCTTTGGGTAGTCTCAAACTTAAGGAATGGTTGAAAATTTTTGTATCATAATAGCACGACAAAATGAAGCAAATATAGGCCTAGCCTGAAGACAAAACCAAACTGAATAACCAAATTTCGGCAGTGTACCGTAACTTGGCCTACTTTAACGTTTATATTGTAACTAGGGCTAGGCCTATTAAATTCCAATTAGAGATCTAACACAAAATTAATCGAAAGACAATAGAGTTTGAGCCACATAACAAAGTTTAACCGTCGAAGGATAAGAATGATAGGCAAGAGAAAAATTTAAATGTAGCCTATTCTTTAAAATTTAAATCATCTTTAAACCTTTTCAGTGCCGTGGTGTTTTGTTAATTTATAGTGCATAAATGCTATTTTCAAAGGAAAATGTAGTATAGTTTACAAAAACGTTCATATAATGTACAATTTTAGGGGTAGGCCTAGGCCTATATAACTTGTACCATTTTTTATGCACATATAATTGTCTATAAAATGGTATAACTATACCTAATTGCAAACTAAATTTGAGGCAAAAATCTGTAGGGCCTAGTTTTTAAAATTTATATTATTTAACTTTGACTCGGTATCACTTAGAAAATGCTAAACTAAAATATTTCATTGATTTTTTCAACTCAACAGTCAGGAAGAGCAGGAAATTATGATCAACATTGATAAGTAAATCAATTATAAGAGTTCAAAATAAACTTATTTTATGACTCCAAATACGCGGTTACTTAAACAACGCCAAAGGATATTTTTGTAATAAGCAAATATTTATTTTTTAGTTGTCAGGAAACTTTTTTATTATAACTAATAAATAAATAAGCATTTCCAATATACACAAACTATAAAATAAAAATGTAAAACACAACAAAATTGGATTGTGTCCACCAACACATTTTCTTATTGACACCATTTTCAAGTTTGTTGTGAACAAGTTCCTGAAGGACACTTGAATCACTAAGATCAATTCTTTCACTCATTTTTACTCACCATTAGTAACCAAGCAGAAAGAAACACTATAGCACGCGTAAATAGCAATATCCACGATACTTTGTGTCGTTAACCGGTATTTGCCGCACGTACGAACTGACAAAAAACGGACGACAGTCAGATAACATCGAGGACGACTAACCTTATAAAGAGTGTCTAATAACAGACCAAAGACGACGAAATTGCTCAGGAACTGATAACTGGAGGCCTTTGTATCAAACTGGCAGATATTTAAAGCCAGTGTGTCATCTGGATATAAAGCACTAAATAATAAAATACTGAGATTTGCCTTCAGTGACGCTTGGTAATTAGTGCACAACTACATCGCATAGAATAGCCTACGTTACATGTTCAACGATGCGGCGTGAAAGAGATTACTAGAAAAAATTATTGGGTGAGAACATTTCAGCAGGAACAGCGAAGTTGTTTGGTACTACAGTAGTAGAGTATTTCAATTGCTATTGCTGGGCTTGTAACAGTTCTGAGGTTAATAAAAATTAAAAATAACCAAAATGATTAAAAAAAACCAAAATACTCCCGTCACAGCAGACCTGCGTACTCAGAGAATTTCCCATGGAATTTCAGATTATTTACTTTCCCGGAAAAACACCATAGGATCGAGTATGTAGGTTTGCTGCCATGAGGTGTTGTTAGAAAATCTAAGTTAATCAATAATTTGTGAATGTAAACACAAAATTGTATCAAGCTATGGCAATTTTTTATTTTCCCCATAAACCCCATGGGGGTGAGTATGTAGGTTTGCCACCATATGGGTTTTGAAAGCAAGTATAAGTTAAACCCTATCTAGATAATGTACATACCAAATTTGATTAAGTTTTGTCAATAAATAAGCAAGGTATAGGGTTTTCTTGATTTCCCATAAGAATAACATGGAAAACATATTTTTGGATTTTCGCCGTAACCAGTTATGCTAAGATAAAAATTCAAAATAACAAATTGTTTGTTTTTTTGAGCTCTTTTAAATGGTTTTA
This sequence comes from Neoaliturus tenellus, assembly GCA_030545055.2. NCBI lineage: Eukaryota > Metazoa > Arthropoda > Insecta > Hemiptera > Cicadellidae > Neoaliturus > Neoaliturus tenellus. Next base: position 6,253,969 of record CM061535.1, on the reverse strand, counting down.
GTTAAAATTGATAAATTTTAAAAACTGAGGTCAAAAAATGCCAAAAACCCATTTTTGACCCCTTTGAAACCCCATTAAACCCCGTTCCCATAACCCGATGACGCTGGTTCGCGAACTCATGAAAATAGACCTGGTCTTACACCTTCATACCAAATTTCATCAAAATCTGAGGTCGCTGTCAAAAGTTATCAGTACCACAGACACATAGATATATAAATATTATATATATATATATATATATATATATATATATATACATAATATGAAAATGAACGGACGGTGTTTTTGGCTTCTGGAGACCTCAAAACAAAAAAGTATCATAGGCCTATCATGGTCCCGGGCTTAGGTCTTACCATGGCTACTACCATAATAGCGTATTCCCTGTAGGGAAATATTAAATATATAAGCAATAAAAATGTTGTAGGATAATTTCGAACTAGGTAACTAATCATCCACTAAAGCAATAATATTTAAAAAAAAAATTAAATAGGCCTAAAAAAAATTCCTCCCCGATTTCTTTTAACTTTTTCAATTTTTTTTCCTTTTTTATACATCTATTTAGTTCTTATTAGCTTCACCCAAATTGATCAATAAAAACCTAATTGCCCTAAAAAAATTTAAAAAATAACCATAGGCCCCCTAATCTCCCAAAAAATAACAAAAATAACTAAGAGCAAAAAAATAAAAAAATAACCTGTTACAAGCCCTGCTATTGTAAACTATTCTGTAACAGGATAGACGCAACAGCATCATGGGAGTTGTCAGACTCGCAGATCAGTATCATGGGATATTGCGGAGCAGCCTGTTACCTGTTAGCCTGTGTACCTGTTCCGTTGGAACTGGTATATGAGGCTAATGTTCGGTAGTAGGTACATAAATAGGCTAACTTAATACGTACAGCTTTAGTATTAAACACGCACAAAATAACACTTAAAGGCTTCAGCCGAAAACAGTTAACTTACATAAAGAAGTTTCGCTGCATATTACTTAATCAAACGTGTTTCGCCATAAGAAACCTAGGATAGGCCTAATTTTTTTCGGAAAGCTAGGAATCAATGATGATAACAATGGTACCATTCACTGTTCTGTTCCAGTCCAAAACCGTTTAATTCCAAAACAATGCCGTAAACGCTGCATAGGCCTCCCATTAAGAAATTGACACAAATACTTGAAGGTCAGAAACATGGGTCAAAATTTTGATACCAGATAGTGAAACTAGTATTAGGATAGGCTAAGGCCTGGAGACAAAATTGTAGTCTAGGCTAGCCTACGATTACTTCATCGAATATTACGAGTTACCGATCATGTTCAGCCATTCAGCAAAGGTGTTTTAAGAAAAATTGGGAATCTACGGTTACTGTGATATGACCTACCACTCACCGAATTTCCGTTTCAGTCCAAATTTAAGTTATTGAATCCAAAACCATGGTAAATTCTAATAGGCCTACCGGCAAAAATCCATTTGGAAACAAAGGTAAAAATATCAATGATAAACTCCAATAGAGTTAAGAAATTAGGCTAGGCCTAAGGCTGGGAGACATTTGAAGTAGGTCTAGGTAGGCCTAACGCAGACTAGCCTAGTTGGAATGTAAGATTTAAAGACTAATACGTTCACAAGGCCTAAGCTAATAAGAACTTAAGTGGCAATAAAATTTGTTGGATAAGTTCAAACAAACAGGTCTGGGCCTGAATTAAATAGACCTACGTGATGAAATAGGGGAAGCTGGGTCCGCCATGAAACAGCCTTGACTCAATTCTTTTTTAAGTTAGCTGGAAATATAATATAGGCCTTTATTTTTTTAAATTTTGAACCCACAATAATGAAATTCAAGATAGCTTTAATTAAGAATAATAAACTGAAATCACTAGACAGACCTCAATAAACCTCAGGCCTTACTTCATAAACCTAGGCTACCCTTCATGACATAAGGTGATATGGCCATGAACAATCACCCTAAAAATCAAGTAATATTGTATACTAACTGTAATGTAGAAAGTATAGAATTACAAATTTAACGAATTTCAAGCGCAAAATCTTGGTATGATGCAAATATTTAATAAATTTCAACGCCACGAGGTCTCCCTGTCTTCAACTCTACTAGATACCCTACAGCAAGTCGCAAATAATGCAAATACGCTTTCAATAAGAGCTCTCAAGTAACCATGGGTTAACCATGATATATATAATGATTTTATTACTCGATATTCTAATTATAACACTCTAAAGCTAATTATTTCATTTAAATTATAAAACTACACATAGAAGTGTGGAACGAACCTGTGGAAGCCATCTTGAAAAGGCAGAGCACGAGAAGGACTGGAAAAATTATTCAGCTCCTTGAAGAAAAAAAAGGTTTTTTTATTATTGGCACTGTATTCGTATTATATATTCACTTACTATAACAAAATAATAATAAAATGGACGTAGTTATTTTAATTTCTCGATCTATTAATGAGATTTTGCGTTTAGAAAATTATTTAGAAAATTGTTGTGAGTTCAACTTGTCTCCAAAAGATATCTCCCCTGAAAATATACCTTCAATACCAACGGAAGTGGACAACAATGGAACAACAATAAATTCATTGTTAGAATAAAGTTATTTCCTTTTTATTACGGTTTAAGTTTGCAGTATGTTTTTAAGATTATAATATATGTTTAATATATATTATAAGTAATCATAAGATTATATTTAATAAATCAATTTCCAATATAAGTTTACAAAACAATATTAGTATGTATTTGTAATATCAGATTTTATTTATTTTAAACCAATTAAAACGATAAATATTTATTAGTAAATTTCATAATATTTGTGTTACCAATCAAGACTTATAAGATTATTGTTCTAACGGAGACTAATCTTCAACCTGATGTTGCTGATGGTGAACTTGGTCTACACAATTACAACATATTTAGATGCGACCGTTCTATGCACACTAGCAACAAGATTTCTGGTGGTGGAGTTCTCATTGGGGCCCATAGGGATTTGAGTGCTCTGAGGGTTGACTTTCCAGACGACGGAGTCGAAGCAGTAGCAATATCACTCAGTCTTGAGAAAAATCACAAAAAATGCTCGTATGTGGCTCCTACATTCCCCCTCAGCAGGCTGCTGCCACTTACATCAGATACTCAAATGCCGTTGAAAGTTTGATTCTAGAGCGAAACGACTATTCAAAAATTCTCCTTATAGGTGATTATAATCTCCCGGACGAAGACTGGGAAAACTGTGACCTTCCATGTTGTTCTGCTTCAGGCGAATGTTTGATTGATTTGGCAAACACCCTCATTCTTGGACAGTATAACACCATTCCCAACTATAGAAATGTTCTTTTGGATCTGGTTTTCTCTAATGTGGAAGTAGTCGTTGAAAAAACTGATTGTCCATTGCTTCCTGGAGACAGGAACCACCCTGCCTTAGTAATTAACATTCCAATTATCACACCTAGACGGTCTGAAAATCTTAGGTACAGCTGGGAGTACAGGAAATGCAATTTAATGGAGGTTGAGCAAGGGATTATTTCATGCATCCCACACCTTCATGACATCCGGGATACCAATGAGGCATATTTTACTTTTTCTGTAATGAGTTACGACAGTTGATAAATGCAAACACTCCAGTTAAAAGAATTGGTGGTTCTAATTTCCCAGTCTGGTTTTCAGCAGAACTCAAGAGGAAAGTTATCCTTAGGAAACAATTGCACAAAGTTTATAAGCAATCCGGTCAGAGACATGATTATTTTCTCTTCTCAAGAATGAGGTAAGAATGCAAAGCACTTTCTAATCAGTGTTATACTAATTATATATCCAAAGTTGAATCTGCCATTCCTAACAACATGAAAGCATTTTGGGGATTCATTAAAAATTCACGATCTGGAGTTCCTGAAACTGAAAAACTTAGTTATAACGGCTTTGAAAGTCAAGATCCGCAAGTCATGAGCAACCTCTTTGCTAATGTTTTTTTTCAACAGCGTTTACACCTCCTGCTTTGCAACCTCCACAACATGAATTCCCGCCAAACAATGTAGTTATTTCTAACTACATTGTTGGGGTCGATGAGGTAATGGAAAAACTATCAAGACTTGACACTTCAAAGGGCTGTGGTCCCGATGGCATCCCGCCTCTTATTCTGAAGAACTGTAGAGAAGTACTCGCTCGTCCACTTGCGATGCTTTTTAATATGAACCTTCAACAAGGAACTTTCCCTGATATCCCAAAAAAAAGCTACGTGGTTCCCGCCTATAAAAATGGTGACTCCAGCAACGCAAGTAATTACAGGCCTATCACTATCCAATCAACCATTGCCAAGATTTTGGAAAGTCTAATCCTGGATTACATTGGACCTCCTCTAAGATCTTTGATTATTGAAGAGCAGCATGGGTTCTTCCCTGGTCGATCCACGTCAACAAATTTAGTTTTGCTTGAACATTACATTTTATTTAGTTTTGAAGATGGAAAACAAGTTGACTGCATCTACCTTGACTTTTCCCGTGCTTTCGACAAGGTTAGCCATGTGCACTTGTTAAGGAAGCTCTCTATGTATGGCATTATGAACCCTATGCTATCTTGTATTGATAGCTATGTGTCCGGGAGATCATCGGTTGTGCGGTTTGCTGGATCAGAGTCTCGCCCATACAGTATAGTGTCTGGTGTACCTCAGGGAGCTCACCTTGCTCCCTTGCTCTTTGAGATATTCATTAACGACATATCTCTCCATCTGAATTGTCGTTACCTCCTTTTTGCAGACGACATAAAATTGTTTATGGCGGTGCAAGACCAGGGTGACTGTCATCTTCTTCAAGAGGGCCTTGATTCGGTGATCTTATGGTGTGAACTAAATTGCCTGCCTCTAAATCCTGATAAATGTAAATGTATCTCCTTCTATAGAGGACACAAGTCTGTTGAACTCGACTACACCATCGCCAACAAAAAGATTACTTCCTGCTCCACCCTCAGAGATCTTGGTATCACGCTATCGTCGGATCTATCACCCACTGCTCATATTGATGAAATAGTTAAGAAGGCTAACAAATCTCTTGGCTTTATTGCTCGTTCCTCAAGAAGTTTTATTTCACCCTGCACATTGGTTACCCTCTACTCAAGTTTGGTCAGGCAGATCTTATGGAATATGGGAGTATTGCTTGGTCACCGTACCAAAAAAATCATCGTGAAAGATTGGAATCTATCCAGAGAAGATTTCTCAGGATCGTGGGGGTCAGACTCGGGTTCAGTTACACTAATGTCCCACTTGATGAACTACAGTGTCAGATGTCCCTCAAACCACTGGAAGTTAGACGAAAAATCTTGGATCTTACCTTTCTTTATAAGACAGTTAATTGTGAAATTGACTGCAGTGAACTCCTCCAGCTCATTGATTTTAGAGTTTCTTCCAGAACAAAGTCCCATGAACTATTTATTAGACGTAGCTATGCAAGAAATTATCTGCAGCATGGACCAATTGCAAGAATTCAGAGACTAGGCTGTGATGTCCCCCCGGATGCTGATTTCTTCTTTTCTTTGACAAAGTCACAACGTTCCGAAAGAAAATATCTTCTTCCTTTACTCTTCCATAATCCTTTTCACCTTCCAACCAAACACTCTACCCGTTAGTCATTTTGTAAAGTAATGTTTCTCATATAAGTAATTTGTTTTCTCAATTTCTTTATTTTTTTTTTCAATTTCACCTACATTGCCAATCATGCTTGTAAAAACCATCAAACCCAAGAAGTTGTACACTGTTCCATATCATATAGGTTAGTTTGTCAAATGCTGCATGATATATATTTATGTGATTTGATTTAGTATTATTATTCCATAGCATATAGAGTATTATTCCTATTTTGTTCTTGTATAGTTATTGTTTGGATGTATGTATATTGTAAGTGCCAGTAGTTTAGATATGGAATCTGTTGCTTTATATGCATAATCAACATTGAATTGTGTGCATGAAGATGCATGAATTTTTTTCCGTAGCTGATGAATTTTTCGCTATGAACTGTGAACTGAAAATTTGTATGTATGTCATAAGCATATTCTGAAATATATAAACGGTGTACGGTATCCGTCTGATTTGAAATAAATAAACTTAGGCATATATGTATTAATCAGCAAGCATGAGTCTTTTTCTCCCTTTTTCTCAGGTTGTGTGCATGTAGGAGAAATCCGAGCATACTGTTAGACTCTACAATGGAATTGTCCTGTAGATGAGCAGAATCACATTACAATTAACATATTGGCACCTCATTCACAATAGGTGTCCATTCGCATTATTCTGAGCGTTCTCTTTTGCTGTATTACAATTCTATTTAAACCCATACGTATCCCATTAGCTCCATGCAATATTAAATTTAATGTATAGTATTTAGTTTTTAATAGTTGTAAGTTACGAGAACTTTTTTCGTTTTTTCTTAGTGAAAAGGGTGTTCACTACTTCGGAATCGGCTAGAATCGGCTTTTACCCGCTCATTACATTGGAGTCTCTGGATCGGAATCGGATCATAGAGCGCGAAAGCTCCCCGAGTTGGCTGAACTTTTGCCTTTACAAGGTAAAGAAAAGAAACATGTTTTAGAAAGCCGATATCGCCACAAGAGCGACTAGCTGTGACTCTCAAACAAGTAATTTAGCTTGTCGATCAACTTTACCATGAGATAAGAATAAAATAAATATAAAATTGTATTTTTCACTAAGAAAAATGAAAAAATCACATAACTTACAACTATTAAAACTAAAAGGCTCCGGTCTACCTAAGCCCGAACAACAATGCCGATTGCCGAGTGCCGCCTCGCGGCCGTAGCGTTAGGCGAGTTTGATGGATGCAGAGGTTTACGGGGATCGTGTTTTAAAGTTAACCAATTAAGATAGAGATTGACTCTTAACTTTTTCTGAAAGTACTGTAGAAAAAAGGATCTCGCCGGCTATCTTTTTTAGAATTTTAAAATAAATTTTCTAATCTCAGTTATAACTGTCTAAAATCATCTGTTTTTGCGTTTTATAGATGCAGAGGTTTACGGGGATCGTGTTTTAAAACTAACCACTTAAGATAAAGATTGGCTGTTAACTTTTTATAAAAGTAGAAAAAAGTATCTCGTCGGCTATCTTTTTAGAATTTTAAAATAAAATTTCTAATTTCAGCTATAACTGTCTTAAGTCATCTGTTTTTCTCGATTTTTAACTGAAGTTTTCTTAAGAGCCAATCTCTATCTTAATTGGTTAGTTTTAAAACACGATCCCCGTAAACCTCTGCATCTATAAAACTCGCCTAGCGCTACGGACGCGGCCGCGACGCGGTATTCGGGCGCTAGGGTAGACCGCCTTAAAAGCCTTTGATTAGGCCCTATGTTGACGCTGAAATTCTCTTACAAAAATTGGCCTCAATTGCAATCTCTGGTCTGGCGCTAAAATGGTTTGAGTCTTATATTACTTAGCTGAGATCCCAGACCACTAAAATTCAGCAAAACCCGGCCTCAAAACTTAAAAAAATTCCATGAAAGAAATCATCATGAACATTCACAAGGATCCGTCCTTGGACCTCTCCTTTTCTTGGTTTACTTCGACAACATCACAGACTGTGTCCCACTGGGCAGTGTCTATCTATTTGCGGATGACACAACAACATTGTTCGTCAAAGGACGGACCTGTCAAGACTCGAGGCAGAGTCAAATGAAAAGGCAAATGAATTTGCTATTTTTTACAAACAAACTCAATTAAAATTCTTAAAAAACCAGATACAGGTTAACCCAAACTGTCAAAAGAAAAAAATATTAAAATAAGACTTCAAATGTATGTATGGGAGAGGACCAAATTGAAATTTCAAAAACTGCTGACTTCTAGGGGTTAAAGCTGGTTTACTTATTTGGGCTCATTGAACAGCGCATTTCTTATTCAATAATTTTTTGGAGGCTTTTAAAGGCAACCTCGAAAGAATGTCAGTCAAAAAAGGCAATTATAGAGCTATCCTAGGTATGCCACCTCAGACCAGATGTAGAATGCTTTAAAACAACTTGGCCTTCTCACGGTGCCCTCACTTTTCATCTTTAAATCAGTTTGCTACATAAAAACTCAGAATATTTCTCCAACTTTTTCAATCACAATTAAAACCCCTGACAAAAAGTTTGTCACGAAGAGCTCGACAAATTACCTCTTTTTATACAAACTGAAATACAGTTGAACTAAACTGTTCCAAGCGCTGCCAGAAAAATTACAAAATATCCTCAAAATCACAAAGTTGAAAGATGAAGCAAAAAAGTTTCTAGTGGATTCTAGTTTTTACAATATTGGCGGTTACCTTTCAGATAACCAAATTTAAAATAAATTATCCTTTGTAAAAAAACCCCTTCACCCGTTTAATTCCTTGATTAGAGGACATACAAGTAAATAACAAGAGAGCCTCTGAACAGCATTAAAGAGCGCCCCAACCAGTGGTAAACAGCGGTTTTCATCAATGGTAAAAGAGCCCCCTAAATGGTGGTAAAAATACCCAAATCTGTAGTAAAGAGAGCCTCTGATCGGCAGTAAAGAGCGCCCTTGATCGGCAGCAGTAAAGAACGCCCCTAAATAGTGATAAAAAATGCCCCAATCGGTAGTAAAGAGCGCCTCTGATCGGCGGCAAAGAGCGAAACTATTCTTACATTGAGACTAAAAGCAAAAAGCCCCTCGACCGCTGTTGGTAAAGATCACCCCTTATCAGCAGCCAAGAATACCCCTTATCAGCAACCATTAGTAAACAGCGAACCTAACTGATGGTAAAGAGCGAAGCAATTTGTGGTAAAGAAGGTCCTCAATCGGCAGAAAAAAGCGCTGCCAATAAGCGGTCAAGAGCGCCCTCCATTGTCAGTGTGACGATGTCACAACGTTCATTTCTTTTTCAATTAACTTTCATTAAATTATATAAAATATTCAAATTTTGTAAATGTTTCTCAAATCAAGAGAGGAAAGCTTTCAATATTTCACAAAAGTAGCCTTGAAGAAGGGTGTATAAAAAAGAATCATCCGATTTTATAGGTTAATAATTTTAAAACTACCGATCATATGGACATAGGGTTATTTTTATACTATAGTCCTGGACAGGCTTATTGGCGGCTGCCTCGATCAGCTGTTCCATTTAAAAACTCCAATTTTAAGTGGAAAAGCTTATCGCGGCACCCATTAAGACTGTCCAGGACTATAAAGGATAACTAATAAAGTTTTTTACATACATTTACAGGTGCTCAATATGGCCCCATTTAGATGCACAGCACATGTCTAAGCAATACTCAAAGTGGTCCCACAGCTTAGCTAGCATGTTTTGAGTGGTTGATTTGATGGCTGGTCTGATGCGGTTCTTCAGTTCAACTAATTTTGTTGGAAGAGTAGGGATATAAACAGTGTCTTTTAAAAACCCACACAAAAAGAAATCATGTGAGCGAGTTTTTAAATAGTAGGCTTCCTCAAAGCCTAGTATTGGCCTAATTTTTTCCAATTCCTTTGAAAATATATTGGAAAATATACTTTCAAAGCCTAGTAGACAGGGGAGCGACCCCTGTCGCTCCGACGTCATCATGCTGATGTTATCTTGCTCTACAAGATAGTGAACGGCTTAATCGACTGTCCCGACCTTCTCAGCAAAATTGACATCTCCACGCCCAGAGGCACTCGCTCCAAGACGACCTTCAGCCGGCGTTTCCTCGCCTGTTACTACGCCTATAACAGCGGTATATGTCTTCTCCTCAGGGCTGGAAGTGGCGCGGCTACCCATTTAGACTTCTTCGGGGAGAAGCCTCAGTCATTCAAAAAGAAAACTTCTCTTCTGACCACTTGAGTCGGCACCCCCCAAAGAGCTCGTAGTGATCTAAGTATAGTGTTAAGTATAGTAATTTTGTAAATGTTATCATCATGTTTTGTGCCTGCAGATCAGCCTTTGTTGTTTATAATCTATTTATTGCAAATTGTCCAACTTGTTTTGTCATTGTTTGAGTTGTTTTTTTTTCGCTGCACGTGTACCTGATGTTATGTCTTTCTGCTAGTTTTTGCTCTTATTTGATAGATTTATTTGTGGATTATTATCATGTTGTAACTTCATTTTTGTACATACCTTGCATCACATCTAGTCACCATAGTATTACCTCATTTTTTATATTAATTATTGCCTTAGTTCGTAACTATGTTACTTTGTAATTCAAGATATGTATTCATGTGCTTACTGATATTATAGCCATCTTATATTGAAAATTTTTGTAAAATGGTGTAATCCGTTGGGAAATAAATAAATAAAAAGATGGATTGGCCATACTGGACCTAGCGATTCAACGTTAATCACTCCCAGATAGCTTTCTTTTTTTAAGACTCAATAAGACTTTATTTACCATTAGATACATTATGTACAATAGGCTCGTCATCAATAATTGATGACGGATAGGTTCTTGATTCAAGGATAGGTGTTTACTTGAATTTGTCTTGCCAATCAAGCATGAATTTGCGGAGACCAAATCAAGAAAAAATCAAGGATCCCCGCCAACCCTAGCTCTTGCTTCGTGCTTGAATTGTTGTTTACGAAACGTGCCACGTACCGACCAATGAGACACCGAGACTGTTTTACCCACAATGCTCTTCTCGCATCGTCTGCGTCTGCGCCCCGCTCCGCTCAGATCAGACCAGACCCCAGACCCCAGACCACTCCAGTACTCCAGTATTCGCCATTTTAGTTGTGCTTGTGTTCAATTAATCTAAATTATATACTCCCGCATGTGTAACTGATTGGGGTATCAGAAATTCGTCAAATGTCGGTAAAGTAGATCTCCTATATATCACTTACTACAGAGTGATTCCCAAGCGAGAACTAAACTTACCGACCTGTATTATTGAGAAAATTGCCAACATACTGGGAGTCGCGGATTACCGAAACACCCTTTTTAAGAAATTTTATAACAATAACCAATTGTGCCTTTATAGGTAAAGCGGTCGATCCACCGAGAAAAATTTCAATGTACAGGGTGTATCTGAAATTACCTCTCCAGACCAGAAGTCACTGATGTCAAATACAAACCCTCACTTTAAATATTTTTTTAGTTTTACACGGTTTTTAAGAAAACTTTACAATTTGATCTTGTACGCGTAATTTTAGCAGTTTATTGAATATTTGAGGTTGAAATTTCGATTTTCCTCGTTCTTCTCTGAGCATTTTAGGTTAAGCAAAAATTTCTCGGCACAAAAATGTCTTAGACTCTTTTAAATACGTTTCCAAAAAAAATTGTCAGTTTGGTCCAAAAGGTTTTTTTATTAAATTTACAACATGACGGAGATTAATGAACATGTATTTAAATGTTTAGTAAAACTAATCACGTGATAATTGATGTTTTATGATGGTATATTATTTTAAATGAGGTTCTTAGACATTTACATGTTTGGTAAGTTCTGTTTTCCCCAGTTAAAAAAATAATGTCATGCTATTTATTATTCTAAATCAGTATGATTAGGGTTTAAAATATTAAATTTTAAAGTTGCTTCAAAATTACGTCTGGTCCCCTTTGTATTGAAATCAGTGTCAATCAACAGAGCAAAATATGTTTACCTACAACGGCACAATTTTTTTTGTACAATTTTAAAAGAGGTGCAAGGTTGGTATGGGACACCCGGTAAGACAGTATCATATTTGCACGATAGTCCTCCCAAAAATTGGTTCTTTATTTGGGATGGCACTTAATTTCTAACGAACTCATTAGGAAGTACATCATTGGCTTTACGTGATAGCATGCTAATTTAAATTTTACAATTCAACAAAAAATTTAACTAAATAGCAGATTACACAAATTGATTTATCTTTTAGTGCGTACTAAGTTAATGTTTAATTTAAAAAGGTGGCAGTACAGTATTTTCATTTAAAATAAAAAAGCCTTTTTATTTCCTGCCCCAGAAAACTATCTGATTTCAAAATTTAGCGACCAAACATTTTTACCCAAAATAAATATGACATTATTTTTTTCCACTCTAGCGGCCAAATTATAACATCTGAGGCAATCCTCGCGAACATCTTTTAAGTTACTACTAGTTTGGTTCTATGAATTTTTTCCCCCCAGTCCACACAATTAAACATAATTAAATGTTTATTTATTTTTGCGGGGAATTTTACCCCATGTAGACGTAATTTTACAACTACTATAATATTTTACTCAGAACCTTCACTTTGCACATAGACATATCTTGCACTACCAATATCAATTAAATTATCAAACTTAAAAATTATCATGATGATTTTCAATATCACGTATTCTTCTTTTGACTGTGAGTCGGAACGAATTGCTATATCAAGCAACTGATTGTTTTACTTTGATTGTTATTTACTGACCTGGTTTTACGGCTAAAACATACGTCCTTTGATGTGTATGGTAACTTTAATATTTTAACCATTATTTAACATACTTTTGTTAGTAACTACTGTATTATTGTATTTAGAAACTTGAAGTTTTTTTATTTGCCTTGACAGTAATTTTTTAGGAAATTAGTTAAATTTAAAAGTTTTACACCATTAAAAACTGAAATGAAGGAATTGTAATGAATGCCAATATTACCTTATGTATTTATCATTGTATATTCAATATTACTGGATCGTTATGTTATTCCCTGGAATTTCAACACAACTAATTGAAGGATAGTAACTGAATAGTATTTTTGTAAACAAAAGGAGTTTTTGGCAAGTTTTATCCACTTTGTTAAGATTTCCAATTATTTTGTTTTTATGGAATTTTTCATTGTTTTCGATGATCTACTGCACATTTTTTTCCAGTTAATCCATTTAATTTTTTCATATATTTATTTCATATATGTTTTTTTAACTTTTATAGAATTCGGGGGAATTAGGGTGGGGGTTTGGGGAAAGAGTCTCTGAAAACGAGCCGTAGGCGAATATATTTTCATTCCTTAGATTGAGTTAGTTGCATAAGTTCAAATTTAGGTTATTTCTGCAGTCGTGGGAGTCAATTTATGTTATAAATAAATGACAAACTCATTTATTTTGCTATTTTGCTCATTTACAAACTCTTATATTTATATGTATTCTGTTCATTATATGCGACTTAAACAACAATTAACGAATTTCTGGGTAACCCCTGAGGGGGCATGGGGGCGGAGCCCCCATCGAGCCGTAGGCGAGTTGATAGTTCTTTGCTGGATAGATGTGTTTGAAGTTATTGTTATGAAGTATCAAGAACATCTTTGAGTAATAGAGGTGTTACCGAACACACCCGATTTTAGGCCAAACTAGTTTGGCCTAGGATGAACTAGTTTTTCCTGATCGCCCTAGGAGAAACTAGTTTAGCCTCCTTTTTTCTAGGCTAAACTAGTTTAGCCTAAGCGATAGGATAAACTAGTTTATCCTGGATGAATTGTTAGGCCAAACTAGTTTAGACTATATGAACTGTTAGGCCGAACTAGTTTGGCCGGCTAGTTTACGAATGAACTAGTTTTGCCTGGTTCAAGGTCAGGCCAAACTCATGTATAGTGCGCCACTAGTGCAAGTCTCGACTTGCTTATCACATTACACTGTTAGTACCCTATACACATGCTCGCATGTTGGATGTTTGAAAACAAGTCAACAAAGTGGTTTGATGGTTTACGGCATTTACAATTCATGAAGAACAGAGCCTTTCATTCTGGTATTAAACAATCACCTTATAAAGCTATGTTTGGCATGGATCCTATATAGAGTCGGACTGTGACCTAGATTCGACCTAGATCCGACTGTGACCTCTAAAAGTTTGCAAATATATAAAAAATCTTAAAAACGTTATAAACAATGACCTAACACCTGCAAGTGAAACAGATAGCGATTCCTGATGTGGACAAGTCTCAGGTTGACCTAAGGAATAAAATTGGCGTCACTGATGAGGTTCTGCACAAAATTGGAACGAAACATGAAATTCTTTAAAAACTCTATTGCAGGTACGCCTTCTTTTAATTTATTTAGTATATTCAGTGAATTTTTGTTTACACAAAAAAATTATCTTGTGTAAAATATAGTTTTATTTAAGGTTTTTCAAAAATTGCAAAGTTCCTTTTTTGGAGAAACATTTTCCAAATTTAGATTTTTTTTACTTTATTTAAAAAAAAATTGCCCTTTTTAATAGCAATATTTTTCTCCAAAATAGTACAGATGATTAGTTAAAGTGTAGTTAATTTATGTCATAAAAACAATTTTTACCTATGTTTTCTCTAACAATTTTACCCACAAAGTAGATAATATTTATTCGAATTCAATGAATTTGTCATTAAAACAAGCCTAAAAACATAATAAATAACGGATTGAAAAAAAAACTCTATGTAAAAAAATAGGTAACCAAGACTGATCTTAAATAATTGTTTAAAATGTTGTCCTATAATATATTTATTGTTAAAAGTTAACATTATTGTTTTTCGAAAATAAAGTTGTCTGAATGTTTTCAGAACCCAGTTTGACGTGAGCGTGAGCGCCCAAAGACTCTTTACTGAAAATTACTTGATATGGAGAGTGGAATCTCTTTAAGAACTCCAGCAACAAATCATTTAATTGACACCGGTCAAGGATTTGTAAAATGTTCGTAGGCCTAAATCAAAGATTGCCAAACAAAAAGAAAAATCTACAACATGCACAAAAACAAGAAGGAAACCTGCTAAAGATGCATTTTCAAAATGAAAACGTACTGTGCAATTCTAAATATCATTCCAGTTCGTCATGTAACAATAAAAAAGGAGGCCTACTTTTAGTTTTGTTCCTCAGAGTAATGAGATGTTAATTATTCATTACCCTTAAACTTTTTATATAATACTTTATTAATAAATTAAAACACTAGTTTGGCCTGAACTAAAGCAGGATAAACTGGTTTATCCGAACGCAACCCGGCCAAACTAGTTTAGCCTGTAATCAATAAGGTAAAACTAGTTTATCCTATGGCCGTCAGGAAAAACCAGTTCAGCCTAGTCCAAACTACTTTGTCCTGGAATCGGGTTTGGCCGGTAACAGAGGTAAGTGTTCAAATTATACCATGATTATTAGTCTTAAGAGCCAGTCAGACCCAGACGTAACATACGATTTAAACAAGAAATCTGAAGTTAACTCTACTTATTTTACCAGGAGTGTTGAACCAGTATAAAAATTGATGTAACCGGCTTTATGTAAAAGATTTCATGCATTTATGAACATTGCATAGTTAGCAATTTTTAAAATCAAAATCACGGCCAGGCGACTTGCATCATTTGGTATTTGTCAAAGTTTTCTTTAGTGAGGAGGTTAGGCCTAAACTTACAGGTTGGATTTTTTTAAAGCCTAGGTTTTTCTTAATTAACAAAATATATAGGTAACAAAAGACAAAAGATATAACTATAGTGCATCATCACTTGAGAATTTGCTTTCATTTTGGCCAAGAGAGCTTTCTTTTGTTAACTTGCTCTTTTTTGGTTAGACAATTAATAGACAATATTCACTTATTTATAGTTCAACATAACAATTCAATAGATCACGTCACATAAATACTTGGCTTTCTAGACTACAGAAGTCTTACACACTGTGTAAAGTTCGTGGTAATTATGATAACTTAAATTCTAATACATTTTGTAGGCGGTGGGCATTGAATAGGCTATATGTTATTTAATGCGGTGGGTGGGTAGTAAAAAGTTGTAGGCCTATTAAGAATTGCTGACTTCTTAACTTATGCTTAAAGCTGAAGGTCAGTTACCAAATTTATGTTGTGAGATAGAAATGTAAGTTATCCTAACTCAGGTATATAAGATTATTTATTTTATGTAAAATTACTAAAACAACAATTTAAATTAGCTAGTTACATAAAAAACTTTTGAGTAAGCAAGGCCTAGGCTAAGTTATGTGATGTTTTTCTCCCTGAACCTAAAAATTTTAAATATTTTTTAGCAAGAACTAAGTTTTTACCTAGGCTAATAACTATAGGTTTATTAATTCTTATAAGTTGTCCCTACATAGCCTAAATAAGTTAGAACCCAAAAACCTGGTCTTCAGGTCGCCGTCGCAGAAACATAAGATAAATGGAATTCTTGCATGACATTTACACAAAAACATTTGAAACGGTACAATTAAAGGCCTTTAAATTATTCGACCCTGCATTTCGATGATGCACTTAGCCTACTTAATTAAGCTAAATGCACTCCTCATACAATCTATGTAAAAGACATAAAAGCTATAACTATTGTTATTTATCAATGACAACAAAGTATTACTGTATTATTATATACTCAGTGATGTGGCATATTCATTTGTGGGAACACTCTTTGTTTTGGATACCTATGTTGAGATACCTATGGTGCCAAATAGTCTAATATTTAACACGAAAAACAATAGATAACGCTCGGCAATAGAACGGAAACACAATATTGGACTGTGACAAAAATAATTTTCATTAATGTAGTTACGGTTTACAAACCCTAACCCCGGAAACAAATAATAAGCATCCTAGGCTACCTAGTTTAATTGAGATTCTAAACCAAATTAAACTATTGTGTGAAAATTTAAACAGCTGTTGTTGCCAGTTGCGTAGTTGTGCTTACAGCGCCAGGGTGGCTCACGTCAGGGGGGATAATAATTATATATAGGGGGTTTTTCTTCACAGACATAACTCAATGACGGCTGGACGTATTTTGACGTTAAGATATCAAATTGAAATAAATGGTTTGTAGATTTGCCAATAAGTCTCGGGATTTTGAAATATCGCATCATTTAAGTACAGTAAAATGCTGAACTTTCGGACTATTTGTTTTGTTTTTTCAGTACCGTAGTTCTGCGACCGAACAAATTTTGCTTTAATTTATATTTTGCAATATAAATATTATAATATTATATTATATTTTGCAATATAAATATTAATAAATATTATAAGATATTTAACAAATATTTTGCTTTAATGCGACCAAACAACCAGGCACCGATGTCGTTTCCCGGGATGTTCATCAACAAATGTGCGCTTTTTCTGCGGAACATCTTTGCATAACCACATCCAGAAATTGCTACAAGCTTTTCCACGAACTTTAAATGTGTTTTTGTGTAATTTTAGGGGTTTTAAACATTTTCTTACATTTTTTATTTTGAAAGTTTTTAAGTCCCTTAGTCCCAATATGTGTCATATTTGACACATGCGTTTTTTTATTCTTACAAATATAAAAAAATTGTTTTGTGTTCTTTGATTTTTTTGTAACCCAAAAACCACCATTACATCAAAAATTTTTTTTATTTGGGTATGGGTCTGAGGAGGTTAGTGAAAATTATTTTTGTCACAGTCCAATATTGTGTTTCCGTTCTATTGCCGAGCGTTATCTATTGTTTTTCGTGTTAAATATTAGACTATTTGGCACCATAGGTATCCAAAACAAAGAGTGTTCCCACAAATGAATATGCCACATCACTGAGTATATAATAATACAGTAATATTTATTGTGTTGTCATTGGTAAATAATAATAGTTATAGCTTTTATAACTGAAGTATAGATTGTATAAGGAGTAAATTTAGCTTAATTAGTGCATCATCAAAATGCAGTGTCGAATAATTTACAGGCATTTAATTGTACCGTTTCAAATGTGTTTTGTGTAAATGTCATTCAAGAATTCCATTGGTCTCATGTTTCTGCAACGACGACCTGAAGAAGGTTTTTGGGTTCTAACTTATTTAGGCTAGGTAGGGAGAACTTATAAACCTAATAACCTAAATAGGTTTTAGGTACGAAAGTATGAGTCGGGTTAGATCAATTTTCAGATGAAAGTGTCTAGTAGTCTATAATCTAAAATCAATGAAATCATGTGAGTATTGTTTCCTGCGTGATGTAATGTGACATAGGTGTATTTTTTAAGGTTACGGGCAATTGTCATACTGTTTACAAGAAATTACACTATTGTAATAATTTTAGTTATGTTTTTCCGCAATATTGTCAAAGAGAAAGAGTACCCCAATTTGTTTGTAAGATTTGATGACAGACAGTGAGGTGACGAAGGAGAGACAATCTAGTTGGGCTTAGAGGCACCCAAGTTGACCCACCCATCCTTTCAGTGTTCTCCTAAAGCATTTACCTTTTGAACAATTTTGCAAAATTTTGCCTTTTATTAAGAAATTGTTAACTATTTCCCTACCTATAACTAATCAACCTCACCCAACCTTGAATTATATATATATATATATAGTATGTAAGTTAGGCTAAATAAAATGAATTTCACCTTAAACCAAGCTCAAGAAAATATTATAGATGCTATTTGAACCTCTTACCATAAGGAGATGAGAGTATGCCTAATATGCTATAAATGTTGTTTAAAAACCTAACAAATCGATATTAAAATTCTTGTTATTTCTATGCCAAAAGCATTTTGTTTATGGTGAGACATAATCGCTTTTAGGGTAACCGGTCTATTCCCCTTAAAATTTACGGACTCCCTGGGAATCAAAACCGTGACCTCTTTAGTCGAAGTCCAAGATGCTAATCCTTAAGCAAGTGCTTTGTCCAATTTTTATTTAGTTTTAATCAATTTGTAATCAATCGTATTATTTTAATTATACAGGCTTAAGGGAACCCGCCACCTTTTAATTGTATAATTTTAACTTTTTCATTAAAAAAATATTATTTCTTTACTCTCCATATTTTCTTTATATGTGGGCGAAATTTCAAGACATTCCGATCACCTTTTCATACATAAATAAATAAAATACAAATGAAAAACCTATTTTTGACCGCTTTGAAACCCTATAAAACCCCATTCCCATAACCCAACAATGCTGTTTCACGAACTCATGAAAATAGACTAGGTTTTACACCTTCATACCAAATTTAATCAAAATCGGAGTTTCCCTTCAAAAGTTATCAGTACCACGGACACATACATATATGAAAATGAACGAATGGTGTTTTTGGCTTCTGGGAACCTCAAAATGAAAAAGTAAAGTGGTCCCAGGCTTAAGTCTTACCATGGCTACTACCGTAATAGTGTATTCCCTATTGGGAAATTCGCTAAAATATAAAGTAGCTCATCTTTCCTTGTTAAGCGGTGGAAAAGAAACTAACAAGGATTCCCTCAGTAGCTGCGAGCGAACCGGGAAGAGCCCTTGTCATATTTATAGTTTCTGACGGTCAATATGTTTTTTCCTATAAAATGTTATAAACTCATTACTGCTGATGAAGATGGCCATAAAAGAATAAATTTCGAAAGAGTATAAATAAACGGTTACCGTAGCGTTTTAGAATGATTTTACATCTTCTATTGGAAATTAATGTATTAAAATTAATTAATACATTAATTAATGTATTAATGTAAAAATTAATGTATAAAGATGAATTTTTGCTTGAATTTGAATTGTGAGAATTGTTGCCTCAAACTTCTGTGTTTGCTCACATGTTTTTAAATCATTGTTTTGATGAAAACTGAACACCTTTTACATAGTCCCGTTTTGAAATTCTAAATTTTTCCATCCATGAATAGTGTTATTTTCAATCTTGGCCACTTTTTGGTTGTCTCATGTGCATTACAACTAACTTATGTGCAGTCGCAGTT
Source organism: Neoaliturus tenellus (assembly GCA_030545055.2). NCBI lineage: Eukaryota > Metazoa > Arthropoda > Insecta > Hemiptera > Cicadellidae > Neoaliturus > Neoaliturus tenellus. The sequence goes on along the minus strand of CM061535.1, from coordinate 6,234,469 downwards.
AGGAAGAGATACGAGAATTCAACTGAGTCGCTGGTGAAAAGCTTCATTAGCCTGTGGTTGCAGTAGGCAAACTGGAGGATAACTAGGAGGTTAGTTTTGTATAATGTACGTTACGTTAAGTATTTTCTCACTGGAATAGCATGTGTCGGTGGAAGGATTATCCTATTTACATATAAATAAATCACTGCTTATGTTAACAAGTGAGACCGTTCACACCACACATGGAAGACATGTGAATGTGTCGCAGAGGATTGCTCGCAGTAAGGTTTTGTAGAAATGTAGCGACTTTTCACGTCTATGCAGGTGCACATTGAACAACTTTGTAATCTCATGCTCCGTCTTCTCTCAGTACTATCCGGTTAGTAGAGATATTAGGATGCAATTTTATCTTTAAAAAATGTGCCATGGACTGAAGAGAAATAAAATGTTAACCGTTGGTTTAAAAGGTAGGGAGATGTCAGTGGTTGGATTGTACATAAACTACCGCAATTGCTATTCAAAATGTGTAAAATTTGTTATTTTTGTTTACGAGACAACAATAGAAACCATACAAAGCTGATCAAACTGTTGTGGGTACAAAAATTTTCATTCACTCTACCCTGTGGTGGCATTCAAAGCTCCTGTTCACTTAAATTCTTATGGCAGCTTAATGGATAACAAGATTTATAATTCCCCTTGCAGCAAATTTATGTACTGAGAGAAGAACGCAGGGCCGTATTTCTAAATAGGCTGAAAAGGTTGGAGCCTATAGCGGCAAAATTTTAGGGGCGGCACTTTGGCAATTTACAAAAAATTGAAAATAATTTTACTCATTTAATGACAGAAACTTCTTTAAGCCCATTATTCTGATTGGAAGTGTATTCATTTGAGGAAACGGAAATCTGTTTATTCTTTTCATAAGAATTTACTCCACATAATTTTGTAGCATATTTTTCATTTAGGGTAATTGTAACGATACTCACAGTTTGTATAGGCCCAGAAAGATTGACATACACTTTCGCTCCCAGTCTTTACATTCGCAACTAGTGATTTCCTTTTTTCAAAAAATTAACGAATTAACAAAAATAGATTGGCCACAAAACAGAGCAAACTTATGGTATTATTGATTTATAAAATAAATCCCCTCATGAAGAAAGTAATTTTTTATGAATGGAACGAAAAATTTAATTACTTGCCAGGTTTAGATATTCCGCAAAACAACCAAACTTTCGCCAACATCACAATCAACAGTAAAAAATTTTAGTTTGAGTTTACACACCAGGGACCACTACTGGAGAATTTTCACGTTGGAGTGTCACAACTGATGATGTTAGGTAGGTAGGCTATGCTGCTTACTCTATGATGTTAGACTGTGACGCTGTCACAAGAAACCCTTCGAACTATGTTTTGTAGCTTGTGACAAGACCAATAACATAATTATTGTGCTGACAGTTGCGTCTACCTACACTGCCTTGCTTGTCCACTGTTCCTGTGAAGTTACTTTTTGATCATTTGTGTTATGATTCCTTTTAAATAATTATTCAATTAAAGAATACACAGATCATAAAATATTTTGGTACTTGACATAGTTTTTTGTATATTGAGTCATAGATGTAATCTGTGGTGTATTTTTAGGGATTATGCTCCTATAAGTGACAATGTATGTATGTGTGTATGAATGTATGTATGTGTCTGTCCCTAAGTAGTGGGAGGGGGGCGGCAGAAAATGGATAGCCTACAGGCTATCCATTTTCCTAAAATCCTAAATCCGGCCCTGGAAGAAAGCTGTTATAATTATTTTTTTACCATTGTTTTTTTTAATTTCAAAATATTTGTTTCAGGAAAAAGGAGCCGGCCCCAGTTGTTGATGAGGCAGATCTAGAAGAACCTTAACTAAAGAAATAGGCCCTATATGTTATGGTTGACAATAGAAATTGTTGTTAATTTTTATAACGTGGATGACACGGAGAAGTATCTTGCCATGATAAGGTATAAATTAAATCTTCTGTATTTGAAATTTATGAAGAATTCTTAATTTAAATATTAAAGCCTTTAAATATTTACAAAACTGCAATGTAGTTGTGAAATTAGTTGCTATAACTAGGCTAATAAATGTTCATTTAATTTAATGTTGTATGTTTTTCACAAAAGGAAGTCTGATGGAAAATCCTTAAATAGTGTGTGTAAACTTTGTTAATATGTATAGAATTTATTATTTAAGAAAGTAGCCTGTATTAATTGGCGTGACTTTTTACCCCTGTTTTATGTTTAATTGGTATCAAACCTGTTCAAATGTAAATAGCAATGACATTGTTGATGTTCCCGGTCTAAACTTTTATTTAGTACTTGTTACCTATTTTAATTGTTGAGACTTTCTACTCCACCTTCATCTTTGTTCTTATTAGAAGTATGCATTTAAATTGTAAATAATAATTTGTTTTGTAATTTTTAATTTATTTTCACTGACTAAAACTAATATTTAGTATACATTTACCAACTTATTCATGACCCATTTAAATTGTTAAGACTCTATTGTTGTTTTATCCATTTATACTAACCAAAACTTGTATTATTACTTTGTATCAAGTTTTTAATTTAAATTTGTTTGTACTTAAGGTATTCAGTAGGCCTTTACTTCTTTCAGAATTGTTTGTGAGAAACCAAGATGTTTTTGTCATAAATAGTTTGTGGCCTGATCGCAAAATAGAGTCTCGATTAAATTTTATTGAGTCTTATTGAATGTGAATCCCATAACTTATGATTTACCTTTGATGTTACTAAAAATGATTTATAGTTTGTTGAAGGGACTGGTAACGTGTTCAATAAAATCTAGCAACTTGAAAACATTCAACAGAATGATGGACTTATTTAATGTTATATTTTTTATCATCTTACAGCTTTAAATTGAAGTGTGTATTGATAAAATATTTAACCTTTGAAAACAATTCCGGGGTTTGATTGTTAAATAACACTTTTTAGGATGTTATTCTAAAGTGATTTGCATATTTACGTCTTCTTTTTATATTTTGTTTTACTCGTACTTGTACATCTAAAACCAATTAATAACAAACTTCAGAGTAATATTGTTACTAATCTAAACATTACAAAGTAATCATGCAAGAAAATTATTTGTTATGCTTCAAGCATTAACTTCTGTTCAAAAACTAAAAAGGAAAAACCTAATTTAATGCACAATGAGCCGTGTTACCACATAGTGTTCTGTTGTTTTTGCCTTTGTTTTATTGAGGTGTGAAGATGTAAATCAAATGAGTTGAAGACAATCGCTGGACTAATTTCTCCTTTAGGGACAGTTTTACTGCCTATTGAATACAAATTTTTAGGGTGATTGGTTGGAATCAGTAATTATTTGTGTCTTTAATTTTTATTAAGTACAATTTTTACCTATATTTCAAAGTAGACATTATTTTTATGATAAACATTTCTATATTTTTTTTTATACGCTATTGTTTTTATTTGTCATTGTTTAGCTACCGATGGATACCCTTGACTATAAGTTGGGAGCGGTATGTAACCAGATTGGAAAAAAATCTTCTGTTTAGGAATTCGGTAGGTTCACGTTCAGATGCTCCGTAGGATGGTAAGTTCACGTTCAGCCGCTCCCATCATTTTATTTAGCCATAGCCACAGGTGGATGCAGCTGAACGGGACCATTGAATCTTGAATTTATCTTGTTTTCTTCATGATAATACCTTGATTTATTCTTGATTTAACCTTGAAGTAAGTCACAATCTATCCTTGAATTAATCATGGTTCATTCTTGAATAATTCATGATTCAACCTTGAATAAGTCATTATTTTACATTGATTTGATACTGATTCCTTGAATAGGTATTGTTGAATCAAGCAGAAAATTCAAGATTGATTCAAACTCCGAAAGTGATGAGTTGAACTCTTGAATCAAGCATGAAACATTAATAATGCCTTGATTCTTCATGCTTTATTCATGCTTGCAATCTTGAATATTCAATATTGATTCATGCATAAATCAATACAATTTTGCTGTCTCAGCCAATGTCACCAGACCTTACTGTTTGTGATTTATTTTTGTTGAGGGTTTGTAAAAGACACTGTTTATATTCCGCTCCTTCTAACAAACATTAGTTAAACTGAAGAACCAAGTTAGAGCAACCATCGAATCCATCACAAGACATGCTAGCTAAGGTCTGAGCCGAATTTGAGTATGGCATAGACTTGTGCTTTGCATCTAAAGGGGGCATTATTGAGCATCTGTAAATGGCATCTAAAAAAACTTTATTAGTTATCCTTTAGTATAAAAATAACCCTATGTCCATATGATTCTTAGGGACCCAAAGTAACCGCAAGTACCAAATTCACCCAAAGTAGTCGCAAAGCCTGGTCTCTTCTCAGAAAGCTCTCCACTGGTAAAACAAATGATAAAAACACTGTCTCGCAACCTCGCCCTTGTGATATTGCAAGTTTGTCTAAACCCATGCATACGTCTGTGGACAAGAAGGTGAACTTTAAGCTAAATGAAATAAAGCAAAGTCGGCAAGCACCATTGGAAGTCTCTAGACCTTTCACTATGGATGAGCTAGATGCGGCGATTGATGAGATACCAATTGGCAAAGCAGCAGGCTTGGATGAAATCTTCCCGGAGTTTATAAAACACTCGGATAAAAAGACTAGGCAATGGCTTCTTGCAGTTTTTGACACCATAATGGAAACTTGCGACTTGCCTGGTATATTTAGAAAATCCAAAATAATAGCTGTCTTGAAGCCTGGTAAAGATCCAAAACTACCCGAAAGTTACCGACCCATAGCCCTTCTTAGTGTCTGTTATAAGCTGCTCGAGAGGTTGATATACAACAGATTCCTCCCTGTTCTCGATTCCAGCATCCCCGTTGAACAAGCTGGGTTTAGACCTGGGCGCAACTGTTGTGATCAGGTTCTAGGTCTTACTTCTTTCATCGAGAATAATGGGTTTGAGCGAAGACTGAAAACCTCCGTTGCTTTCTTTAGATCTTGCTGCAGCTTATGACACTATCTGGAGAAAAGGCCTCCTTATTAAATTTTACAACCTGATTCCTTGCCCTTTCCTGTTGCGTCTCCTCAACTCAATGCTCTCCAAAAGGATGATTAAAGTATATTTGTGACAAAAGGAAAGTACTTTTAGGCAACTAAAGGGTGGTCTGCCAAAGGGGTCAGTGCTCGCCCCACTGCTGTTTAATGTGTATACAGCCGAAATCCCAGACACTCGCTTCTCAAAGTTCGTTTACACAGATTATATAGCTCTGGCTTATCAGCACAAGGAATTCCAACTAGCTGAGGAAACACTAACAAATGACCTCACGACCCTCGGTGAATACTTTAAAGCCTGGAAGCTAAATCCAAACCCAACAAAAACCGAGGTTTCTTGCTTCCACTTGAACAATAGAATGGCCCACCAAAGGCTTAAAATTGTATTTGACGGTGTTGAGCTAAAGCACAATGAAAACCCACAGTACCTGGGGGTCACTTTAGATCGGTCCCTGACATTCAAAAGCCACATACAAAAGACAGCAGCCAAGATGAGAACCAGGACTAACATTGTCCATCACCTTGCTGGCTCCACATGGGGAGCTAACGCACAAGTTCTGCGAACCACTGCTCTGTCCCTAGTTTACTCAACTGCTGAGTACTGTGCTCCCGTGTGGTTGAACAGTGCTAAACAGGGCTATGAGAGCCATTAGTGGTACCATTGACTATTGATACTACATAAGTCAATGGTGGTACACTCATGGCAACCCCCGTCCCCTGGCTCCCGGTCCTGTGTAATATCGCTTCACCTGAAACCAGACGAAGGGATGCACTCATTAGGGAATATACTAAGATCTTATCTGCTCCACACCTACCCATCCATGATTACCTCATAAGTCAATGGTGGTACACTCATGGCAACCCCCGTCCCCTGGCTCCCGGTCCTGTGTAATATCGCTTCTCCTGAAACCAGACGAAGGGATGCACTCATTAGGGAATATACTAAGATCTTATCTGCTCCACACCTACCCATCCATGATTACCTACCCCAGGAGACGGGCAGATTGAGGTCCCGAAGACCACCACTGCGGACAGCATCCCAGTTGACGGACACAAACTTTTCAATCCATACCGACTAAACTTCCTCCTGGGACTCTTTCCAAGGTCGGAATCACTTTTTGATTGCTGACCCAACCTTAGCAGTAAGTGGTATGGATCTTCCTCGGAAGCAGTGGACTGTTCTCAATCGATTCCGCACTGGAGTGGGAAGATGTAATTATTGGAAATACAAATGGGGAATGACAGAAGACCAGTCATGCGGCTGTGGAGCGGAGTTCCAGACTATGACTCACATGGTCAATGAGTGCCCTTTGAGTGCTTTGCCGGAAGTGCTGATGGGCCTTCATTATGCAAGTGAGGCTGAGCTGCAATGGCTTAGCACCCTCTGGATTTAGCTTTATAGAGAGATCATTAATGTTAATTTTAGTTTTATTTTAAATGTATTGACACAGGTACTTTGCACTGCAGACCATCTATTATTTATTTTATTATTATTATTTTTAAGATGGTAGCTGGTTATGACAGCCATACGATGTATATATATATATATATATATATATATATATTATTGAGCATCTGTAAATGTCATCTAAAAAAACTTTATTAGTTATCCTTTAGTATAAAAATAACCCTATGTCCATATGATTATTAGTTTTGAAATTATAAACCTATAAAATCGGATGATTCTTTTTGATACACCCTGTATTACTGATTGTTACCAGTTTTACGTGCTATATGCTGAAAATCATCAGTTTGATTGGGAAACAACTGCTGAGGTATGGTTTCATGACCTGGTTCATGGAGCCATTCTTTTGGGCCAGAAAGCTTCACTCTACTCTGGACAACTGCACCAGATGGTCCAGCAAAGGCCGATTAGAGTTTCATACCCATATGATTAATAATTAGCCCTATTTTTTGTGTACACTATCATTATACTAATCTTAGAAACTAAAGTCCAACCTTGACTGTTGATACCCCGAGAAGTCACTTACTGCCATATTGCCGTGAAGGTCCATATCACTTAAGGTCTATTGCCATGAAGTCACCTGCTGTCACGAAGTCATCCACTCCCCTGAAGTCACCTTCTCCCATGAAGTCGTCTGCTACCGCGACTTCATTTGATACCGTGAAGTCGTAGAGTGGCGTGAAGTTATCATTGATACTACCTACATCATCTCTGATGTGTCATTCACAATTGGGACGCCTAATTGGACGAATAGCCACATATTGTCTATCCCGAGGTTCAATAAATAATGCACTTGTAGTTTTTTTAATGCGATTTATTAGAGCAGGTTTCAACTAATAAAACAACTGAGTAATACCTTAACATCAAAGTCATGAATTCTTCAATTAATGACTAAATTTAGACTAAGTTAACTCATAGCCTTATTAGGGAATAGGTCTATGCATTATGTATTCACCCATTATTTCGGAATTAATGGTCCAAATGAGTCGGCCACACAGATTTAAATGAGATAATATTATATTATGGGGTGATGTTACTTTGACCTGCTCGACATTTTTAATGCTAATCAATCCGCACTATGCCTGTTTCTATTTGAACCAGTCACTGCCATTTATTCCATTTAATTTATTTCCAGTAAGGATTGTGCAATCGATATGTTGAACTACCACAATGTTCACAAATATATCAGCTAATACATCTTTGACGACACCGGCCCGCTTAATGCAATCACTCAAGTTTACTGAACAGCGCGCGGCTAAGGCAGTTAGGTTTATGTTTTTGCTAAAATATACATGTTAAAAATACTTTCTAAAGATATTAACAGTGAAAAATAAGATGAGCACTTACTTAATTGGATAATCAAGTGTAACTACATGGAGTGGCCAATGAAAATATTTTTAAAAACAAGTTTTACAATTGGCTTTTAGCACCCCAATGTACTCACTAGAGGAATTTTTTGCCATGGAGAGAATTGTGTTCTAGTTTGTATTTAAAAAAAAAAGTGTCTGCCCCTTTTTGTGTTATGATGGTTGCTGTTTCATTTTAATGAAGATGTTATTTACAAGTTGTATTTTATGTTCTTGTGTTTGACCTAGCTTTATGCTGGAAAAATGACTTTGTCAATGCTGTAATGTTTTTACGACAAATAAATATTTATTATTATTATTATTAATGGCCCCATCAACAACAACCTGTCTTTGGCCAATTACAGGTATCTATAGACGACCAGAATTATGTTTCATCGCAAGGGAAGCTATTTAAAACTACTAATTGAGCAATACAATAGGTAATAATTCAATATACATTGTAAATAAAAAAACTATATTTGGAATAAAAAAATGCTAAATATCACAAGCAACTTTAATTATTGACATTCACTATATCTTCTTAATATAATTGTCAGTATCATCACTTAAGCATATAACATATGTTATGCATATACTCCGTTACTAAATGCTAAATTTTGATAACTTTGAATAATTTTTTTAGGCCTACTACTTTTTTTATAGCGTTTATTAACAAAAACAAATGAAAAAAATGTCAATTTTGTTTGCCAAACCAAATAATATTGAACCAAAATATAGTCCTAGAATAGCATTTAGAGGATTTATTAGTGTAGTGTTCTTTCAGTGTTTCCTCACCCTCTGAGCTATGTTTATTTCTCAGGTGGGAAATGGGGGAGGGGATTAAACTTCCAGAAAGGAAAATATTGATAGGTGATAACTTATTGGTCATCTATGGAAATAGAAATAAACATAAATTAACACAACCATAGTCCTTTGAAGCTCGTATATTAGTCAATCGCATATTTTTTGCAATTAATTAATATCAATTTCCACCACTAGCGATGAATTCATCATTATCCATCATCAGCCATAATTTCCGTTCAATACCAAACAGGTGAAGAAAGGAACATTACTGCTGCTAGTGATCTCGGCTAACCCTTGATATTTGGCTATGATGTTCACATCTGGAGTGGTCATTGATGATTGCTAAAAGATTAAGATAGCCATAACAATATTTACTAACTATACAGGGTGTTGGGAAAAAGGTTTCAGGAATTCAGGAGGTTATTGCCCACATCAAAATAAGCAAAAAAGTTCCTGTAAACATATGTCCTAAAATTCTTCGTTAACCCGCTAGCCGCCATTTTGTTTTTAACACTAAATAATTTTTATTTCCGTAAAGGATCATTGTATTAAGTTAATATTTGGCATGCACCTTTATTATAGCAATACCCATTTTCAAGAAAGTTTATTTTTTTCTAATGTGTATTTTCAAAATGGCGGCCATTTTAAAATTTTCAACTAAAATATCTCAAAACCGGTAAATTTTATAAAAATTTTATTAGACACAAAAAAGTTGACAAATTTAATTATCTAACCAATGGTATCAAGTTTGTAAAGATCTGACAACAAATAACGAAGTTATTTAGATTAGTTAGATAATTAAATTTGTCAACTTTTTTGTGTCTAGTAAAATTTTTATAAAATTTACCGATTTTGAGATATTTTAGTTTAAAATTTTAAAATGGCCGCCATTTTGAAAATACACATTAGAAAAAAATTAATTTTTTCTTGAAAATGGGTATTGCTATGATGAAGGTTCATGCCAAATATAACTTAATACAATGATCCATTACCGAAATAAAAATTATTTAGGGTAAAAAACAAAATGGCGGCTAGCGGGTTAACGAAGCATTTTAGGACATATGTTTATAGGAACTTTTTTGCTAATTTTGATGTGGGCAATAACCTCCTGAATTCCTGAAACGGTTTTTCCGAACACCCTGTATATCAAGTCAGGTTTCAATTAGTCTTTTTTTACTGCTTTTAAGCTCTGAATGGGATCTCGTGAGAAAGGAGCCTAACATCACGAAGCAATTCTTTGTATGCTTTTGAGAGAGAAGCAATTTAATTTGCGAGGTTCAGGCAGGACAGCTATATTTTATACTCAATCACCGGTACATCACCAGAAATAAATAAATAAAGTAGCAAGAATACAACAAAAATAATCTATGCAAACTTCTTATTGAAGCCTTAGAGTGTAAGCTACAATCTTTATCCATGAAATTTATTTATGGTTAAAAAATAAACAGTTTCACAAAACAATGCACTTTTTAGCTTAATCAAACATCAGTAAACTAGGGCTCCTTATTCAATAAATGGGCTATATTACTTCTATAACTAACTATAAAGCGATACAATAACAAGCATTCTATAAGCAATATGAGTACTATATGCATACTGGAAACAGAAAATATTATTTTGGCTACAGCACTCTAATTTTACTCGGAATTTGTTTGGAGAATCAACAAAAAAAAGGTTGGTGTGCTATCTGCAAAGCATAATTTATAGTTTAGTTGTAACTTTAGGGTATTATTTTATCTTCAATTAACTACATTACCAGTAAGGTATATTTTATAATAGAAAAAAAAAATTTAAACATCCTTACTTATATTATCTTAGTATTAATAGCATATAATATGATATCAGTTATTGACATACAACAATATTTTAACTAAACACAATCTTTAACATATAATGAAAACCAACGTAAAACTAGAATTGTTTGTAAAGTACCTAAGTGTTAAAACAGTTATTGTAACGACTGTGAATTTGATCAACATTTGCAGCACTTTAGTGTGTATAATTGATCATTCATGATCAAGAAAAACCTTGCATAAGATGTCACCGTTAATATAATGTGTAAGACTTTTCTTGATAATTTTCTTACATTGAGACCAAAAGCATACACAATTTAATTCAAGAGTCTCAAGACTCAGATAGATGTGACTTTGTGAAAAGGGGATGGTTGAGGAGAGGTTTCTTACACCACAGCCTAGCTGTCCTATTGATCTGTTAAATTTGTTTAGTTCAGAGCTAAATAACAGCTGGATGGTGGAGGGGTATCTTAAAACTAGAAGCCTACGAAAACTTTCAATAGCCAGTAAATCTTGTCCCTACAGTTATAAGTATTGACAAAGTTTTTTTGTAATTAAAATGCCAGCATTATGCACAGTGGTTTTAGGGAGCTACCACCTTACAATGATCTACCATTTATCTAAATCATGCCAAGTCTCAACATCCTGATCAGCTGGCGTATATTCACCAGGATTTTTAACTCTAATATGCGTGATATTTAATAAAATTTCTTCAGCTGAAAGATCATCCCAAACTGGTATGGTGGACACCAAAGTTTCTTCGGAGAAACCAAAAGTCTCATTTGAATTTTCAGAAATAGGCATATCAGATTGAGTGGGGTGCTCTGATAAATTCTCATTACAAGATGGTTTTATTTCTGGCTGTTTTCCAAAATTTTTTATTTCACTATTAAGATCTCCTTTTGTGTTGACATCTTGGATGCTCATTTGTTGTTGTTGAGTTTCATTATTTTTCATTGCAAACTTGTTAGTCGTTTCAGGAATTGAATGTGCCAATCCTTTGGATTTAACATCCACAAGTAACGTATCTTGAACATTATTTGTTTTGATTGAAAGTTTACAAAAGTTATCTAGAAGTTTTGAACAAGTTTCTTCCATATTAATTTCCTGGACTTCATGGATGCGGCTGCTTGTCAACATCTCATTTTTAGGTATCATATTTGTAAACAGATTTGTATTCAAATCTTGATTCATATTTGTGCTTGTATTTATATTCATTCCATCACTGGGTTGTTGAGTTGAAATTTGACCAGAACTATGCGCAGAGCTTGGTGTGTTGCAGGAAAGGTATCGAAACTCAATTTCATCTGAGGATGAAATATGTTTCTCACTTGATGTACTATTTGGTGCCGAACTCTCACTAGTAGAATATTTTGGAATGGATTTAGGTATATTTTTTAAACATTGTGTACTAGTACTTACTTTTTCTGGTTCAACCAAGATTTCATTTATATTGGATGCCCGAATATATCCCAAGGGTCTCTCAATATTTGAGTTTTGGACAGACGGGTTCTCTTTTTCCATCAGAACTTGGTCTATATTTGTGTTTTCACCACTACAGTTGTCCTGGCTGTTGATGGATGAGTTAACTATTGAATTATTGGAATCAAGAAATTCTGGCTGTATCAAATGTTTTTCATATTCCTCCATTATATCTGCCATCTCTTCACTACTTTCATTATATTTCTCATCTGGAACATAAAAGCCATAACATAACTATATGCAATTGGAAAACAAACTGTGCAAGAAATTATTGCTTTATAGACAGTTAATGAAGATAAATTGGGAAGACATAGCCATAACCTCTTTTAAAATACAAAAAGGCCGCAGCCAGTGAAACACAGCACCGCCGCATTTTAGGTTGTCACGAGAGCTCTGCGGCATGTAGTTCATAATGAGTGCTGGAACGTTTTTAGACAGATTTTACAGAGAATTCTTCTTATCGTGATTTTTAAGGTTTATCAGGTGAGATACCACCTAAGTGTGTTGCACTAGAGTGAACCAGCAATTAGAAATTTCCAGATATGAGTGGCTAATGAGCAAGAACGCCAGAACGCAGTATGCTGCTCAAATCTCTCTTTAAAAACAGCTTTTGCTAGATTTTAAAAATCTCGCTGTTAACCTTTTTAATGAATTTACAGCCCTTGACAAACAAGAATATTAAAATTCAGAGCATTGTTTTCGAAATAGAACAAAATAAGTGCAGGCAACAGGCGGAAGGCCTACGGACGGAGCCTAGCTGGCCAAGCTGGCGCTAAAGGATTGCGACATTGCAATATCTTATGGTGCGGCATGGTTAAATTTAGGCTATGGCATTGCATGTGGGAGCACAAAGAGGGATACTTAAGTAAATTTTATTGTAGATTGATGGAAAATAAAATGTTAAATTGTTTTAATATTCCCATAATATGAGTGTCCAATATTTCATATCTTAGTTAGCGAATTATCACTTTTTCCGGAATTTCTTTTCAATAGCGGGGAGGCCGGCCGGTCGTATCATCCCTGGGACCCCACTTGGCTCTGGGGCTCTGGGCGGCCATGTTAGTGTTGATATATTTAAATCCATGTTAAGGATCTAATCTGCTCTCCACTGACTAAAATTCCTTGACAAAAAAACTTAGGCTTATCAAAAAGTGTTTAGAATGAAGTAAAAATTAAGGAAAATTCACAAACCTTAGAGGAATAAGAAAAGAAAACAAGAAAGCACTGTTAAGCAAACTTATAGCAAGGTAAATGCAAAATTAACCAGGTCATTTAGGAACTTCACCAGTTTCTATGGGTGGGCTACAAAGAACGGATAAATGCTAACATTTACAATAAAAAGTGATAATGTGCCCTCAAAAGCACCATTGATAAAAAAGATTGATATAGCTTTAAAGAGTCAAAAACAGGATGAAAAGGGAGTAACCCACCTTCTCTTCAGAAAGTACCGTATGGTAAAATATTAGGTGATGATTACAAGACTAAATTTTAAATTCATTCTGAATAATAGCCTAAATATAAAAAAAGCTTCATAAAAAACTATAAAAATATAAATATTTAGTTACTGAAGTCTGTGAAAAATCAAACTTTTAAGTTAAATGTAGTGTCGATTTTCATTCTATTTTGAAAAGCATTAATTCGGTGTTGGGGTGATAATACATCACATAAGTGAATGAAATCAAGTTCTTTAGCTGAGGAAAAAGATTTTGATTTTTGTTGGGAGGATTCACTGCTACCATCTTGTCAGTATGACAAATTTTACTTGGATTTTAGTATAAATAAATTCTTCTGGTCATCAAAGTTTCACCAGTCATGCTATTATATGGCTGGTTATTATTTTAAGTACACTTATTCGAGCCCTGGTTGTCCAAGCCCCAATTATCCAAGGTCGCTCTAAGCTGATCTTTTATAAACTTCAGTCAGAGCAGAATAATAATGTGCTTAATTTGTTTTTGCTTGAAGTAATGTAAATTAGTGGTAATTTGATTTGATTTGATTAGTGGTAATTTGATTTGATAAACTGAACTAGCCATGCAGAATGTACAAAACTGTTTGGGTGACAACATTGGATGTTTTTGTCTACATTCAAAAGGCTGTCTACTGCCAGAGAGGTACAAAAATCAGTGACTTTTTGGTGACTGTTGGGGGTGAAAGATGTTAAAAATGGGTGACTTTTCGGTCTCTAAGATGGAAAATTTTGGGGGAAATTGTTGAGGTTGCAATACTTTTGCTCACAAACACATTATTTTCTCAATTCATACTAAAAATCATATGTTTTTCTTGCATTTTAAGGAAAAATAAGTGACTTTTTGGTAACTTTCGTGACTATTGACTAAAATCCGTGACTTTTGGTGACTTCAGTGACCAGTAGACATCCTGTTCAAGGACCCCTCGTGTGGCTCAGGCCTTTCTGTGCAGTCATAGATCTGTGCACATAGGGCCTACTACAGTCAAATCTACAGTCACGATATTCGTATTCAAACTATTCAAAATAGTGTGTCCTGAAGTTATTATTGCTCTCAAAGCAGCGGAATTCCAAACAAATCTAAATCATTAGCGTCGATGGAATAGAGTCAACCGGAATCTAACCGCGTCATGATGACTGTGAGTTAACTCCGAAACCAATCAAGAGTGCTAGTGAATTTTCACTGCTGCTACAAGATACTAGAGAGCCACGTTATTAAGGGGATGTTGCACGTGCAGTCCGCAACCTGTCAGTTTGTTTAATTATAGATATACATCATACAATAGCTTGTTTTAGTGTGAACTGCAGCATGAGTTTAAAACATAATGAAACAAAATACTCAACTACTATATCTCACCTTTTTCGTGACTAAGTTATTTTTTATATAATAAATCCCCTACATATTGATGAAACTCATATCATGTTAGGATAGCGACACAGAACTACCCTAACCACAAAATAAAAGAAGGCCTAACCTCCGGATTAAGTGAGGTTTTGTTGTACGAGGGAGCCTCGGTCCCAAAGACCTTGGATAATCAGGAGTGTACTGTATTGCTATAAAAAATTTACTTTAAAATATTAAACAAATTGGCAATTTCTATTAGGACTAAAAAAATTATTCTTTTGTCTTAATTGTTATAGTAACCAGGACTAAAAAAAACCACATGACACTGGAACAGGAGCAGAATACCAGGACTGTCCCAGTCAAACCAGGATGTTTGTCAAGCCTATGTTACGTGAGCTTATCCAATTCAACATTTACCAGATGACAGGTTAAGGATGTTACCAGTTGTAGCTGACAGGCTTTGTTGGTGTTCTACGACATGATTATAGTATGAAAGCCTATCCAAATTTTGCCAACTCTATTACAAACCCTAGCTCACAAAGCCTTGGCGTGGACTCTGACCACTTTTGCACCATTTAATTATAATATCAAGACCTTCGTTCCCCAGCCACCATACACATTTTTTATGGCTGTATTTGTATTGTTAGCATAGTTTTCATTTCCGAAATAAACATTCCATTCATTCATTCATATAGGCCATGACACAATTTGACAACTAACAATGGCTTTTCTGCGGCCTAACCGTCAATGAATGTCAATATCTTACGTCCTTTAACCCATTGGCCTACTTTGACGAGTTTATTTATTTATTAACGGATACACCATTTTCTTGTTAGGAGATTACCCGAAATTCACCGAAATGAGTTGATTTCGTCTGGCCGCTCAGGCACAACAGAATACTTCAACAAGATATAATGAAATAAAATTACCTTATCCAATCACTGGTTATCAAAAGACAACATGTTTTGTTCCTTAGAACATCTTCAGGTCTAAAGTATGCAACTACCACATAATCCAATGTATTTATTACATTGTGGTTTGTCAAATGATTCAATAAAAGGTTGTCCCAGTCAATAAAACTAAAAGTTGTCATGGTGATAAAATTAGTAAAACTGATTAAAATTGTACTTGGGCTGGCCAGCACCTCACTCTTATCACTAACTAGATAAAACTGATTCATTGAAGGTGTTGTCTTATTATTATTATTATTATTATTATTTTCTCCAATGCTGTCAGTTTTATTTAGTTAGTGATAAGAGTGAGGTGCTGGCCAGCCCAAGTACAATTTTAATCAGTTTTACTAATTTTATCACCATGACAACTTTTAGTTTTATTGACTGGGACAACCTTTTATTGAATCATTTGACAAACCACAATGTAATAATACATTGGATTATGTGGTAGTTGCATACTTTAGACCTGAAGATGTTCTAAGGAACAAAAACATGTTGTCTTTTGATAACCAGTGATTGGATAAGGTAATTTTATTTCATTATAATATATTCCAATCCAGGGTCACAATGAATAGTACTTCAACAAGATACTCTCATTGTCCAACAGTGCAAGCAGTTGTACGGCTTTTTCCAATAGGCAGCAGCACATAATGGGTCACTTGTTGCTTTCACAATAAATTGCATTAGTTTTAATACAATTTCAACTTGTTGGTTGGCAATCCTGGTTTTCAAAAAATAATTTATAATGTAAACAAACTAGTGCAAGTTTTCATGTTGTGTTTACATCATGATGTTGTGTAGTTGTGGCTTGCGCTAAAGTAAAATAGATTTGTAGATTGTGACTTTTATCTTCAAATGAAGAAGGTAGTGAAGATGAATTTGTGGACTGAGTAACACTTAAACAGAGAAGGCAAGAAGAATTATTCGAACCTGAAAGTAATATTTATGATTCAAATGTGTTGTTACCCAGGCCTACCAGAGAACAAATAGACAATAGTGATGACATTACCCCTTCACATACAGGTCTTATCGATGAAACTATAAATAAAGTAAGTACAGAGAAATTTGATTTACCTTTTTGTTATTAATTATTTTGTTTTTGAAACATGCTTACTTCAAACATCAGACAAAAAGGCTAGGCCTACTAGGACTTGGGGTAATTTCAATGACTATTATATGGAATTTTATAATAATAAACTATTTCAAGGATGGAACTATTGATATGTTAAAACAAAAATAATTTAATTATTTGTACGTTAAGGTAAAAAAGGAAATAAATATATAGGCCTATATATGTTTATAAGCCTTATACCCTATATATAATATATATGCACATTATACACATATATATGTAATATATATTTATCTAATAATTATATTCTGTAAGTTACAATCACCGAAAATTCATTTCAATCTAGCAATAAAAACTTAAATTACAGTAGTTTTTGTAAGTCTAAAAAAGACAGAAAAAGTGGATTTCCTGAAAGTTCTTGTGCACTAGGAAAGAGGTAGGCCAATGGGTTAACACAGAAAAATGGGGGAGTTAGGAATTTAATATCTTATATTAGGCTATATTTAACCCATTTATGCTCAAATTGTTTCTTGCGAATTGGGTGCAGTGGCTTAATGCTGCGCTCTTGTAGCGAACTCGCATACCAACGGCCTACAATCTTTCCCGCTAGGGGCGCGCACCATTCAAAACCCAAATTCTCATGTCTAGGCTACCGGTCGTGATAGCTCAGATGGCTAAGGCGTAGGCATCCTTGGCCAGGATGTCTGCATCGGCACGGGTTCGAATCCGCTCACGACCAATCCCTGACCTGGTGGTGCAACTCTTAAAGGGTTAGCCGATCTGTGACAAAGTTGGTGGGAGGGCCCACGTAAAATAAACGGTGGCAGGCTTGCGTGGAAGTTGACGTGATCGGTTAATTCTTTGGAGTTGCTCCTTGGTCAACAATGATTTTGCTACTTTTTACTTCTGTTTACTGTGTGTGTGCCACTACGGCCTTTAAATACGAAAGATAATTATATTTTCACTCCAAAATGCCAATTTTAATCATGAGAAACCTAAAATTCCATGGACTTTTATAAATTAAAATACAGTGTCGACAAATGTCGACAGTGGGCACAAATGGGTTAAAGGCCTACAAGAACATCCTAGTTCAAACCTTTGCTAGCGGATAAGAGAAATCTACTGTAGGAGTAATAAATATAAAATGAATTCTTTGGGTAGTCTCAAACTTAAGGAATGGTTGAAAATTTTTGTATCATAATAGCACGACAAAATGAAGCAAATATAGGCCTAGCCTGAAGACAAAACCAAACTGAATAACCAAATTTCGGCAGTGTACCGTAACTTGGCCTACTTTAACGTTTATATTGTAACTAGGGCTAGGCCTATTAAATTCCAATTAGAGATCTAACACAAAATTAATCGAAAGACAATAGAGTTTGAGCCACATAACAAAGTTTAACCGTCGAAGGATAAGAATGATAGGCAAGAGAAAAATTTAAATGTAGCCTATTCTTTAAAATTTAAATCATCTTTAAACCTTTTCAGTGCCGTGGTGTTTTGTTAATTTATAGTGCATAAATGCTATTTTCAAAGGAAAATGTAGTATAGTTTACAAAAACGTTCATATAATGTACAATTTTAGGGGTAGGCCTAGGCCTATATAACTTGTACCATTTTTTATGCACATATAATTGTCTATAAAATGGTATAACTATACCTAATTGCAAACTAAATTTGAGGCAAAAATCTGTAGGGCCTAGTTTTTAAAATTTATATTATTTAACTTTGACTCGGTATCACTTAGAAAATGCTAAACTAAAATATTTCATTGATTTTTTCAACTCAACAGTCAGGAAGAGCAGGAAATTATGATCAACATTGATAAGTAAATCAATTATAAGAGTTCAAAATAAACTTATTTTATGACTCCAAATACGCGGTTACTTAAACAACGCCAAAGGATATTTTTGTAATAAGCAAATATTTATTTTTTAGTTGTCAGGAGACTTTTTTTATTATAACTAATAAATAAATAAGCATTTCCAATATACACAAACTATAAAATAAAAATGTAAAACACAACAAAATTGGATTGTGTCCACCAACACATTTTCTTATTGACACCATTTTCAAGTTTGTTGTGAACAAGTTCCTGAAGGACACTTGAATCACTAAGATTAATTCTTTCACTCATTTTTACTCACCATTAGTAACCAAGCAGAAAGAAACACTATAGCACGCGTAAATAGCAATATCCACGATACTTTGTGTCGTTAACCGGTATTTGCCGCACGTACGAACTGACAAAAAACGGACGACAGTCAGATAACATCGAGGACGACTAACATTATAAAGAGTGTCTAATAACAGACCAAAGACGACGAAATTGCTCAGGAACTGATAACTGGAGGCCTTTGTATCAAACTGGCAGATATTTAAAGCCAGTGTGTCATCTGGATATAAAGCACTAAATAATAAAATACTGAGATTTGCCTTCAGTGACGCTTGGTAATTAGTGCACAACTACATCGCATAGAATAGCCTACGTTACATGTTCAACGATGCGGCGTGAAAGAGATTACTAGAAAAAATTATTGGGTGAGAACATTTCAGCAGGAACAGCGAAGTGGTTTGGTACTACAGTAGTAGAGTATTTCAATTGCTATTGCAGGGCTTGTAACAGTTGGCCAAAATTCAAATGACCGAAATTCAGCACAGATCAAAGAACAAAATCAAATCTTTTCAATCAAAATTAGAAACTGTCAAAGCAGGAGTTCCCCAAAGGTCGATAATTGGGCCAGTCCTCTTTCTTTTGTACATCAACGACATCTCTGAAACAATCCCAATCCAAAATGTATTTCAGTTTGCCGATGACACCACAATTTTAACAAAAAAGAAAAATCCTCAAGAATTGGAAATAATCTCATTTCAAATCACCAATCAGTTAACTCAATATTTCACAGAACACTCACTCAATTTCAATTCAACCAAAATTAACAAAAAACAAAAATCCTCAAGAATTGGAAATAATCTCATTTCAAATCACCAATCAGTTAACTCAATATTTCACAGAACACTCACTCAATTTCAATTCAACCAAAATTAACAAAAAACAAAAATCCTCAAGAATTGGAAATAATCTCATTTCAAATCACCAATCAGTTAACTCAATATTTCACAGAACACTCACTCAATTTCAATTCAACCAAAACCCATTTTCTTCACATTCAAACTCAGCAGAGAAAAAATTTAACAAATTTCGCCCCTCCTAATCTAATAATTGGCGAGGAAGAAATAAACCGAGTTGAGGCGGCTGAGTTTTTGGGAGTGAGATTGGACGAATGCATGACCTGGAATGAACATGTGGGTAAATTAGAGGGTAAATTAGCTAAAGGCCTATTTATTTTAAAACAAGTTAGTAAATTTGAAAATAATCACTTGGCTAGGACTGTTTATTTTTCACTTTTTGAAACACACATTAATTACTCAATAGTCCTATGGGGTTCCTCTAAAGGAAACCTCAACAAAATATTTTTGTGGCAAAAAAAAGCCATTAGAGCAATAGCCAAACTACCCCCTCAAGCTCACTGTCAGGATTTTTTCAAACAATTGAACATATTGACCGTACCTTGTCTTTTTATTTTTGAATGCGTCATGCATGTAAAAAAAGAAAACAAACTTCCAGAGGAGAAAAATCACCACTACAACACCAGATTTAAATCAAACTATTCAGAATCTCACAAACTTTCAATTTTTGAAAGAAAACCAGAATACTTAGGCAAGAAGCTCTTCCAAGCTCTGCCAAGTGATATTAAAAGCACTCAGAAAACTTCTGTCTTTAAAAGTAAATTAAAAAAATTTTTGATTCAGAATAGTTTTTATGACGTGGAAGGTTTTCTGGAGTACGGTAAAACTCCATAAAAAAGGGGAAAAAAATGTAAAAAATGTAAAAATGTTATATAGGCTCACTACATGTAGTTCCAGTCTCCCTCCCCCCAAAACCTAGCCTAGTGTTGTCCTAACCCCGTTAGGCAACGTGACAAGCTCCACATCACTACGTGGACAACGGAGCGCCGCGGGATGTATGTATGTATGTATGTATGTAGTTCTGAGGTTAATAAAATTTCAAAATAACCAAAATGATAAAAAAAAAAATCTTGAACCCAAAAATGTTGCTAAAAATTCCAAAAACCGGCATTTTATCGGGATATTAAATATGTAAGCAATAAAAATGTTGTAAGATAATTTTGAACTAGGTAACTAATCATCCACAAAAAAAATTTAACTTAAATAGGCCTAAAAAAAATTCCTCCCCAATTCCTTTTTACTTTTTCTATTTTTTTCTTTTTTATACATTTATTTAGTTCTTACGAGCTTCACCCAAATTGATCAATAAAAACCTAATTGCCCTAAAAAAATTAAAAAAATAACCATAGGCCCCCTAATCCCTAAAAAAATAACAAAAATAACTAAGAGCAAAAAAAAAAAATAAATAAATAAATAAATAACCTGTTACAAGCCCTGCTATTGTTAACTATTCTGTAACAGGATAGAGACGCAACAGCATCATGGGAGTTGTCAGACTCGCAGATCAGTATCATGGGATATTGCGGAACAGCCTGTTACCTGTTAGCCTGTGAACCTGTTCCGTTGGAACTGGTATATGAGGCTAGTGTCCGGTAGTAGATACATAAATAGGCTAACTTAGTACTGCACAGCTCTACTATTAAACACGCACAAAATAACACTTAAAGGCTTCAGCCGAAAACAGTTAACTTACATAAAGAAGTTTCGCCGCATATTACTTAATCAAACGTGTTTCGCCAGGATAGGCCTACGTGTTTTCGGAAAGCTAGGAATCAACGATGATAACAATGGTACCATTCACTGTTCTGTTCCAGTCCAAAACCGTTTAATTCCAAAACAATGCCGTAAACGCTGCTTAGGCCTCCCATTAAGAAATTGACACAAATACTTGAAGGTCAGAAACATGGGTCAAAATGTTGATACCAGATAGTGAAACTAGTATTAGGATAGGCTAAGGCCTGGAGACAAAATTGTACGGTAGTCTAGGCTAGCCTACGACAGTGGCGGCCGGTGGTTAGGGACGCTGGGGGGGCTCTTATCATTATTTTATTTATATTTACGCCATTGAAGATAAGTAATGTCTGCTTCAGGAAAAACGGTTAACTCTTATGTCAATAAATTATAGTTAGACTACTCCATCAAACAGGTATAATTCGATCACAAAGTTGAATTAAATTGCAATATAGCCTAAAAATCTCAATCACAATTGCTGACGAAAATTCATCTCTATTGTTCATAACTGATAATCTGTTGTATTGCAGAGTATCAGTTATGTACAACAGAGATGACTTTTTAGGTCAATAAAATTGACCTAAAACAAGCAGTTGTTTACCGTCAATTGTATTCAGTTGATATGAATCCGTTTAATGCTTAGGCCTACTTCTTTTTCGTGACATTTGTTTGAATTGAGGAAACAAATCAGACTGAAATAGTTTTGCCGCGGACAGGTGTCTTCTAGGAATTGAAAGCGGTCCGCTACCCCGGATGTTAAGATGTCACACACTTCCTTTGCGACAATATATTTCCGGTCTTCAAACCATGTTTACGTATGGGTTCATGTACACTATTGTTCACATACTGGACTAATCCAGTTCAAAGGAGTTTCTTATTTTTTGTACTTCATATTTAAATTTTTTATCGTACTTGAAAGCCTTAATACAATCAATTGTTTTATTAACTGTAAAGGATGCATCACAATGTGAGATTATTTTGCCATTGACTATGAATACATAGTCACTGATTTTGCTTAACGAAATCCAGCAAAAAAAATAAATAAAAAATAAAAATTTGCATCTCTTAAGACATTTTGTAGGCCTATAGTTTTATTTAATGTCGCAAATCCAATGTTGATCTTTCCAAGTAGCCTACTTCATCAAATTCTATGCACGCCTTGATGTGTTTGTCACCCGTTCACTTAACTTTTTAGTTCAAATGTTTAAACTCTGAAATACCACCAACAGTTAAGGCACGATCCCGAATCCCTATAATCAAGAAAGTGTTTCAGAAAAACGAGTTTTTAATTTTACAGCCACAGAGCCAATTGGCCTGATTGTATAAATTTCTAAAACACTTTTGATTAAAACTATTTTTCTTTTTGTTCAACTTTGCATTTGATTAATAACTAAATTGGGCCTTAGAGGCCCCAGGAGCTTCAAAGTAATTCTAATATTCAATGTTTTTTTCATTCTATTACCTACTATACGATTTACCTGGTGTAAATGTTATACTCATCTCCAACGTCACCCATTTCACTTTCACCCATTTACATTTCCTCACAAATCTATATAATTCACTATTTCAACACAACGCACACCAACACGTACAACATTACGCACAACAGAACCCAGACGGACGACTGCATCGCGAGTGAACTGACAGTCACATTTTTGGCACTGCTCGGTTGGTAGCAGTGGCTGGAGCAGTGGCGCGCGCAGCCTAGGGCGCCGGGCAGAGCGTTGCATTAGGAGCCGTTGGGTGTGCCCGTGTGAGTGAGCTGCGCGTATGCGCGTCTCCATTTGATTTTACAAGAGCGCTAGGACGCCGTGGCCGGCGTCCGTCGCTCCGGCCCGAGCCGGCCGCCGCGACAGAATTAGAGACACAATCGTCGTCGATTTTGGATTTATTTTGCTACGATCCGTTTCTATCTTCAACTTATGATCTATACAATTGTCATTCTGTTAAATATTCTCATAATAATATTTTTGTAAGTTTATATATTTTGATTTTTTAATAAATTCTTTAGGAGGGGCGGCGTCCGGGAGTCCTTATGGGCGAACCGCCACTGGCCTACGATTACTTCATCGAATATTACGAGTTACCGATCATGTTCTGCCATTCAGCAAAGGTGTTTTAAGAAAGCTTGGGAATCTACGGTTACCGTGATATGACCTACCACTCACCGAATTTCAGTTTCAGTCCGAATTTAAGTTATTGATCCCGAAACCATGGTAAATACTAATAAGCCTACCGGCAAAAATCCATTTGGAAACAAAGGTAAAAATATCAACGATAAACTCCAATAGAGTTAAAAAATTAGGCTAAGCGACAATTGAAGTAGGTCTAGGTAGGCCTAGGCCTAACACAGACTAGCCTAGTTGGAATGTAAGATTTAAAGTTTGACTAATACGTTCACAAGGCCTAAGCTAATAAGAACTTAAGTGGCAATAAAATTTGTTGGATAAGTTCAAACAAACAGGTCTGGGCCTGAATTAAATAGACCTACGTGATGAAATAGGGGAAGCTGGGTCCGCCATGAAACAGCCTTGACTCAATTCTGGAGCTGGATTAGCTCCAGAAATTAGCTGGAAATATAATGTAAGCCTGTACTTTTTAAAATTTTGAACCCACAATAATGAAATTCAAGATAGCTTTGATTAAGGATAATAAACTGAAATCACTAGACAGACCTCAATAAACCTCAGGCCTTGCTTCATAAACCTAGGCTACCCTTCATGACATAAGGTGATACGGCCATGAACAATCACCCTAAAAATCAAGTAATATTGTATACTAACTGTAATGTAGAAAGTTTAAAATAACAAATTTAACGAATTTCAAGCGCAAAATCTTGGTATGATGCAAATATTTCATAAATTTCAACGCCACGAGGTCTCCCTGTCTTCAACTCTACTAGATACCCTACAGCAAGTCGCAAATAATGCAAAATACGCTTTCAATACGAGCTCCCAAGTAACCATGATATATATAATGATTTTATTACTCGATATTCTAATTATAACACTCTAAAGCTAATTATTTCATTTAAATTATAAAACTACACATAGAAGTGTGGAACGAACCTGTGGAAGCCATCTTGATAAGGCAGAGCACGAGAAGGACTGGAAAAATTATTCAGCTCCTTGAAGAAAAAAAAAGGTTTTTTTTATTATTGGCACTGTATTCGTATTATATATTCACTTACTATAACAATATAATAATAAAATGGACGTAGTTATTTTAATTTCTCGATCTATTAATAAGATTTTACGTTTAGAAAATTATTTAGAAAATTGTTGTGAGTTCAACTTGTCTCCAAAAGATATCTCCCCTGAAAATATACCTTCAATACCAACGGAAGTGGACAACAATGGAACAACAATAAATTCATTGTTAGAATAAAGTTATTTCCTTTTTATTACGGTTTAAGTTTGCAGTATGTTTTTAAGATTATAATATATGTTTAATATATATATTATAAGTAATCATAAAATTATATTTAATAAATCAATTTCCAATATAAGTTTACAAAACAATATTAGTATGTATTTGTAATATCAGATTTTATTTATTTTAAACAAATTAAAACGATAAATATTTATTAGTAAATTTTATAATATTTGTGTTTTTAATGTATACCAATAAAGTAATAAATATTTTAGTATAAAATATATTTTTAATTAATTTAAAACAATAAATTAACGGTTTATAAATAATTAAATTCAATCGAGTTTCATTTATTCATTCGTCAGTTCAATCATACACAGTATAGTCATTAAATAAAAATAGACAAAATTCTTTTTATGATAAACAAAAACAATAATTCATTTGTTTTTTGTAACTTATAACAAATTTATAAGCATATACAGTAAAGATATAAATCATTGAAATGTAAATTGGAACAGCTTTTCTTTTTTACAAACACTTAAAGTTTTTACCACCATTTGATTACACTTTGAGCACCTTTTTTATAGACATTTTACCCCAGTGGCATTTTTTACAAAAGAGATCGTACCACTGGCGTCCGCACGGTGAACGCACCGTAGGCACCCTCGGAAGCTCCAAGCATTGGGGAGCGAGACGCGAAAATCTCCAGAAATTGTCAATGAAATTAAAACCACTTGAAAATATTAATTCGTGTTTTTAATTCAGGGTAGATAAAAGTCTGGAAACAATTAAATATTTTTTTTAAGTGTTAAAGTAACGAAATTAAAACTTAGTAAATTGATTTTGAGTGACTAAGACTACTTTCCTAAAGTACTTTTGTCCTTGGACCTCCAAGGGGGTTACGGTCCACGATTAGTAAAAAGAAAATCATAAAAGTAAGCATAGCATAGGTCAATGTGTAGATCAAATTAAAGGTCTCTAAGAATAGAGAAAAATACCTCAAACCCGGCCTCAAAAGGATGATCAAGTCAAAAATAACAGGTTATCAAACTTTGCATTAAAATCATATTGCTGCAAAACAAAAATTGCAATAACTCCCGATCAACTCAACCTTTTGAGGTCGGGTTTGCGGCAAATTACTCAGAATGCAAAGCCCTTTAAAACGATGTATCATATATGACGTAGGCCAATGAAGTATTTGCCAAAAGACATCCTTTATAGGGACGTCCCTAGTGGAGGTCGCCCGGGATTGGGCTACGTCATATGATACATAATTTTAACGGACTTTGCACTCTGAGCTTTTTTCCACAAACCCGACCTCAAAAGGTCAAGTGTATCGGGAGTTATTGCATTTGTTGTTTTCAATAATATGA
The DNA here is from genome assembly GCA_030545055.2 of Neoaliturus tenellus. Lineage (NCBI taxonomy): Eukaryota > Metazoa > Arthropoda > Insecta > Hemiptera > Cicadellidae > Neoaliturus > Neoaliturus tenellus. The sequence continues at coordinate 6,208,201 of CM061535.1, read as the reverse complement.
TTTTTATGCAAAGTTTGATGGCCTGCCTGGCATTTTTTACTCAACCACCCTTTTGAAGCTGGGTTTACGGCATTGATATCCATTCTTAAAGGCTTTTAATTTGATGTATATATTGACCTATGCTTACGTTTAAAACTTTCTTCTCACCCCTTGTGTACCATCTCCCCTTGGAGGTCCGAGGACAATAAGTAGTTTAGGAATTAAACTTATTTGTCACCCAAAACCAATTTGCAAAGTTTTAGTTTTATTACTTAAATACTTTTAAAGATTATGTCGCTTCCAGATCTTTTACCACAGTGTATAGTTAAATAGATGTAGTAAATGAAAACTAATGTTAAGCTACACCACTTCCACTCTCAGCAATTATTTAATACATTTAAAAAATCATATATTAATCTATCAATCTAACTTAGGCATATACGTATTAATCAGCAAGCATGAGTCTTTTTCTCCCTTTTTCTCAGGTTGTGTGCATAGTAGGAGAAATCCGAGCATACCGTTAGACTCTACAATGGAATTGTCCTGTAGATGAGCAGAATCACATTATAATTAACATATTGGCCCCTCATTCACAATAGGTGTCCATTCGCATTATTCTGAGCGTTCTCTTTTGCTGTATTACAATTCTATTTAAGCCCATACGTATCCCATTAGCTCCATGAAATATTAAATTTAGTGTATAGTATTTAGTTTTTAATAGTTGTAAGTTACAAGAACCTTTTCGTTTTTCTTAGTGAAAAGGGTGTGCACTACTTCGGAATCGGCCAGAATCGGCTTTTACCCGCTCACTACATTGGAGTCTCCGGATCGGAATCGGATCATAGAGCGCGAAAGCTCCCCGAGTTGGCTGAACTTTTGCCTTTACAAGGTAAAGAAAAGAAACATGTTTTAGAAAGCCGATATCGCCACAAGAGCGACTAGCTGTGGCTCTCAAGCAAGTAATTTAGCTTGTCGATCAACTTTACCATCAGGTAAGAATAAAAATAAATATAAATTGTATTTTTTCAATAAGAAAAATTAAAAAAATATATAACTTACAACTATTAAAACTAAATACTATACACTAATTTAATGTCATGGAGCTCATGGGATACATATGGTATGAAACTAAAAGATACTTGAATAGAATTGAAATACAGTAAAAAAGAAAGCTCAGAATAATTTGAAATCGATAACACACAGATTCAGCCATCAATATTTGTCTGAATTAAACATATTACCAGTGTTCAGATTGTTCATTTATGAAACTGAACATTTTTTAAATAGCTAAATCAGGGGCGAACCCAGGATTCAATTTCGGGGGGGGGGGGATATTTTTTGCGGAGTGGTAACACCGGGGGGTTTGGGGGTATGGAAACCCCCCCCCCCCAAAAGAACACGGCGGGTCCGGGGGGCCTCCCCCGGAAAATTTTGGAATTTTTGAAGCTAAAATGTTAGTTTTAGTGAATTTCAGAAGCTAAAATTAATTTAACTTTATGCAGACCTCTACTCCACCAGAATTTGGACTGAAATTAATGGGTTTTGAATATTAAATAAAGGGATCAGGCTATTATTTAAACTTGGATAAAATTTGTTGACTTTATATTACGACTTGAAATAAATTATATTTGGAAATAAAGTACAAAAAACAGTTATAGTCTAAAGTTTATTAAAAACACCAAAACACATTACTCATCTCAAGAGGTAAATATGCTATTTATTTATAAGACACAGAATACAGAGTCAGAGTTAATTATAGGAATAACTAATAAGAGTAATACAATTGTAACTTTAAAGTATTATATTATTTTAACAGTGCATATACCAAGGCAAAAGATATCACGTCTTCTTAAAAAAAGAATCAAGATGTCAAAATTCAAATGAAGTACAGTAAATGATAGTCTACAGTCTGTAAGAAATTCTGAGGTAAATAGGCTTACACCACTTAAAAATCGTAAAATATATGAATTATTGTTATCTCTAAGATAACGAACGTGTTGTGTCAATACAACACATTTTGACTAACTAAACGGCAATACCACAAAATAACTGATAAGTTTTAGAGGTGGCAGCACTGCAAATGAATTAGAGCGCGCCTTTTAGAACCATTCTAGATACTGTGTTTAGAACCAATAGCAAGAACTCAACAGTGCAACAGTGCCGACATGATGCTTTGTATGAACTTGTCACTCGTCAGTAATGCCAACGCGCAATAAATAACTTATTTAATTTCCAAAACTAAAATGGCCTGTTTTGGATGTAATATTACAGTTTTATCTTTTTTCATTGTGCAACCCCTATTACCCTATTCTTTATATACGTTTTATATCTGTTTATAAAAGTCTGGTGTATGAAAATAATGTTTTAACCATTTGTCATAGATTATTTTTATTTTTGGAGCATATTTTTATTTTTTATCCTTCAACATTTTGGGGGGGGGGGATATATCCCCTTTATCCCCCCCTGGGTTCGCCCCTGAGCTAAATTATAACAAGAATTTTACTTACACATACCTCGCCTAGATGGGGAGCGGCAGCTCAGTGGTAGAGCTCTGGCCTCACAAGCCAGCGGTCCCCGGTTCGATCCCGGGCGACGACATTACACACACAAACATGAGCGGTCACCTCTAGCTAGCCTATGTGACTTAAAGCCGTGACCGTACCTTGCTGTCTTTAGATCACCACTCAGCCCTATTGGCCCATGGTGACGGGCAGTAGAGGTTTTTATTAATAAAAAGATCACCCTGCTTTGTCGAACAGCACAATATTCAATATTTTAATAAGAAAATTAGGCCTTTGTTAACACCTGGATGTCCGATCACAGTCTCTCGCTTTCTCTCAGTAAGACAGAAATCGTGATTCTCACGAAGAAGAGGATCGACATTGTCGTCCTCTCCGGCGTGCTGCCAAGTCCCTCTGGGTTATGGTGGACACCAAGTTAAGCTGGAGGGATCAGATCTTCCGTACGGTAGACAAAGCCCGCTAATCACCTTAGTACGCTGATGGCCAATGTCAGGGGTCCCCGATCCAGCAGAAGGTGTCTGTTGATGTCCGCGGTCCAGTCCTTGATCTTTATGGAAAAGAGGTATGGGTAGACGCTCTAGATAAAGAGTATATAGGTTGCGACTCGCTCGGGTTCAACGTTAAGCGGCGCTCCGGCTGTGTTCCGCCTAAGCGGAAAAAATACTTTACTAAAAAAAAAAAAATTACTTTACTGCTGTAAAGCGGAACCTCACATCATTCATATCTGTCGACAGTGTTCACTCTCATGAAACTAGATCCAGCGGAAAGTTATTTGTTCCTAGAGTTAGATTAGAGAAGTCTAAATTAAGTTTTCCTGTTGCAGGTATTCACTTTTTCAATAAACTGCCAGTGGTAATAAGGAACCTGCCCCTCCCTAAATTCATCCGCTCCATGAAGAAGTGGCTATCCCTAAATCCTTTTTACAATCTTCACGAATTTAACACCGCTAACCTAAAATCTATAGCCCACTAATCACTTCTCAAGCCATTAACCATCTCAGCTTCAACCAGGTAACATTTTCTTTTTTTTTCTTCACTCTCTTTTCTTATCCTACTGGCAGAAGTATCTTTAATTTTAATTATTGTTGAAATGGAATGTACATGTATGTATTTAAGTTAAGATGACAATGCCTATTGTACATAATTTGTATTGAACGGCAATAAAAATCTTTGAATCTACCGGACAGTGTCCGAGCCTGCCGCCCTGGTGGTCACCGAAGTCATCCCTATCAAGCTCTTGACAGGAGAGAGGAAAGCGATCTATCAGAGACAAGGTGAAATCGGCGAGGACACGGCAAGAACAGAAGAGAGCTCCTGAACCTTACAGTAGTGGCAATAACACAGCCAGGAGCACGACACACGAGGACGATGGACTGCGCGACTTATCAAGCAGGTCCAAATATGGGCGGAACGGCGGCATGGGGAGGTGGACTACTCCCTGGCCCAATTCCTGACAGGCCAAGGCTATTTTCGGTCGTAGCTGTCTGTACACGATGGGCAAGACCGGTTCACCGGACTGCATTTATTGTCCGGGCGCTCCCGACGATGCTGAGCACACCTTCTTCCGCTGCCCCCGTTGGGAAGGTTCGAAGGAAACAACCATCTTTCTCGTTTGCGTTGGAGATTTTTTGTCTCAACTATTATTAAAATAAGGAATTTCAAAGCAAACTAGGGTAGAATTTATGGTTTTAGATTTACCTTGTTTTATAATTGTTAATTTGATCATTACATAATGGTTTGTTATTAACTAATAATCTGAAGGTAAAATAGATTAATATGGTGTCGTTACGATAAATATCGTACCCGTGGAAAGACCATTGATATATACTAAACACCTGGATCGGTAACTCCGTGTTGCGAAAACGAGCCGTTACCCCACCACTAGCCAGTATTCGTGATCAGTATTGCCAACTTTGTGCGAGTAATTATGTACTGCAATTAAAATAAATAAATAAATAAATTAATTAATTAATTAAACTACAGTAATACTTAATTTTTTTAGTCTTTCTTACCAGTAAAATGATAAATTTCAGACTTTGGAATGTGCACTAATACATCCAAAAGCTGCACGGTACAGAACCATCCGTCATCATCATAATTATAATTGAACATTTAAAAGAATGTAAACAAACAAGAATGCAGCTGACGCACCGACAACAATCATGGCAGCTTATATTCAGCGGCAGCGGCGGCGGCGCAGCGGCGGTAATACTGGCTAGTGGTGGGGGAAGCCGGATTATTTTTAGCGCTATTCCGCAATTTCAGTTACCGATCCAGGTGTTTAGTATATATCTATGGGAAAGACTGCTCCATTCGCTTTTTCAATCAGCTGTGTAATGGTAAATATTAGAACGTAACTTGACTTCCGTTTTAGTTTTGACGTTTCATATCCGGAACACAAAAAATAGATATTCCGCTGACCTGGGAAGAAGTTATGCTTCTTCCTTTACAGACCTTGGGGTAACACTGGCATTTCTGTACGATTAATAGTTATTTTTCTATTGGTCTACAAATCTGCTGGTTTTTTCACCAACTCCTAATTCTGTCTCTCACCAGAATGTAAGTTCAAATTACTTGTTTTTATAATAAGGTGCGTGATGAAATAATAGTTGCTAGGTAATGTTTTATATATGAAAATGAATCCTTATAATCTCACCTTTCCAATTGTATGATTATTCAAGGGTTTACAATACGACGTCACAGATAAAGGTAAACCAAAACCCAGAGCAAATATTAAGTATGAATATATTTTGAAAATGTATATAATAATACCTACTAGGAAATATTAAGTATTAAGTTATTCTGAAAATGTATAAGGATATCTGTGGGGAAATATAAGGGGAATATTTTGCTTCACTAAGGGGGGAAAAGGAGAAATTTTGGTTCTCGGAGGGGAAATTGGTACGGCCAAAGTGGAAATGTTAGTGGAAATGTACATTTATGTATTTCTACCTTTAAGTATATGACAATGCCTATAATTGTACAGTCTTTAATGGCAATAAAAATCTTTGAATGGAAAAGGGAAACGGAAACGGTCCACTGCCAGTTCCGCCCGTGAGTCATGTGCCGTGTGCGTGTGACTCATATCATCTCATCATGTGACAGCGTTGCCAATTCGAGGGTAATTACCCTTTTTGAGGGTATTTTGGACCCTCGAGGGTATTTTCGAGGGTAATCGTTTTTGCTAATAAAAGGATAATTTTACTGAAATTGTCAAGTTTGACTCAAATATGTGAATTTTCGGGAATAGGTTAAAATCCGAAGTAGATTTAATACAGGAGTGATTAATATTACTTGAAAGCTAATACCAATTTAACAGCTTATACACTTATATTAATCACCCCTGTGTGCTAACAACTTTAGATGGTGGGTAAATTTAGTGATTTTCTGGTATTTTGGCACTTTTGAGGGTATTTGAGGGTAATTTTGGCAAGGACCGAGGGTAATTTGATGAAAAGTGATTGGCAACGCTGTCATGTGACGTGACAACGTTGTTAATTCTACCGAGGTAGGTAAGTCAATTCTAATCTAAATGATCTCATAGTTTTAATTTAAAAATGAAATGATTAAGATAGTTGTAGGCCTCTGTTATCCAGTCTATTGCATCTTATGACTGTAATATCGTAACATAACTTACCACTGACAGACAAAAAATAACCTAGATATGGTTCCGTAGCCCATGAACTTAGTCACCGTTGTTAATAAGTTAGTTGTTTAATACCATACCACATATACCGTCATCGGTTTTCCGTTGACTCTATAAAAATATCACAACTAACTTAGCCTAAGTCTAGAATCATAACTCAACTAGGATATAAAATCTATTTAATAGCAGGGTTCCCAGTATCATAACACAACAGTATCATAACACAACCCATGCGAGTGGCATGCTTTTGTTTTGGAGTGATTATTTTTTTAATTTTTTTTTCTCCTTTTGTTTGTGCATGGTGTGCTGTTTTATAGACTTTTCTGGACTTGAATTGCTGCATTTTGCATGGACTTGCCTGGTTTGTGAGTCAAGAGGATGTCCTTTTATTGTTTGTTAGTTTTAAGTTAGTTTTAGTGACTTAGCCTATTGTAACCACTGAACGGCTGAATAAAATCTTGAATCTTGAATCTTGAATCAACTAGGGTTTAAAATCTATATCAACATAAATAGTATTGTAATGGACATAGCTAGTAAATTAATAACAGACATTGGTTTCCGATAAAAGGTGGTTTATTCAACAACTCGTCCACTGTTCCATTTTCTGGTTCACATCCCATAATCTGTTATAACCACAATCTTTTCACATAATGGCTGTAGCCAACATAATAACTAAAGTATAATCCAACTCGTAACTTATATATCCCTTTTTTACAAACGAATAATAAATCATATAAGTTCTATTTTCTCAAAATAAATTTTACAAATAGGCCTACAAGATTTAAGTCATTTTCACCTAGGGGCCAGTAGCCCATTGTTGCGTAGGCCTAGCCGGCAATGTTAACCCTCCGAGCGTTCAATAGAGCACCCCTGGAGCGTTACGCATTTTTTGAAGGTTTTGCATACTTTCAAATAAAAATTAGTAAAAATATATTTTATGACCTAGCACTATAAATGTATATATTATATGAAAGTAGATCAAATGGACTATCTAATTATACAAAAATTTTTACCCTTACTTATTGTTACCAAAATTAGGCTATAGGTTAAAAATTAAAAAATTACAAAAAAATTTTTGTATATAACTTTGCGCTCCCCCAAAATATTTTTGGATACACATAATTAAAATTCCAAGATATACATTTTGTTTAGAATTTTATGCAGTTCAAGAAAATATATAATTTACATAGGTTTGAAGTATTTGAAAAAAATGAATGTTGAATGAAACCAAATATGTCCTATGGTACTTACCCTAATCCCATAAGAACACATGTAAAACCAAGCTAGGAATATTACACTAATTCCTAAACATATTTATGATTATAAACTTGATAAAACATATTAATTTATTCCAATAATGTAAATTAAAGGTAATAGTAACACTTTTAATCATTCATAACCTTGAAACGATTAATAAAATATGCATTTCGTTGTTTACAAAGTTAGCAGATGGTAACAGTTTTTTTACCAGATGTTTCATTGCATATTACAAACAACCAATCACGTTCAGCCATTTGAAATGGGTGTTTTTGGATAGCTTAGAATCTCCCGGTAACAGCGGTAGCGTTCACGGGTCCGTTTCTGTCATTCACTATAAAGTTACGTCACTTTTTTAAAAGGTCGAAAAATCGACTCAAAGGCTCGGAGGCCGAAAAGCTGGGCCGAAAAATCGACGATTAACGCTCGGAGGGTTAACCCTACGGTTTTTAACCCTCCTACTGGCAAAGAGACTTTAATGGTCGCGGTAGTTGGTGTCTGCAGTAGCAGAGATTATAATCATCGCATTTTTCGTAAGGGTTTCTCTAATTAAAAATAAACACCTGAAACCGATTGCTAAATTGGATAATTTATATACCTACTGAAAGACGAGTTTCCAAACTTCCATTTTATTACCTAAATGAACTTACCAACATATAAGAAAGAATATTTTGAAGAAAATCTGTTTCACTATGTACGAATCACAAAGACTGCAAACATAGGGATGTTTAAAAAAAAACATTAAGTACAGGGTATATTTTTTGTCCATTGGACAGCGGGTGGTACCACTGCAACCGGCAAGAAATTTACTCTCTTATGATGTAAATATAGGCTAATTTCGTTATCTTTACATGTAATGATGTCGGGAAAATAACAAATCAGTCAATTTTTACTTGTTCATCAAGTGGCTAGGCCTACGCGACAATTATATTTGCGGTCGTAAAATACATTTTTTTCACTAAAACATACAATTTCTCGTATAGCATAATATATCGTTAGGAAGCCTATTAAATTCCCTGTAATGTGGAATTACCTTTTGCCAGATTTCATTATATCTGTGTCATTTTAATCACCTGATGTTTCAATGAATTGTTTGCTGGCTTGCTAAGCTCACTGTTTTGTAGCAGCAACGTGGAAGAATTTGTAAACTGAGTGCGAGTTTAGAAGTTTTTTATCAGTTTGTTTGTTTATAATAAAAGAATGTCCCAAAAATTTTTGCTTTCCATTTTATCCAAAAATTCCTTAGGCCTATTTAGAATATAGCCTACAATTAACCATTTTACCTTCATTTATGTAGTTATATATGTCTATTTTTTATCACATGAATAACTAAATATCAAAGGGACTAGGTTTGTTGAATATAAATATCGTTTATACTAAAAAAAGATGTAGGCTATTTAGGTCTTGATGAATTTTATCGAGCTAGCACCTTAAAAATTAAGGCCTATATCTAGTATATAAAACATTATAAAATATTGGTTTTCGGGTATTTTTCCTCAAACTATATATTTTCATGTGGGAAAATAAATTTTCAATCATCTTACCAAGTTGGTTTTAGGATAATATGTATTTGTAAAGTAATATATACATTTAGGTATAAATGAAAAAAAATTCAACAAAAAATTAAAATTTTATAAAAGTTACAAAACATAATAGGCCTAGATATATCAATTTCATCCCCATAAATCGTACTTTATTCTGTTCCCAATGTAATTGCCTTAAAAAAAATCAGTTTATTGAGATTACTTGATAAAAAAGAGGTTTTACCTTTGTATAAAACTTATTGCATGAAATCGTTGAATTTTACAATTTTTAAATATTTTTAATATAGGCCTAACTAATAAAAAAAATCTGCAATTTCAATGTATTTACATTTCTGTGTAGGGAAATAAATTGTGAACATTTCGTATATCCTGGATTTTACATAGGCCCCTAACAAATTTTCTGCCCCTGCAGCAAAGTTTTTGCAATTTTCAAATTCTACATTATATTCCAAATAATTCAAGTATATAGTTCAATATTTTTTCTCCATTGGTTGATTTCTTATGATTTTTAGAAAATAAGTTTGCAAAATCACAAAAATGACCTTGCCACTACAGAGTTCACAGTGCGCCAGTTGGAGGGTTAATGCAAAACGTGGTACCGGTATTTTATTCCCCTGTTTCATACGCCGTTTTTCAAACGATTTTCTTTAAACTTGGTAAGTGTATAGTGGAATAGTTATATTAGGCGCCTCATACCTCGAAATTCTCAAAATTTAACAAATAATACTCTCTGTGACTTTGCAAACTCGATTTTCCTTAGTAATGTTTGTTAAATTTACAAAATTTTGAGGTATGAGAGGCCTAATATAACTAATTCAACGAAACACTTACCAAGTTTAAAGAAAATCGGTTGAAAAACGGCGTCCGAAACAGGGTATTAAAATACCATGTTTTGCATGATACAGTGTTGACAAAATATGTGTGGTAAATTAAACAAGGAACTCTACTTGAGAAATAAATTAAATTACATTGGTCAACCAATAAAGTAGGCTAATTGATGAATTTCAACTAGGTAGCCTATAAGTTAAACTTTCAAGGAGATGTGCAAAAGTTAGTACGTCCACTTCTTGTTTTATATGTTTCAGCCTCATTACTGACGAGAGGAGAGAAAAGTCTATTAGTGGGTGATATTACAGGGTTAAGCTGGGTTCTCTTAGGTGACTTAACCGCTGACTTAACTAACTCATCAAGTTTGCTTGTCAACTTTTGTTTAAATAAAAATGAAATCTTACATAGTGCATGAATTTTAGGAATTGCGTTAGGTTCTAGCTTTATATTATATTATTCCTCTTTCATGCATCCAATACCAATTTACAAGTCCTTATATTCATCCATGATGCTAGAGGAAGTTTGGACATTAGGATTAAGTGAGTTGGTGCCTAGGCCTACATCATTTGACTTACTTTACAATCAAGTTGAGATTCACACAGATTTTTAAGCTTAAAATAGGCCTACACGGTGCATTTTCTTCTACAACAAAATATTCAATATGATACAACACATCATTTATATTACACGGTAAGATACATTTGCCTAAATCCCTAATTTTTTTCCCAGTATAGGAAGTAAAGTTAGTGTTACATGGGGTTAGGTCAACAGGATTAGGTAAGAGATCTATCATCTTAGGAGTACCTATGTTTACTTGAGCACCAGTGTATCAATCTTAAAATTAAGGTTTGACATTATGAATAGGTACATTTACAGACCATGAATCATCATTCATATTTTTTGAATGGCTCCGCCGAAAAACGTTCTATGCGACAAAAACCTACTTTAGAGAAAAAGCAAAAAGAAGATTGATTTCTAAAATTTACGTAATTTTTAGGTTGGAATTATTTTTTGCCAATAATCTTTTAAAACTACATATATAACCTCCTATAGTAGTATTATACAACACTTTTACTCACCACAATCAGATTTTTAACTATTTTTAAGCATTTTTAGGGGCTAAAACGTTCCAATCGCCTGTCATTTGAAACGTTTTTTCCCGGACTTAGCCTCTGCCGCTAAAAATTATCATGGAATGTAGGAGTACCAACATAAATTCAATAATAAATGGAATATATAAAACACTTTTATTATAATAATATTATAAAAAGATAACATTAAAGTCTTGAACAAAACGTTAATACTTCTTAAAACGTTTTCTTAACGTACTATATTATTGTTCAACATGTTATATAAAAATCAAAATATTTAAGTCCTGAAAATATTTTTGTTAGAGAAAAAAATTAATTTTCAACATTATTAGAAAACAATATTATAAAAAGAAGACAATTTTAAACTTATACATAAGTATAAGTTCAAGACTCTGAAAGTATAAGTATAAGAATCAGTTTGACTCTGTTGTACTCACAGGTGACTTCAATCAACCCAAAACAAACTGGATCGATCCCGAAGCCTCTTCTCACAACGCTTGCTCCCAATGCCTCATTGACATGGCTAATTACCACAATCTTAAACAGAGAAACTTTGTCAAAAATTTGAGAAATGTAATATTAGATCTCGTTTTTACAACTGAACATGATGCAACAGTGCAGTTGGCTGATGAAAACCTAATAAATCTCGAGCCTGATCATCCAGCACTCTCGGTGGAATTTTCCTTTCCTCCCCCACAGCAACCAGATAGAACTGCCGTTCCGGACTTGAGGCGTTGTAACATCCAAGAGGTTCACAAATGGCTCTCGACTATATCTTATCCTGTTGTCAATGCCCAAAATGTTGACAACTCATTTACTGAGTTCTGCTGTGCTCTCAGGTCAGTCATTGAATCTTGCTGCCCTCTAAAAAAGACCGCCCCTCGGAGATTCCCTGTCTGGTTCTCTTCAGAGCTCATTGAGTTAGTAATACGGAAGAAAACAATCCACCGGCAATACAAATCATCTCGTAATCCAGCTTTACACATGGAGTTCAGGAGACTCAGATGTGAATGTAAACACCTTTCCTCCATCTGTTATGATAATTATATAAGAACTATTGATGAGTCTATGTCTATAAATCCTAAATCTTTTTGGGGTTTCATGAAGTCTTCAAGTAAAAACCGTAACTCCCAATGTGTCTATAAGTACAATGATATGACTGCTGATGATCCACATGAAGTATCCAATATTTTTGCTACATTCTTCTCCTCTGTATTTAAGGAACCATTAACTGATCCGCCAAACTACCACCACAAAAACCTTAACTCAATTTCTACTTGGCGAATTTCAGCCTTGGATATAGAGAAGAAGTGTGCCAATTTAGATCCCCCTAAAGGTGCAGGACCAGATGGCATACCCCCATCCATCTTGAAAGCCTGTTGCTCAATTCTAGCACCTATTCTAGGCATTTTCATGAATTGCTTCCTTACTGCGGGGATTTTTCCCTCCCATCTCAAGTCCGGATTTGTAGTCCCCATTCACAAGTCAGGAGATACCAGTGATGTCAAAAATTATCGCCCTGTTGTCATACTCTCATCTCTTGGTAAACTTTTTGAGAGCCTAATTCTAGATGGGTTGAGCTTTGACCTTAACAGATATATCACAAATGAACAGCATGGTTTCAAGAAGGGAAGATCAACTGGCACAAATTTGATATTACTTCAGGACTATGTCGTGGCTTCTTTCTCCAGAAGACATCAAGTGGATTGCATCTATCTTGACTACTCGAAAGCTTTTGATAGGGTCAGTCATCCTCATATGTTAGCTAAACTAAATGCTTATGGTGTTAACGGACACCTACTTGAATTTCTCAGCTCTTACCTGACTGAAAGATCTCTGATGGTTAGACATTCGTCCGCCCTTTCTAGACCTTTTACACCAGCATCTGGGCTGCCCCAGGGATCTCTGTTGGGACCATTCCTTTTCAATATTTTCATAAATGACGTTGCAGATGTATTGGACGTGAATTTTCTACTTTTTGCGGATGATCTCAAGTTATTTAGAGAAATTTGTTCAGATGAGGACCAGATCTGTTTGCAGTCTAATTTAGATAAGCTTCTTGTTTGGTGCTCACTAAACTCAATGGAATTAAATAAGGATAAATGCGTGGTGATGTCCTTCTCCAGATCGCAAAACAAGATCCGACCAAACTATCTCTTACAAAATCACTCGTTAAAGATAGTTACTGAAGTCCGTGACCTTGGTGTTACTTTCACACCGGATCTTCATCCTGGACGCCATATCCAAAATATTTGCTCCAAGGCGAATTCAGTGCTGGGATTTATTATTCGATCCACAAAAGGTCCTTTCTCTCTGTCAACACTGAAAACTCTGTACGTAACACTAGTGAGGTCCTTATTGGAGTACAGCTCATCGGTCTGGAATCCATACCAATTAGGTTTGATTTCCACCTTGGAAAAAGTCCAAAACCGATTCATCCGTGTGGTTGGCCTAAGGATGGGCTTCCCCTACAACGAGATCCCGGTCAATGACATCAGATGCTTCCTTGGGCTGCTTCCACTCTCCCACAGAAGGACTTTGCTTGACTCAATGCTGGTGTACAATATTATTAACGGCAGGGTGGATTGCCCAGAACTTCTTGAGAAGCTGTCCTTCCGCATTCCCCGCCAGTCGAGGGTTCAACAAGTATTCGTCAAGTCCCATTATCCTACTGCTTACCATCAACACAGTGCCATCCCTCGATTGATGGAGTCTGCAAACAACATCTGTAATTTTGTGGATCTCTTTGCTGACTCTAACTCCAGGGTGAAGAAACTAGTGGAACAATTCCTTGCGGACAAAGTTAGAGCTGAGGAATGAAAAGTGTGGACTTATGTATTACATAATTTATTTTGTATTGTTTTCCTAGTCTAGGGTTATTTATATTTATTATAGATTTTATTGATGTTATTGCATTGTTATAGTTTTTATCGATTGTTTTGTTAGAATATTTATTGCATGTTGTTGTATTGTTGCTTTGCACTCATTATTCGCAGAAAAATTTAGAATACTATTTTAGAAATCATTTGCTAATGTAAATTTTTAGATTGAATTTGTTATATTGTTCTTTAGGTCAGTTGTATTGTTCTTTATTGATTCTGTTGCCAAGCATGTAGCATGTAATTAGTCAATGGTGTGTTAATTTATTGTAAATTTTCTAGTCTTGTAGTAAATTCTACTGTATATTTTTTGTAAAATGGTGTATGCCGTGGAGATGAATAAATAAATAAATATAAGAGTAGGAATCAACTGCTATCACGCCTTAGCACTTAGAACGTTATTCCACTTACCGCTCCCGGTGGCAGTTTTCCTGGTACAGGCTTCTTGGTTTTAGATATAGGCCTATATGGCAATACGGCGTTTATCCTTTCTTTTCTATTCTAATCTTTCCATTTCCCGACATTTAACTTCCTTTTTTCCCAAAATTAAGACGATTTATGTCGCCTGGTGACAGCGGCACAGCCGGCGGAGGATCCATATCGCGGCTGATAAAACCTTATTCGCCAACAACCCCGCGAACTCCCGAAATTGGCGCCGGAATGGACAGCTAAAATCAGGGGTGCCAATATAAATATTTCCAACGCAAAATATCCCACGATGTTGGGGAGGTCTGTTAGAACCTTTTTCACTAAAAATCTCTAAATTTGTATATTTGTCGCATAGAACGTTTTTCGGCGGAGCCATTCATTTATTGAGCCTATAAAAAACTCATCACTTTCGGTTTCTTCATCTGCGATCACATTCACATAGCCTATTTACTGCGACACTGGGAGGGAAAATAATTTAATTTGTTGCATTTTAAACAAACTTTGCCGTATGTAGGCTTCTTGTACTGTCGTCCTTGGTGATTAGGCTGATGTTGGTGTTCGCTACCGCGGCCTCCAGGATCTGCTGCCGGCTTGCTGGTTGAAGCTTTATTATTGTACTGTACCTTTTTGGAATGTTCATTTTTGTTGACTTTGTGCACTTCGGTACTTGTGTGGATTGAAACAATTTCCTCTAACTGGGCCTTAGTTCTCTCTGCAGCTCGGCATATTTCTAGAGCTTTATTTAAGGTTACGTCGCTGATCCGGAGTAGACGATCTTTAATTGCCCTGTCTCTTATGCCCAGTACTATTCTGTCTTTGACTAGGCTATCAATCAAAGTGCCAAACTCACAGCTAGAAATAAGATTTCTAAGCTCTGTGACATAAGCATCAATATTTTCGGATTCATTTTGTTGGCAGAGGAAGATCATGTGTCGTTCATATGTAACATTTTTCTCTGGCAAGAAATAAGAATCAAATTTTTTACTATGGTATCAAAGTCTTTTTTATCTTCAGCGCTATCAAATGTGAAATTATTATAGGCTACACCTTAAGGCTCTGTCTCCTATGGTACTAAGAATGCAATTTTTGTACTCACTTTCCTCGCTGGACGACTTACTTCCTATTGTTTAGTAAATTGTTGTGGGCATTTTCCATCACTGATTAGTAAATAAAATTCATGACGTTTCGGGATTTTTAATCTGATCCTGTCTTCAGGTGGAAGAAATACCTAGAACATAACAAAGTTAGTAAAAACACACCAGGTGAACCTGGAGAAGTCCATAGCCAAGCCTGGAAACAGAAAAGGCAGTCTCAAAAAATTACATAAAACACTAATCAATTGAAAAAGCGCAAACAGTAAACTGTGAAAGCAGTCAAAAACAAGGCGACGCCATTATGTGCCCGACATTGCAAGTGTGTGGTTCGCCTCCCCTGTGCTGTCTCCTGATTGGTGCTGTATATTTTTCCAAATTTAATTGTTTTTGATTTGTTTTTTAATGCTTTCACAGTTTACTGTTTGAGCCTTTTCAATTTATTAGTGTTTTATGTAATTTTTCGTGACTGCCTTTTCTGTTTTCAGGTTTGCTATGGACTTCTCCAGGTTCACCTGGTGTGTTTTTACTAGTTTTGTTATGTTCTAGGTAAATAATATTTCGGTTCTTTATTGTCGTCTACTGGATTGCAGGTCCAAACCCTTCCACTTCCGGATGATAGATAAGAAATGATAGATAAGAAAACAATGTTTCCGGCAAAACATGGCCTTTTAAAAAGATGTTTTGTGTCAGGGTAAGCCGGTTGAAGTGGAGACCAGTTAAAAGGTGGCCTGTTAAGAGGGAGTCTAGTCTACTGTAGTTTTTTTTATATAGAAATTTTTATCATCATTGCTCTATTTATGGAAACTAAACTTAATCATTTTATGCAATGGTTTTCAATTTCTCAATATTTCTTCGGTCCTCCAATCTTCTAACCATTGGCAAATTTATATCCAGTCCATTAATCAATCTTTCTTGAGGTATAAATTAATCACTTTATTCTTCAGCTTCAGTTAAAATACAGTACTTTCATTCTAAGGCATTAGCAATTGAATGATATTTTCCTGTATAAAAAAGTTGATATGATTATTATTCTACATTTAAAAATACATAAATAAAAGGGTGTTCTATTAATTTTAAAATGATTTTATTATAAAAACATTAATAGTACACAACAAGTGGATAAGGTTAACACAACAAAATAACAAAAACAATGACAACAGTAACAATTTTCAGAGAAAATATTTTTCTCAACTATAATTAATAATACTTGATTTGTTGGCTCCTGTAGGTTTTTGTTTGACCTCTTTGTGGTTTATCGTCAAAGTCTTTGGTCTTGAGGTATCAGTCTTGTTTTGGCCTCTGAAAGCTGTTATCTTGACACCGAAGTTGGCCGATGGAAATTCTTCGGTTCCTGCATCAAGAATGTCATATTATCATTTAAGAAAAGAGTGAAATGGAAGGAATAGTATATTTTATTACTCGAGTACCATAGTTTTATGGCTTCAGACAATTAGGTAAGGTTTGCCCCATGCCCTCTAGTTGGTTCCCCTAATTTATTGAAGCCTCAAGCGGTTAAAAAATACGAATCAAAGTTTAAAATTGGTCTTAAGGCTAAGCGGCTAGAAATTCACAAAAATGTTTAATGTTTGAACTTTTGGATAGTTTTAAATATTTTTCTTAAAATACACAGTTTTTCCAAATTACCACCCAATTGAGAGTTAGCCCAGAGTAGGAAAAAAATTATAAAAAGAATAAAGTAATTAAAACACTAAAGCATTCAAAATATTCCATTTAAAACTAAATAAATTAAACATTAAAATGGGGCAGCTGCCCCCTCCCTTAAAGATCCTTATCATTCGCAAGAGGAATCGTCGTTGAGAGGGGGGGGGGGGTTTAAAGTTTCATTAAAAAATCGTTTAATTTGTTTATGGTTTATAAAATCTCAGGCGTTACAGTTACAGTATACCAATAACAGTCAAACCATAAAAATTTATCTTGAGAGTTGGTTTCAGATTCTTCAAAATGTTTTAAGTCTGTGGTTTGTTTCAAGATATGTTTACTAAGAGAGACAGTTTATTCCCTATTACCATTACTAATAGTTAGAACGAGCTTAAAGTAAGAAAACAATCATTAAAAGAATCAGTTGATCCGAATAACAATAAATCAACGAAATCAAATGAAAAATGTAATAATAAACTATATAGTCATTGTAGTTCCCTAAAAGATCCCCACTATTCACAGAAAGAGTTGTTGATGGGGGGGGGGGGGGGGGGTTAAATATTCATCAGATAGTAGGAATTTTTGGGTTAATGTCAATGCAGGGGCCAGATACAATGGGGAAATTGTCATTATTATGCTTTTTGGGGTTGAAGGAGTTGAGGTATGGAAAAAATTCATAGAACTGAATTTTAAGGGTGTTTAAAGTAGAATATAGTACTGGTAAAACATATATCGATATAGCAGTATGTTAAGCAGGTTAAACTAAATTCCAAACAATATAGGCTACATTAAAAAATGTTAAGAATGCCGTGTGTTTAAAATTTTTTGTACTAAACTTGGATTGAAATTGACCAATGACCACCACTACAGTAAGATCTACTTGAGGTAATAATATATACTAAATTTCAGGCATCTATGTGACACCCTGGTAAATTAAAAATAGGCTAGCACAATGTTTGTGATAGAATTTTGAAATTTTTAAATTACACCTTTTTTAAGGGTGAAATGGGTGAGATACACCAAAATTTTATGGGATCGAATTTCTGTAACGTCTAAAATAGAATCTTATACTGGTAAAACATATATTGATATAGCAGTTTATTTACCTTGATAATGTAAATTACGAGCCCTATACATGAAAAAATGTGAAGGATTTCGTGTTTTTACAATTTTTTGGACTCAACTTGGATTGAAATTGACCAATGGCCGGTACTACAGTAAGATCTACTTCAGATCATAATATGTATTAAATTTCAGGCATCTATGTGTGACATCATAGTAAATGAAAAATATTAAAATAGCACAATATTTGTGGAAGAATTTTGAAACAACGCCCCTTTTTAAGGGTGAAGGGGGGAAGATACGGCAAACTTTCATAGGACTGAATCTGTAGAGTGTCTACTGCCTGACTTAGGATTTCCCCTCAGATTTGAGGTAGGATCTCTCGTTCAAAAGTTACAGGGAATATAGAAAAACCTTACATATTAAAATTACCGATTTTCGCCCTTTTTATTTTGTGAGAGGGTAAATTTTGAAATTGTCCATTTTGGGAATTATTCCTTTGGTTTAACCTAATAGTCCTAGTAGTTTTTGTGCCAAATTTCAAGTTTCTAGCTCATACGGAAGTGCAAAATACTTTGTATAGATGATCAGTCAGCTTCACATCTCGGCTATTGTTATTTAGACACACACCGAAAGTGATATTTTCCGGTGGCCGCTTAAGTTTCATGTGTGAGGCGAAGCTGAACATGAAACACAAATTTCATGTACGAGGCGAAATCAAGGAAGGGAATAATTGGAGCAAGTTCTGGATAATCACTTTCTGTTTCAAGTTATCGACGATGATATTTTTCATCACAACACAAATAACAAACCACAGTAAAATTATATTTATGTTCCTCAATTAACATTTTCTTATACAAAAAAAGCAAATGGCTTAATTGTAGATAACCTATATAAGAACATAAAAATTAGAAGTCCAACTGTCAGGAATGTTCACTAGACCCCCTAGACATATTTGGAAGGATTTTAATACACGTTTTGCTGAAAACACATCCATCCTTAATATTAAGCTAGGATTGGTTGTAAGTTCTTGATTTGCAATAAAATACTGTAAGTAATTAACTTTATAAAACGCTTGGGGGGGATAGAACGAGTTAAAAGCCACTTCTACTCAACATTGTTGTTTCGACTTCGATTCAATTTCATGAGCCATAATGGTATTCACTTGGCGCATTCCTACCTTTTGTAACCAAGTGACTTTATTTATATGTACACAAACTATGCCTGGACCCACGCTACTCATAAGTAATAAAACCTTCTTGAGGTTACAAACTACCATCAACACCTATATAGTTGGACTACAAAACTAATTTAGTTATAAATTAGTGCATTGCATGTTGATGCATATAAATAAGCAGAAAGGTGCCGGTCCGACTACCGACATTTTACCCATCGCTTCAGAATGAGCGCTTTCTTGATGTTTGGAGTGAATCTATATACTTATTTAATACGCTAAGATTTTTTTTGTTATAAGAACTCCTTCTACAATTTTCAACTGATTTTCAAGTTTTTTGTGTTTTTGGAAAGGGCTTAGTCTGTAGTTGTTTCCCCCAAAACTGATAGTCGGACTTAACACAAAAGCACTAACATTGATTAAAATTTAAAATTTCCCCTATAGAATGACATTGGGATTGGGTTGAGCATTTTTAAACATCTGTTAATGTATAACTTTAAACAAGTGTAGTTTAAGGTGATTGCTGATAATCCAATATTGGATTGGTCAAACAATTCTGTTTAGTAGGTTTAATTATTTTTACATTTATAAACTGCCCGACTCAGCTATATACTCTAAAATAAAAAGTGAGACAAACACTCTGCATTCTGTTTTCAGATATTGGAGTTGCCCAGTCATTGGTGGAGGAGCGTTAAAATGAATTTTTAAGGGAGAAAACTTGCAAAAAGAATAAACTCGAGACAACTGAAAAGGATGCCCTGGTGCAAAGCCTCCCCAGAATTCGCAATGAAGACCCTCCTCCCACGAAAACTGACCATGTAGTGAATGACATCAGTGCAGATTTGAGTGTAAAAATTATTTTCCCTGTAGATGAGATTTTCACAGTGGAAGAGATTATTCCTGTGGAGATCCACCCTGTAGAAGTTGATCGGAACTCACGTGCTTCCACATCTGCTCAGCCGGGTTACTCGGGTGCATCCGGAGGACAAATCTTTTATGTTTCCTTACTCAACAGTGAAAGGCCGATAGCCAAGAGAAGTGGCGCAACAATAATCGACCTTACCGATTCTGAGCCCAATGACAGTGATCTTGTACAACCCAAACGACGAGTTCCAGGCCTACATCTCCAGAACTACGAACTGATGAAACTGAACTTGAAACGAAAGGAACTTATATTGGAAAAAAATGTGTAAAAAGTATTTTAAGTGGTCACCTTCAGAGTATACCTACTGAGCAACAAAATAAGTCCAAAAAATCCTTGTAGAATTCAAGAATTACTGCTCTCTTTTATCAAAGCTCCAAATAATAAACAATTCAGAGTCTCCTATTTCGAAGAACACCTAATTATTATGTACCTAATATTAATGAAGTCCAACTTTATGATGCGCTGAAGAAGTACATACCGACTCAACAACAGCTGAAGAACTTAGAATATCCAGTTGAGTGTGATGCTAATCTTAGATTTGCGATAGTGTTCAATCAAGATTTTCGTTTATCCTCCAAAAATAAACAGATATACAATGCATTTGAATCAATCGAGAAAACCTGTTCGCTGTCGGGAAAAGTTTTACGTTCTAGGGATCACATACTTGACGACAAAACAAGTGTCAATACCCCTGGGGAAGCTCAAAGCGACTGAAGACTTCAAAATGGTGATGACGTGCTGCGGAGGAGAACTGCGATCAGCCGGCTGTACGACAGGTAGGCTCCACGTCTGGGAAGGGATATCCTACCGTTTCACTATCACGGTCACGGTGCTCTGGGGCTATTTCGCCCCAGACATTACTGCAGCATCTGAAAAATACACTTGAGTCCGGCTAATCCGAACTAATTGGGACCGAACGCTGTTCGGATCAGCTAATTGTTCGGATTATCCGAAATAATTCAATAAGGGAGAATGAAGCAATTTAAACGGGTTTACGTGTTGTAATATTAGCGAATAATACACAAAAACCAATTTAAACAGTGCTTTTACCCTTATTTATTCAAAACCAACAATTGCACAGCCCATAGCAGACGGCACAATAGCCCAATGCACGTAATTTTAGGACGTGATCACAGAGCGGCCAAGCAGCGTGTGCTGCCTGTATGCATGGCGTGAAGATACTGTTCGTCGTGTTCGCTCGCGCCCAGGGTTGCCAATCACCTTTCATCAACTTACCCTAGATCCTTGACAAAATTACCCTCAAATACCCTCAAAAACACCAAAATATCGGAAAATCAATAATTTTACCAATAATCTAAGTTGTTAGTGTACAAGATTGATTAATAAAAGTGTATCAGCTGTTCAATTGGTATTTGTTGTTCAAGTAAAATCAATCACTCTTGTATTAAATCTACTTTTTATTTTAACCCATTCACAAAAATTCACACATTTTAGTCAAACTTGACAGTTTTAGTAAAATTATCCTTCAATCCTAAAAAATCATTACCCTCGAAAGTCCAAAATACCTTCTAAAAGGGTAATTACCCTCGAATTGGCAACGCTGCTCGCGCCTAGCGCCACGGACTGTATCCACTGCCAGCAGAGACTGTACTGTCACGTCACGCCCGCAGATGTGATGTTTATAAGAAAATGGCGGAACTACGCGGCAAAAAACTGACTGACTAAACTTCAACAAAAGACGATGTTGGACTTTATGGTCAATATCAAATAAATTAATGTTAGGTTACTTTTTATGTGTTACTGCATTAATCTACTACGTGTGCAATACTTTTTACAGGGTATACTGTATTTTTTTATTGTTTACATTCTTTTGTTTACGTTGTGTAAATTTAGTCAAAACACAATAAACTAAATATTTGTACAGTATATTCCTCAATGGAATATTTAGTTTTAATTTCTTTACCACAATTCTTATCTTTTCCATCAAAAATTCTATTTTTATTACGTAAATTATATTTTTACATTAATGAAAATGTTTTGCAAAATGCGTCCGGAGCTTGTTCGGATTAGGCGGACGTTCGGATTACCCGTGTTCGGACTAGCGGGACTCAAGTGTACTGCGTTTCGCACAAACCAGGGCTGCCTTGTGAACAAAAAGTTTTGAAAATTTAAGAGTGGTGATCAGTCAGTCACGTGAAGAGCTTTCAAATTGGTCTTCTGCAAATGGTCTAAAACTTAATAGCTCTAAGACAGAACGCATGAAGTTTCAAACACTTCAGAATAAGGAAAATAAAAATTTTGAATTGTTTCATGAGAACAATATGTTATTGTTTGTTGAATATACAAAATTTCTAGGTTTAAAAATTGATTAAAAATTTAATATGGAAACCTCATATTGACATGGTAATTAAAAAATTAAATACATGATGTTCCCAAATGCTTGTTTTAAGAAATATAACGGACTCAAAAACTAAGCTTATGGTGTATTATGCCATTTTTAATTCCTTATACAGACATATTATCAGTTTTAAAAATTAAAAAAAACTATATATGATTGTAATGGCTTTTGCTCCTAAAAGGACATTATGTAAACCTCTTATTGAAAAATATGAATTACTAACGATGCCTTGTGTGTATGTATTTAAAATGTTGATGTTTGTAAAAAATAATTATCCTTTAGTGTAAACCAATTTAATCACAAATACCCCACCCGTGTAAGGAACAATTTTCAGTACCCAAGGCATCGTTTTAGACTTTTTGAAAGATTTCCTTACTATATGGGTCTAAGACTATAACAACCTGCCTGCCGTAATAAAAGAAATAGGTAGATAATGTATCAAAATTCAAGAACCAATTAAAATTGTACCTTATGGAAAAAAGATATTATTCAGTAAATGAATATTTAGACGAAAATGTTACTCGTTGAGCTTTCTTTGTGAAGGGATTACTATGTATACAGGGTGATTCAGATCACCCGTGCACTATTTATAACAGGAGAACAGTTTGAGTTAAAAATCATGAAACAAATAAAGTTTTTTACCCCTAAATCAAGTATGGGCTTTCCAATAAAAATATTTTCATCAATGCTAGTATACAGGGTGTTCCAAAACTGGAGGTCACAGGTTCGAATTTCAAAATTTTCTTATGTAAGCATGCAGATTTTTTTACATAACTTGAAATGTATTAGTGAAAGGAGTATTTTGGTGAAAACAGAATGAATTTATCTTTTTCCGTTTCAAAATGGCGGCCATTTTGGTAAGAAAAATCAAAATTTACGGAATACTCTGTACTTATTGTATTATTTGTCAGAAATGATCTCCTGATTCAATATAATTACTTGAAATGAGCTAAGCTTTGCAATGATATGTCACAATTCCACATTTATTAATAAACTAAAATTTCCAAAATTTAATAATTTTGAAAATTTTAACTTAAACAAAACTCAAAAATTTTAAAAGTAAATATATGTCATATTGTATATCATCTTAAAGCTCTCGTTGAACTGAGCAACTTTGTAATTTACACTATTATTGTACCGGTATCTCTTGTGGTTTTGTAGTAATAACATAAAAAAGTAATTTTTCCATATGATATGCATGTTAATTGTTCAGGGCTTTATAGTATGGAAGTCCTTCTTTGATTGTTGCCATTAAATTAATTTAACATGCAAGTTATATGGAAAAAATGCATTTTTTCGTTATTACTACAAACCACAAGAGATATGGCAATAGAATAAATTACAAAGTTGCTCAGTTCAACGAGAGCTTTAAGATGATATACAACATGACATGTTTACTTTTAGAATTTTTTAGTTTCATTTAAGTTAAAATTTCAAAATAATGAAATTTTGGAAATTTTAGTTTTTTAATAAATGTGGTTTTGTGCCATTATCATTGCAAAGCTTAGCTCATTTCAAATAAGTATATTGAATCAGAAGTTATTAATGACAAATAATACAATAATTACAGGGTATTTCGTAAATGTTGATTTTTCTTACTAAATGGCTGCCATTTTGAAACGGAAAAAGATAAATTCATTCTGTTTTCACCAAAATGCTCCTTTCACTAGTACGTTTCAAGTTATGTAAAAAATTTTGCATGCTTGCATAAGAACATTTTGAGATTCAAACCCGTGACCTAAAGTTTTGGAACACCCTGTATACTGGCATTGATGAAAATATTTTTATTGGAAAGCCCATATGCAATTTAGGCGTAAAGAACTATTTCATGATTTTAACTCAAACCGTTCTGGTGCACGGGTGGTCTGAATCACCCTGTATATTAATAATTATCGTATGGCTTTTAGTGTAGAGGGAGATCTTCAATTAACTGATAGTTCTCCTCGCCTCAAATGCCTGCACTTTTTTGTTTTCTATGCAGGTGGACCAACGGCTTAACTTGACTTCCGAAACATTGGAGCATCTGAAAAATACTGCGTTTCGCACGAACCAGGGCTGCCTCGTTAACCGTTGGAGGGCTTTGTTCTGCAAAAGCGTTCTGCAGGGCTTTGAACGCACAATTTGGAATCTGCTAGTAAGAATACAGCTGTAAGTTTTTTTGTTGGGTTTAGTTGTAAGTATTTTACACTTTTGTGATTGTGACAACGCCTATTCCAAGATTGTATACTGGTCAATGGCAATAAGCTAATCTGATTCTGATTCTGATATTTAATGTAACCAGTGTGTAGACACTGCAACCAAATTAACAAAATAATCAATACTAATATACCAGAATTTAATTTTAGTTCTATTACAATTTAAGAAGTTAAAAAAACAAAAACAAATTAAAAGACTAAAAATCTGTAGGGTGGGATGACATTCCCATTAAGTAATCAAGAAAACAGTTGATTTGATTTCGGCATCTTTATGTGCAACAATTAATCAATGTTTCAATGAAGGAATTTTTCCCAGCCAGTTAAAATATACTGAGCTGAGACCTCTTTTAAAAAAAGAATAGATGTCACAACTATCGACCAGTATCGATATTGCCTTCCTTTTCCAAAATATTTGAAAAGGTTGCTTATAATCAAATATATTTATTTTTTGAATGTAATTCTATATTCATTGATCAGCAATTCGGTTTTCGATCTTGGAAAAACACACAGCCATCTCTGACTTCATAAATCAGGTGTCGGAGGGCTTGGATGGATCACGGAGCTCAGCAGCTGTGTTCTTTGATCTATCCAAGGCTTTCGACTGTGTCAATTATGAAATTTTACTAAACAAACTTAAACAGTATAATTTTTCAAATTTGGCCATGTCTTAGGTATTATCTTTCATAATAAATAGACAACAATGAAATATAATTAAGAAAAACGGAAATAAATATATATTTCAGAGTGGCAAAAAATTAACTGTGGGGTGCCTCGAGGTTCAATTTTGGGCCCTCTATTAT
The DNA here is from genome assembly GCA_030545055.2 of Neoaliturus tenellus. Classification (NCBI taxonomy): domain Eukaryota; kingdom Metazoa; phylum Arthropoda; class Insecta; order Hemiptera; family Cicadellidae; genus Neoaliturus; species Neoaliturus tenellus. Next base: position 6,182,759 of record CM061535.1, on the reverse strand, counting down.
TATGAATATTTATAAATGATGTACCTAAAAAGTATCTTCCAATCTCACATTATATGCTGATAACACAACAGCAGTAGTTCAGGCAAAAGTTTTGAAAATTTAAAAGTGGTGATCAGTCACTTGAAGAGCTTTCAAATTGGTTTTATGCGAATGGTCTAAAACTAAATAGCTCTCTAAGACAGAACACATGAAGTTTAATGAACACTTAAGTAAAATATATATTTTGAATTAAGGTATTTCATGAGAACAGTATGTTATCGTTCATTGAATATACACAATTTCTAGGTTTAAAAATTGATTAAAATTTAATATGGAAACCTCATATTGACATGGTAATTAAAAAATTAAATACATGCTGTTTCCAAATGCTTGTTTTAAGAAAAATAACTGACTCAAAAACTAAGCTTATGGTATATTATGCCATGCCATGTTTTATTCTATATTGCAATATGGCATTGAACTATGGGGGTCGAGTACAGACGCATTATCAGTTTTCAAAATTAATATATATATATATGAGGGTAATGGCTTTTACTCCTGAAAGGAAATCATGTAAACCTCTTTTTGAAAAATATGAATCCCTAACAATGCCTTGTGTGTATGTATTTAAAATTTGATGTTTGTAAAAAATAATTACCTATCAGTCCTTTAGTGTATACCAATTCAGTCACATCTACCCCACCTGTTTAAGGAACAATTTTCAGTACCCAAGGCATCGTGTTAGACTTTTTGAAAGATCTCCCTACTATATGGGTCTAAGACTATAACAACCTGCCTGCCGCATTAAAAGAAATAGATAATGTATCAAAATTCATGAACCAATTAAAGTTGTACCTTATGGAAAAAAGATATTATTCAGTAAATGAATATTTAGACAAAAATGTTATTCGTTGAGCTTTCTTTGTGAAGGGATTACCATGTATATAGGGCCTATTAATAATTATCGTATGGCTTGTAGTGGAGGGAGATCAACAATTAACTGATAGTTCTCCTCGCCTCAAATGCCTGCATTTTTTTGTTTTCTATGCAGGTGGACCAACGGCTTAACGCGACTTCCGAACCATGTTAGCGGCTGAACAATCTTTTTGTCCTCGAGCCGGGAGTTGAACCCGGGCCCCGCTGGTTGATAACCCGGAGCTCTACCACTGAGCTACGGCCGCTGCCTTCCATGTATATATGTGAATGTGTATTTAGGCAATTATTTTAATTATTTTTCATTTTTTGGACAATGTCACCTGTTTTACCAGCTGAGCTGAAAATTTTGTAAAACGTTTTGTGACAATAAAGGATATTTAATTTCATTTCATTACTATGGGAGTGCGGGTATATGGTACGTTATGGCGCACACACTCCCGGACGATCCGCACATTTCCCTAGTTCTGGAGATGTAGGCCTAGAATCTGTCATTGAGGCTGGGACAAGATCGCTGTCATTGGGCTCAGAATCTGTAAGGTCGATGATTGTTGCACCACTTCTCTTTGCTATCGGCCTTTCACTGTTGAGAAAGGAAACATAAAAGATTTGTTCTCCCGATGGACCCGAGGAACCCGGCTGAGCATATGTTGAAGCACGTGGGTTCCGATCAACTTCTACAGGATGGAGCTCCACAGGAATTATCTCTTCCACTGTGAAAATCTCCTCTACAGGGAAAATAATTTTTACACTCAAATCTCCACTGCTGTCATTCACTACATGGTCAGTTTTCATGGGAGTAGGGTCTTCATTGGGAATTCTGGGGAGGCTTTGCACCAGGGCGTCATTTTCAGTTGTCTCGAGTTTGTTCTTTTTGCAAGTTTTCTCCCTTGAAAATGGGGGGTGATGTTGTTCGCGTCCGCAGCATTCCATTAAAGCTGCACGTACTCCCCGGGTGGTGCTAAACGAACAACTTTTTTTGGCAGCAGCTATTATTCAAGAGATCCTCAGCTATGCCAGCTGCCAGACCAAATCCAAACGGCCCTTTCCAGGGCCACTTTATTATTATTATTATTATTATTATTATTTTAAATTGGTAGCTGGCTATGATATATATATATCCCTTGAAAATTCATTTGAAACTCTTAATTACCACTCCATTTAGTACCGGACTAAGTACCCTTCTTTATGTATCTCAGCAGTTCTCACTGGACATCTTAGAAAGTTTTGGAGACTTTTGACCTGTAGATTTTTCTAGTGATCCCAGAGAACCTGGTGTTGTAATCATGACTTCATATTGTGGCCGCACTAGAGAATGGTATATTGTCCAGCCGTACAGGTTATCCGATACGATATTTACAGCAGTCTTTGCGTCTTCGACATGGTAATAATGGATCATGCCTAAGATGGAGTGAGCTACCAGGAAAGTTAAATTTCAGTGTGTATAGGCTTACTCATATGGATTGCACCCTTGTTTTATAAATATGCTCTATGACAAAAGTTCAATGGTTCTGTTTCAAAACTTTTGTTTACAATGTTTTTTACAATGTACGATGTATTATTATTATTTTTATTATTGTATTGTACAATAGGATTAATTCCAAATTGTATAAATATGTTTCACACCATTCAATGTATATATGTACATAAATGAATAAAGTGTTTGAAATTGAAATTGAAAAAAAAATGTATTTGTCATAAAGATGCATACTTTTTTTCTCTTGCTGACACAATTTTGTTTGGTTTTTGTTTTGTTTGGTGTTACGTAGAGACAGAAATACGTGGGGCTAAATTACTTTTTATGTAAATTCGTAGTTATAGTTTTAGATTTAATTGCATGTGGAATCTTGTGTGCCTTAGAAAGTGTTTTAGTTTTTTGTTATTAGATATTATAATAAAAATGTACAGTTGACGTTATTTGGTTTTCAACAAAAAAGATCATATGCATTACATTAAGCATCAATCACTGTGACGAACTGTGATACAATGTGGTAGCATATTAAAAATAAGTTGTAACAGTATAGTGTTAGTGTTACAGTATTAAAAATGTACAAAAACCAAAAGTTAGTAATTTTTAAAGATTTTACCATCTTTTAGTCATGTCTTTGTTTTATTTTAATAGATAGTACGAAAATTTGTAACAAAAATTGAAAAATTTGTACTCGACATAAAACTTTATAGTGATACTTTCATGAGGATTGTTTAATAAATATCTAATATCAAGTGTTGTGTCATAGTGCAGCGTTTGTATTAAATGGAAGTTGTACTGTTAATATCTTTTATTATTAATCCCTGTCACTAAATATGCCGGATATAAAATTATCTCTTTTTTCATTTTAATACAGTTTGCTTTAACTAAAGTTATTGTAGAGAAGACGTTAATCCTGTTTTGTAATACGAGGAGTGACTGTGGTGATGTATTTGCTATCGATCTACAAATTTAGCGAGTGAATTTTGTATGGAAGAGTGTTTTTCTTATATCAGAAATTAAGTTTAGAAACAGGCTCAACCCCAGGAAAATTTTCTTTGTCTAAAATTAAGTTTAAAAGTTGTAATTTTTAACACTGGTATTTTATGGGTTGCCATCAAGGCAACAAAATAACAATTTTACTAATTTAAACAAAGAATAAAAGCCAAACTTTTTTTAAACAGCTGACAAAAAGTTTCGTTGCCATAGGTTTATAGTACACGTTGTAAAGTTGGCTACAGTGCATGGGATCTTTTAAAAAACTATTAAATAATACTATAACAAAGATAATCAGTAATTAAACCATGAAAACGTTCATTAGATAAAATTAAGTAAAACATGCAAAAAACCTAAGTGTTCAATTTAATAATATATAACAGCTGTTTACAGTAGATACTGTTGTAGTAGATATTGTATGTTCTTTTTTCCACCATGGTGTATTACACAACACAAATTAACAATTAATTTGGCCTTCAAGCTAGAGTCAAACTGGGAGAAGCAATTTTTTTTATTATTAACATGTTATTTATACAGTCCATAAATTTGTGATAATTAAATAAAAATGAAATTATGTTTACTGTGTGAAATCACATAACTGAGCCTTATTATATTATTATTATTTTATGGCCAGCATTGGACCACTTAATATAATGGTCAGGTTGTTCTTAAATTCTGTCTCTTTTTCTTGTCCACCCAATATTTCTTCATTCTTTCCAACCGTCTTTCTTCTTCCGAAACCACTCTTCCTTGTCTCTGATTGTTTGCTCCTATTGGCAGGATGATATTTTTGTGTTTGAGTACTGCGAGCGCCTTTGACTTATTTTCCAAATCTTCTAATGATATTTGCAACCTTCTCATGTCCTCCTTAATCTCTGTAATCCACCTAAAGTCACTCTTGCTATTCGACAACTTGTCAATTATCTTCTTACTTATTCTATTTTCCAGTGTCCTTAAAAGATGTCCAATGAATGAAATTCTTTTCTTTTTAATTATACTTACTTGTCAATGGCTCTATTTCCTTATATGCAGTTTTATTTGAGGCCAGTCTCCAAACTCCTTCTTTTTGATATTTTTTGTTTATACATGTTCTGATGATTCGTCTTTCTATTTTCAGTATTTTATCTATTGCTACAGTGTTGGTTGTTTTAAATATAGTTTCACTTGCGTATGTTATTTGTGGAAGTATGACTCTTTGTAGTGTTTCAATTTTGTTGCTATTGATAGACATTTTTTGTTGTATGTATTTTTAGTAATAAATATTTTGCATTCTGATCAATTTATTAATTCCATTTTGCCATGATGGATTTTTTTTCAGATTGTATGTTATAACTTCACCTAAGTACTTAATCTTTTCTACAATTTTGAAGCAATATTCTCCAATTTTTATTTTGTTAGCGAATGGTGGTTTTGTTAACATTATTTCTGTTTTCTCAAAAGAAATTTCTAGACCTATGCCCAGGGCTATTTCCTGAAGTGATTTTATTTGTTGCTTGGTTTCTTGGATGTTATTTGCTAGAAGAGCCAGATTGTCAGCAAATCCTAAACAGTTTAACTTTATTCCATCTTTTTTTTCCAACAGTAATATTTTTTGGGTTTGTTCTAAGCCATTCCCTTATAATGTATTCAAGTGCACAGTTAAAAAGAAGTGGTGAAAGGCCGTCTCCCTGTCTCAAACCGGTTTTGACCACGAAAGGTTCTGATATTTCTCCTCTAAATTTAATTTTATTGAAGGTATTTGTCAAGGTAAGTTTTATTAATTTTGGGTGGAGTCCGAAATGTCTGAGAATCTTTAACTGAGCCTTATATTGTAGGTAACAATGATTACGAAAAAATAAACAGATGGACACACATGAAACCTCTGCTTGAAATGTCAAATAACTGTGTCTCAAGGCAGACCACCAAAACGTCCAAAACCAACACCTGCTACCAAAACCCAACCAGTTTACAATACAAAGCACCATGAAACAGGAGTATTAGTCGATTGCCAGGAACGTCAAACCCTGATTTATCTGACCAATCAACGAGTTTTGAACCACACCTTTAAATTAATACGAGCAGGGACCGTAAAATACTGGAACACTACAACCAGTAATAACTCCTATCAAAATGCCTCTAGCGTAGAAAAAAACAACAACAAAAAAGAAGAAAAATAAACCAACCACTTTAAAATGTGTTCATGCCATTAACATCACTAAAGTACCAGTGAACAAATTTCAGACCTGAGCCAACCAAAAACTAGTATTTTGTAGTCTATCAACCATAGGGTTACCATACGTCCTCTTTTCTCCGGACATGTCCTCTTTTTAGAACATACTAAAACGTACGGGCGGATTTTTGAAAATCAGTCTATTTGTCCAGCTTTTTAGAAGTAGCAAAATGAAAAAGCTGTTTTTATGTTTTTACCAACCACTAAGAAGATTTTTTATACTGTTAATTCTCCCAGATTGTTATCAAATTGTAATTTATTTTGTTTACAATGTTGAATATATTGTTAAAAGTAATACCTCATTTAATTTACTTTTACTCTAATGGGACAGTTTGTAGGATATTCCTTTTAGTTAGATGTCACTGCAAGAGTATGCGAAGTGGCCAGATTGTATTGGGTGAGAAAGTAAGGTTATGTATGTTTTAGCAGTGTGATCGGACTTTCCATTCGTTCAGGCTTGAGTATGATAAACACCACCTTTCTTTTTCTACATAATTTGATTAGTTGTTTGTGCCTAAGAGTAGTCTTTGTATGTAACTGATCCTTGCCTTTGAAACTAAATTTCATTATCGAATACTAACCTATAATATTTTTCAGCTATTTTTGCCCTTCTTTTATTTTAAAATTTAAGGCGATTCTTGAAAGAACTAATCTCTATGGATGTAGGGGAAAACGTTAAAATTTTTTAATTGTTTATGCAATTAATATAAATTTACTTGCATAGTTAGCATTAACTATGTAATAAATTGGCCTATGTGCTCTTGACATTTTACATTTTTCTCATTCATTTTTTTGGCAGTTCTTAGAAAATTATATAAAATATAAACAACAAAATATAACCGACTGATTTTTAAGGCTAAAACCGTCTTATTATCTTCCCAAATATTGAATGGCATTTTAAAAAATTTGCACATTATTTAGTATCTTGAGAAAAAGTGTACTATTTTGAAAAAGGGTCAAATAATCTATTAATTTTAATTTTAAACATTTGTTTGTTTCTAACTCTGTGATATTTGTATGGGGAGGGGGGTCAGAAATTCAGATTTTTGTGATTTATTATAATCCGACTCGCGACGTGTAATAGGGTGTCCTCTTTTTCATCTCGGATAGTATGGTAACCCTAATCAACTAGAAGAAAACCGTCTACATATGCTAACAATTTTTAAGCATTCAATCAATGTAGTTTATATTAGTGGTAAAAATAAAACACAATGATTTAGTAGACCATGAATTAGTTATAATCTAAATAAGAAATGTAATTTTTTTACTAAATGTTTATATTTTATCGCTGTTGTCATCCATTTGTCTAATTTTTACTTTTTTAGTGTTTCTGTAGTAATTTCTTTAATAGTATTTTCCTTGTGTATAAAATTTTTGTTATAGTCCAGTTTTAATATTCAATAGACAACTAAACTAAAACAGTGTTATTAATGTATAAAAATAAATTAATAATACAGTGATAATAATTTTTATTGTATTATCATTGATGCATCACAATATAATTACTTATACATATAGGCCACTAATCTATAACTATTTCAATTAGTAGAGTAGAGACAGTGATCTGATTGCTTGAATTGTTGTCTTGATAATTCTTAAACTTCATTAGGTAGGGCAATGAAAAATTTTACGTTTTAATACATTTTTTGTGGGCTTCGCTTATTTTAATCCATCGATTTTTAGTGGTTCTTTGATCGTGTATTGTGTTCGTTATACAGGGTGGTTATAAAGTCCCTTCCCCCCTAGTATTTTTCTACAATTTATATTAAAAGTGATTTTCAATGACGGGATTCATTGTCTTGGTCCATACTCTAACTTTTGTAGTAATTTAAAATTATGGGGGTTACCTGAGGTCTAAGATGTAGGAGTCAACTTCAAAATTCCTTATGAGAAGCTAGTCATGCGACATGTCAAATATCACTGCCTTTTCCCCCTGAAAACAGTGGTGCAATCTAAATTTAAAAGGGTTATTCCGTTTTCAAGATATCTGTAGATGTAGGAGTCGACTTAAAAATTTTATCTAGAAGCTAGTCATGCTACATGTCAAATAACACTGCCTTTCCCCCCTGAAAACAGTGGTGCAATCTAAATTCAAAAGGGTCATACCGTTTTCAAGATATCTGTGGGTCTAAGATGTAGGAGTCGACTTAAAAATTTTAACTAGAAGCTAGTCATGCGGCATGTCAAAGAACACTGCCTTTTCCCCCTGAAAACAGTGGTGCAATCTAAATTCAAAAGGGTTATACCGTTTTCAAGATATCTGTAGGTCTAAGATGTAGGAATCGACTTAAAAATTTTAACTAGAAGCTAGTCATGCTACATGTCAAATAACACTGCCTTTCCCCCCTGAAAACAGTGGTGCAATCTAAATTCAAAAGGGTCATACCGTTTTCAAGATATCTGTGGGTCTAAGATGTAGGAGTCGACTTAAAAATTTTAACTAGAAGCTAGTCATGCGGCATGTCAAAGAACACTGCCTTTTCCCCCTGAAAACAGTGGTGCAATCTAAATTCAAAAGGGTTATACCGTTTTCAGGATATCTGTAGGTCTAATATGTAGGAGTCGACTTAAAAATTTTAACTAGAAGCTAGTCATGCGACATGTCAAATAACACTGCCTTTTCCCCCTGAAAACAGTGGTGCAATGATAGTGCAAACGGGCAGTATTTTTGTACTGTAGTACTTCATCAAATTAAAAGGTAAGTTTTTACTGGTTTCTTACTTTAAAAATTATTATCCTAATTGAAGTTTAATTAAAGTTAATTTTGATAGACAAATTAAAACTTACAAGAAATAAAAAAAAAACATTAGAAAATTAACTAATAATAATTTTTTGCATAAATATGAACAATAAATTATTAACCACCTACCTTGACTGCTACAGTAACTGTTCGAAGTGTTCTCCATTTACCTCTTGGCAGTAATGCAATCTGTTTTTAAATTCTGCCCGAACATTGCGTAAGACCTTGGATACTCAGACAAAATATTCCGTACAAACCTTTTAAATTTAGATTGCACCACTGTTTTCAGGGGTAAAAGGCAGTGTTATTTGACATGTCGCATGACTAGCTTCTAGTTAAAATTTTTAAGTCGACTCCTACATCTTAGACCTACAGATATCTTGAAAACGGTATAACCGTTTTGAATTTAGATTGCACCACTGTTTTCAGGGGGCAAAGGCAGTGTTATTTGACATGTCGCATGACTAGGTTCTAGTTAAAATTTTTAAGTCGATTCCTACATCTTAGACCTACAGATATCTTGAAAAAGGCAAAACCCTTTTGAATTTAGATTGCACCACTGTTTTCAGGGGGCAAAAGCAGTGTTATTTGACATGTCGCATGACTAGCTTCTCATAAGGAATTTTGAAGTTGACTCCTACATCTTAGACCTCAGGTAACTCTCAAAATTTTAAATCACTACAAAAGTTAGAGTATGTACCTATACAATGAATCCCGTCATTAAAAATAACTTTTAATATAAATTGTAGAAAAATACTAGGGGGGAAGGGACTTTATAACCACCCTGTATATATTGTTTGTACTGTAATTTTAAATATTGTTCTTAAGATGTACGGTATTAGAGACTGGAAGACATATATGGATGGTGGATATAATGTTCAATTTTTTAAAATTAAGGTCTACAATGTGTATTAGATGCAATCTCCCGTCCTGTTATGTGTAGCCGCTTCCATTTGATACCGGTAACATATAGATAGGGAGCATTGAGCAAAAATGTCCCATTTGGATCCTTTCCGTGTCCTATCTTTTTATGTGTAGTGTAGCTGTACCTTGAGAGTACAAGTCTATTAAGCTTTGTTACCCTGTCTGTCGTTGTCGTCGGAGGAGGAGGTGGCGGCGGGGGGAGGGGGCAGCCGGTAGTACATCTCCTCGTAGATCTTGCCGAGGTAGTCGTCCACATGGTGAGTCACGTGATGCACACCCCCGCTGCTCGAGTGGGCGTGGGCGTCAGGGCTGCAACAGATAAAAACTTGCAAACCGACATATCCCAAGGATCAAGGCTGGGGTCCAGGTCAGATCAGATCAACCCACGCGCAGATGTGCACGTGACTACAGTAGTAGAATTCACGAAAATAGTCCGATGAGAGTCAATACATTGTATTCTGAAACACATTTTTACACTGTAGGCCTATTACACAAGGTAAACGTAACCTCAAATGACAACATTGCAGGGTGAGGGGGGACACAGCTGTTTAAAATTCCATTGGCCTATTTTCATGCATCTTACTATGCTATAGCCCTCAAAATACATTTACTAGAAATAAACATATATAAATGAAAGTAAGCTTGTGTAAAATTGTGCAAAATTTTTATCTTCAATACACAAAAGCAAAAGAAAAAACTGTGTAAAAGCTTAGAATGATTATCAGATAAAGCTAAACAATCTAAATGGCTGAAAGAACAACAACATATTAAGTCAAATTTAAATCTACGCATGTCGTATTCCAAGAAATCATTTACTTTATAAAAAGACATTGAAATGAGCCATTGTTTTAAAACGGTTCTAAATCTTTTCAAAGGTATCTCAAAAGCAGAGGTGGGTAATTTATTTAAAAAATTAGTTTGCATATAAAGGTGACTTCCAGTTGACTTACTCAATCTGTAAATTGGTAATTTTAGCTTATTTTGGTTTCTAGTACCATATGAATGAATATCTAATCTATTTGTATAGTTGGCCAAATTTTCCTTAACGTAAAGTAGATTACAAAAAAGGATGGCCAAAAATTGAGCCCTGGGGAACCCCACATTTTACTTCCTTGAGATCAGATTTTTTATAACCAACCATAACCATTTGTTTCCTTTATTTAATATAAGATTTAAATAAGTTCATTATGTTTTATGCCATAAAATTCTAATTTATGAAGGATTATGTCATGGGAAATGCTGTCATATGCTTTACTTATATCAACTAATTTAGCACATAACACTTTCTTATTTTCAAATGCCAGTAAAATTTTATCTACCACATTCTCATCAGCTTCAACAGTGGATTTTCCTGGGAGGAACCCAAACTGAAATGGACTAAACAAATTGTGGGCAATAAAGTAGTTTATTAGGTTTTAATCAAATTGAAGATTGAAGTTTTTATTTGAACATATGTTTAATGAACATTTGTTTATAAAGATTCTTTAAATTTTACAATCTTTTGTCTGCTTTTGTCATTACTTCTGTATAATGTTCGTTTACTTTGCAGTTTTTTTTTTTTTTTTTGTTTTTTTTTTTGCTTCTGCCATTTTTTTGATCCATGATCAATGACGATTGTGTAGATGTTTGAATTAATCCTAGGTTTTTTTGGTACTTTATATATCTTTATGAATTATTTTAGTTCAGGTTCGTATTAAGATCGGTAGGTTTAACTATGGTTCTTGAAAAAGTTGTGCTAAATGGAAAATTGAAAAACGGAAAGCAGATAGTGCAAAGCAGTCTCCGAGTGCTACCTAATGTAATACATTATTTTTCATTAACAACAAGAAAAAACAATGAGTATTATTTTGTTTCTTATAGTGAAATTATTCCAATCATAGGAGATGGTAACTGTCTTTTATGAGCCTGACTTTTCACCCTTTACAAGTGAAGATGAAGTGGCTCTCAAATTAAGTAAAGGTAGACATTATGAAGTTTGATCAATTATATTTTTGCTAATGTAAAAGAATGAATTTAAGACACACTTGGCATTATAGTTTCCATAAGAAAAATCACACATGCGCAAGTACCTATACAGGGTGTAAAATAAGTATGGAAACAAATCTGTAATTTAAAACCAAATAAATAAAAATATTTGGTTTGTGGCACTAATCATTAATAAAGAATGCTGACTTATTGACATCAACAAACAATTTTCAAACCCCTACCAGGGTGGGGGGTTAGGGTTAACTTTTTTTTCAAATAGCAACCCTTATCAAGTGACCCCACATTTTGAAGGGGTTGTCTAAAGAAATTCAATGCCGCAAACCCGACCTCAAAAGGACGACCGAGTCAAAAATGGCAGGTGATCAAACTTTGCATTAAAATCTTATTGCTGAAAACAAAAAGGACAATAACTCCCGATACATTTGACCTTTTGAGGTCGGGTTTGTGGCAAATTGCTTGGAGTGTTAAGTACTTTAAAATTATGTATCACATGGCGTAGGCCAATGAAGGTTTCCCCATGACTTCCTTTACGGTACGTAACTATAGGAAGTCGTCAGGGATAGTGCTATTACCATAAGTGCTATCATTGTTTCATGAGCGGCCTTCTCACTTCCTCATAAGGACTTATTGACTTCTTTTACAATAGTAAAAGAATACCCCATCTATACCCGATTTACTTGGAAGATTGAACAATTTACTAACCTTGTTGGTTTTAACTACATCTTTATGTTATAACGTGCAATGAAAGCGGATTTGGGAACTAAAATTAGTTTTCAATGTTAATAAGAAATATTTTAAGATTCAAGGAACAAAACTCGTTCTGTAATAATATGCATTAGCTTATGCAGGATTAGCTATGAATGAGTATGTATGTAAAATTTTAAGTGTTGCAATCTGAGGCGAAAATGACAAACTGTCTAATCCAGTTGATTAAGAAGTATAGATAAAAAGATGGAATTAAATTTTCCTATAAGATTAACATAGGATATTTATTTTACTATGAGGTAGAGCCTTTTTAACCAAAGTTGGTTTATGGCAGCTAAAATCGTTCTAGTTGTACCATTTAACAGTAATAAAAATTTTCATAATTTACCAAAGCCCTTGTCGCATGAAAAAGATTAAAAATTGATATTTGAGCACAACTTAGCTACTTTGACGTACTATTGTGAAAATAGGACAAAATAGAGCCCATGAGCGTTACAGACACAGTGAAAGAGACTGAGAGAAAGAAATTTAGATGACACCGATTTGGATTCCGTAAATACATAAAAAGTAAAAATAACCAAAAATTTCAGGATTCTAAGCAATGTACAGACAAAACTCTTAATTTTATTATAGATATAGTGCGCAAGTAGCGCACGGGCCCCCTAGTTCTAATGGAAAAATTTCAAATTTAAATTAAGAATAGCGCCCTAATTTTTAGCCCTATTCTATAGACAGCTGTATACAAATGCAGCAGATATAATTGTGTGTGCATTTTATCATAAGTAAGCACTTACTATTATGCTTCATACACAACAATTTCCACAGATGGTCTGCGCAGTGTAGAACATGTAGAACATGCGGTAACTACCCTGGGGTTGTTGCAGCACGGCCGCTTCTTGGTCAGGCCCCCTCGACCAAATTATATACTATCTGACAGAACCATCGTCGACGGATAGTTTGGTTGAGGGGCGCTACAACCCCAGGGAGTTTTTGGAGGTATCCAGCCATCAGCTGGATGGGCTGCACGATCGCCTCTATGATTTTCGGCGACCCCGACAGTCCGGATGAAGCTGCACGATGGACGGAGGGTTTCTTCCCCCAGACCTTGTGCCCGCCATCTGAGCTCGATACCCAAGGTCGGACAGACCTGCTGCTAGAGCTGCCAGGGGTCGGGACTGTGATCGAGGCCGCGCGCGTGGTGCCGGCCGCGGTCGCCGCCCCCGCAACATGGGTGCCAACCGTGCTCAGCAGGTATGTACGGTTTACGACACGGATAGGAACCTATAAAACTGATATGTTTTAGATTTAAGAAACATTTCCGATATATTGGAAGTGACATAAGCTAATAATGTTAAAAGTGATCTAGCGACGGAGAATACGTACGGTAACAATTTGACAAACAATGTTTCATATTTGTAGATCAATAGTTCAATCATGTGTTATAGTCATGTGTTTTTAGTTTACATGACTGGCCTGCCCTCAATAATAAAACAACCAAATGGCATATGTCTATTTGCAGACGATATAAATATAACAGTTTCAGGAGTTTCAGAAACTGATTTAGAAATCTCGGCTTTCACTGATCTCTCCAGCACCATCCAGCATCTTCATGAAATAAATCTACTGCCAAATCCAAAAAAAACTAAATACATTGAGTTTTCTTCAGTAAAAAATAAGTGTTTAAAAAAGATGAATATATTCATGGGTGATTACCTGCTAAATGAAGTTAACACCACAAAATTTTTAGGGTTAAACATTGACAGCCAATTGAATTGGGACTGTCATGTAGATTCAGTATGTAAAAAAATATCTTCAGGGCTCTATGCTCTGAGGCAAATGTCCAAATTTAGCAGCTTTGACACATTAAAGATAATTTATCATGCCTTAATCGAATCCCACATTGCATTTGGACTGTGCCTTTATGGTTGCACATCAAGCAGCAACCTAAATCGAATTCTTGTACAGCAAAAAAAGGCACTTAGAATAATATTCAAACTAAAAACAAAAGAGTCAGTTAAACAAAAATTTCAGGAGGCAGGAATCATGACAGTTTACAGTTTGTTTATTTATCAATTAATTTTACATATTAATCAAATTTAGGAAAAATTCCAACTTTAAATTCTTTTCACAACTATGAAACAAGAAAAGGTAACCAATTGGCATACAATAAACACAATTTAAATATTTACACAAAAAACCCTCATATAAGGGCATTCAATTTTTTAATTTCTTGCCAGTAAATATTAAAGAAATTAATGATCAAAAGTTGTTTAAAAAAAAGGTAAAAATGTATCTAGTGAACAAATTGATATACAATATAGAAGAATTTTTTCTTAGGTCAGAAGTTTAGACTAAGTATTTAACCAACAAGAGTTTTGTAAGGATTTATAATGTAAATTATTTTATTTGTAATTAATTATGTATGACACCATTCTGTGCATGATATGTACATATTGAATAAAGTTATTTTGATTGATTGATATAAAAAATGTGTGTAAATTTGGAAAATACAATATACACTGTGATTTAAATAAAAAAAATAAATAAATAAAAAAAATAAAAAAAAAAATAAAAAAAAACTAATATTAACTTGTGATTTATTGTGTTACTTTTTATTAAAATTTTTTATTGGAAATTTCATGAAGGCTCCGAAAATGTTATTAGCTGCTCTACATAAGGTCTTCTATTCTGACAAAATTTAAATTTCATTACATCATGTCCAAATTTTATAAATGATGAAAAATACATCTGTTGGCCACAATTTTGGAATAGGAAATTTTTAAATACAAAGTTTTAGTATATTTATCCACCAAAGAGATTAAAAACAAACTTCATCACACCAACACTAACAAATAAACAACTAACATTTATCACACATCTATGGAAGCCTTTCATTTTACTTAAAAAATACAAAATTATTTTAATTTTGTGGTAATGATAAATTTATACCGAGACAACCACCTGCACAATCTTTTTACAGCATCGTAAAGCTTTTTAACGCTTTGCCTTCACAGATTTAAAAAGAGATAGAGGTGAACTGGCTCAGGAGAAAGTTAGATTTAAACACATAAAACACTTAAGTTAGTTAAATTTATACTTTGTATATTTTGTATACTAATTACTGCTTGTTGGATGTTTATAACTGTATGTTAGTTGCCGATTTGTCAATGCCCTTTATATAGTATTTTGACAAAAAAATATTCTTGACTTTTATTTTTAACGGCCGCTGTCATTATCATCAATAATGACACCTAAACCTTTGTAATAAAGGAGACCAAATAGATCTTAATTTTACAGGCAGTAATTCCACCGGCTCGCTTGCCCCAACCCGTTGCCGCCCCACGACCCCTGACACCGGCCCCTTTGGATCTTCCCGCTGCCGCCCCAGGACCCCTGGCACCGGCCCCTTTGGATCTTCCGGCCGTAGATCCAGCACCGCTGGCACAGGCTCCCGCTCCTCCAGCCCATGGTATGTGCAACACGTTAAAAGTTATTTGACATCAATTTATTTGACACTTCAAAACTATTCAACGTTTACATCGGCTCAACGATGGACAGTTAAAACGACAGTGCTTATGTAGTGTACGGTTCGGAATAATTCAAACAAATGCTGTGTAAGTGACCGCGCCTGGCTACGGCAATAATGTCTATACAGTAGTACCTCGATAGTTCGACTCTTGATAGTACGACACTCCTGATAGTTCGACATGGTCCATGACAAATTAACATGTTAAAGGCCATTTCACACCGCCTACCGCTACCGGCGCGGTAGCGGACGTTTCCGTGAGCCATTTCACACCAAAACTACCGCGTCTGCGCGGAAGGCGGGAGTTTCTGGTGGCGCGAGACGGTTGCAGTCGACAGGCTGGCGTTCTGCGCATGCGCGAGCCAAAACTACCGCGCCGGTAGCGGTACAAAATCGCTCGAGGAGCGGTACTGGCGGTACTACCGGCACTACCGTGGGCGTGCGGTAGTCCGGTATGAACTGTCCCATATGATAACACGGTGAGCGATCTTTAAAAAGTACCGCCAGCGGTAGCGGTAGCCAGTAGCGGTAGTCGGTGTGAAATGGCCTTAATAATGACCGATAGTGTCCATGTTGGAGCCTGACAAAGATGAAAATGTAAACAAATCGGCGAATGATTTGAATGTTGTTTATGTTAAAGTTCAATTAGGTTATGGTTTCACTAAAATTTAGTGTTTCCTAAATTCAAATTATGATTTTTATACTCCCAGTGTTAAAATTTCCCATATACTCCCTATAGTTCGACATTTCGATAGTTCGAAAGTCCACAAAGTGTCGAACTATCGAGGTTCTGCTGTAATAGAAAATTTCACTTAATTTATATATTGCATAAAGTACGTCTTACTCACATGAACCAAACAGTTACCGTGCGACGCGTAGCGGTATTTTTAGCGAAAGCGAGAAAGACACTTAACTCCCAAAATACATACTGAATTTTACCTACAACTGCAGTTTTTATTTCCCAAACGACAAATACAATCACAGTTACTCATGTACATTGTAACTGAATTCGCCACTATGATTTTGAGGTTATAAACAATGAATTAAAATAAAGACTTTTTCCTTCAACCGCAGTTAAAATTTTAGTTTATGCATCAAAAACCAATCGTAAAACAGCTGTTTAATGAGGAGCAAGTGTTAAAGTCTTTAACGCCTTTAAAGTCTTTATTTTTATTCATTGTTTATAACGGCAAAATCATAATGGCGAATTCAGCTACAATGGACATGAGTAACTGTGATTGTATTTGGGAAATTAAATCCTCCACTACGTGTCGTGCAGTAACTGTTTAGCTCAAAATAAAAAGACCTACTTTACGCTCTTAATACATAAATAACTATTGCAAGAACAAGCAAGAGCATAATCAGGTGGCGAGCATTAAAGACTTTAAAGCTTTCTCCTCAGTACATTATTATCGTATGGCTTTTAGTGGAGGGAGATCAGCAATTTACTGATAGTTCTCCTCGCCTCAAATGCCTGCACTTTTTTGTTTTCTATGCAGGTGGACCAACGGCTTAATGTGGCATCCGAACTATTGGAGCATCTGAAAAATACTGCGTTTCGCACAAACCAGGGCTGCCTTGTTAACCGTTGGAGGGCTTTGTTCTGCAAAAGAACGCACAATTGGGAATCCCTAGTAAGAATACAGCTGTAAGTTTTTTGGTTGGGTTTAGTTGTAAGTATTTTACACTTTTGTAATTGTGACAATGCCTATTCCAAGATTGTACACTGGGCAATGGCAATAAACTAATCTGATTCTGATTCTGATATTTAATGTAACCAGTGTGTAGACACTGCAACCAAATTAACAAAAAAATTAATACTAATATACCAGAATTTAAATTCGGTTCTATTACAATTTAAAAAGTCAAAAATAAAAATACCCCTGTCGCAGCAGACCTGCGTACTCAGCGATTTTCCAATGGAATTTCAGATTATTTATTTTCCCCATAAAAACACCATAGGATCGAATATGTAGGTTTGCTGCCATGGGGTGTTGTTAGAAAATCTAAGTTAATCAATAATTGGTGAATGTAAACACAAAATTGTATCAATCTCTGGCAATTTTGTGTTTCCCCCATAAACCCCATGGGGGTGAGTATGTAGGTTTGCCGCCATATGGGTTTTGTAAGCAATTGTAAGTTAAGCCCTATCTAGATAATGTACATACCAAATTTGATTAAGTTATGTCAATAAATAAGCAAGATAAAGGGTTTTCTTGATTTCCCATAAGAATAACATGGAAAACACATTTTTGGATTTTCCCCGTAACCAGTTATGCTAAGATAAAAATTCAAAATTCCAAATTGTTTGTTTTTTTAATCTCTTTTAAATGGTTTCAGTTAAAATTGATGAATTTTGAAAATTGAGGTCATAAAATGCCAAAAACCCATTTTTGACCCTTTTGAAACCCCATAAAACCCCATTCCCATAAACCGACAATGCTGGTTAGCGAACTCATGAAAATAGACCTGGTCTTACACCTTCATACCAAATTTCATCAAAATTGGAGGTTCCCTTCAAAAGTTATCGGTACCACGGACACACACACACATATATATATATATATACATATACATATATATGAAAATGAACGAATGGTGTTTTTGGCTTCTGGGGACCTCAAAATGAAAAAGTAAAGTGGTCCCAGGCTTAGATCTTACCATGGCTACTACCGTAATAGCGTATTCCCTATAAGGAAATTCGATAAAACAATAAAAATATAACCGCTTCTCCTCAGTAAACAGCTTTTTTACGATTAGTTTTCATCTGACACTAACTTTACGCTCGGTTGTAGGAAAAAATATTTTTGTCAATGTGCGTTCTCCTACATGAAAATACGTTATGCCTAAGTTTGGTTATAAAACTGAGAAGAAGTTTTTTTACTATAAGCATTCTTTGAACGTTTGTGGTATTGAATGAAAGTCTGTAATACGATGTAATACCACCTTTAATTATAAATAAAATAATGTGAGGACGGTTTTGCTGAAAGTTTATTGCTACTAATAAAGTAATGTTAGCATATACGAACCCAGCCTATTTTAAATACGGTTAAATTTCAAATTACCTTACAAATATACTTCTCCAAATCTGTTTCACTAATATACAGTTAATTTATATAACTAAGCAATCCATTATATCTTTAACTGAAAGTTGAACAGAATAGAGTAAATTAAACATTCAAACAAGAGTTTGGTAATGTGTTCTGTAGACCATCTGTGCATGCCATTTTACTTCAACGAAGTTACATAATATCTTAAATATAATGATGCTTCCAGCACACTTTCTATAATATTTTGGGTTACCATGACATACATTTTCAAACAAAATCCCTTTAATTGGGCACTTAAAACAATTAAATAAAAATTTCAGGTATTGAAGACCATCGACGTTGTCTTGCCTGTTTTGACGTCGGGCAAGACATGAAAGAGATGATAGTCTTCGTACCGTGTGGCCATGTGGTGCTGTGCCAGGCGTGCAACGGACTGTGGCTCCAAAACAAAGATCACTGCGTCTTGTGCCGCAAGGAGGTCGAGCAATGTATTAGAATACATTTGTAAATATTTGGACAGTTGTGTAAATAAATTCATAAATAAATACAATATACAGGGTGTTTCAGAACTCCCTACCAATATTTTAGGGCATTGTTCCTGGGTTAAAAACATATCTAAATATCGTATTTAAATTGTCCGGAAGTCTTAAGTTACTCACACAGCCGCCATTTTGTTTTTTACACTTAATAATTTTTATTTCCGTAACGGATGGTTGTATTCAGATCATATTTGGTATAAATCTTCATCATACCAATGTACATTCCCAAGAAAAAAATTAATTTTTTCCATTGTATATTTTCAAAATGGCGGCCATTTAAAATTTTCAAACTAAAATATCTCAAAATCGGTAAATTTTATAAAAATTTTACAAGACACAAAAAAGTTGCCAAATTAAATTATCTAACCAATGGTGCCAAGTTTGTAAGGATCGGACAACAAATAATGAAGTTATTGTGATTTTTCTTCATAAAAACGTGGATTTTGCATTGAATTTAATGCAAATAAGGCCATTTTAACAGCAAAATCAATGTTTTTATGAAGAAAAATCGCAATAACTCCATTATTTGTTGTCCGATCCTTACAAACTTGGCATCATTGGT
This sequence comes from Neoaliturus tenellus, assembly GCA_030545055.2. NCBI lineage: Eukaryota > Metazoa > Arthropoda > Insecta > Hemiptera > Cicadellidae > Neoaliturus > Neoaliturus tenellus. The sequence goes on along the minus strand of CM061535.1, from coordinate 6,163,142 downwards.
TAGATAATTTAATTTGGCAACTTTTTTGTGTCTTGTAAAATTTTTATAAAATTTACCGATTTTGAGATTTTTGAGTTTGAAAATTTAAAATGGCCGCCATTTTGAAAATATACAATGGAAAAAATTAATTTTTTTCTTGGGAATGTACATTGGTATGATAAAGATTTTTACCAAATATGATCTGAATACAACCATCCGTTACGGAAATAAAAATTATTAAGTGTAAAAAACAAAATGGCGGCTGTGTGAGTAACTTAAGACTTACGGACAATTTAAATATGATATTTAGATATGTTTTTAACCCAGGAACAATACCCTAAAATATTGGTAGGGAGTTCTGAAACACCCTGTATAATATAGTTATATTAAATAGTATTAGTAGAAGTAGTAGTAGTAGTAGTAGCAGTTAGTAGTAGTAGTTTAGTAGTAGTAGTATTATAGTTAATATTTATAGTCATGTAAATAAATTGTGTAAATAGCTTAGGCCTATAAACTCACACAAATAAATTTTTTATATTTATTAAAATAAACATGTTGCTATTTAATTACCACTTTTGTCCTATACCGGCCCAGTTTTTTTCAAACTAAAAGAAATTCGGTCTTCATAGCTGATAATTAGTTAATAAGAAAGAAATCATCTTGTTCTTAAACTCATTTCATTCGTTCCTCCCTGCCAGGGCTGCCGCGAGGGCATGGAGGACTGGCAGCCGCCCCGCGCGCCACGGCCAAGGGGGCGCCGCGGCCGTGAGAAAATCCTGTTTTTTTAAAGGCTCAAACTTCACAAAAATTGCAAAAACACGAAAACTTAAGATGATTGAAATGACAATACATATAAATTAGAATGACTGTTCATAGAAACAATATGTTATATTTGTTATTTTGAAATTTTAATGAAGAATGATTTTAAATGACAATAATGAAATTTAAAGAGAATGATTTGTCTTTGGAAACATCTTTCTGTTAACTCTGCCGCGGTAGGTCTATGTACTTTGATATCACAATATTGTTAGGGTTGCATTGATGACTCAAATTAAACATTATTCTTGAATCACAACCGTTTTAGTAAAAATCATTGTTTTTTTTGTTTTTTTTTTATTTTTTATTTAGTACTTATTCAACAGTTAGGATTTTTGAGGTGCAGTTTGTCTTTGGTTATAGCGTGTGGCAGTCTACAAAACCAGACTCAGACCCCATATGGGTTGTCAGCAGATGGTTGTGTCAACAAAGCTTTATAGTACTAGTGAATTTTTTTATTAATTTATTCAAACTAACAGCATTGAAATTTAGCCATGCATCTAATTTAATACTTCCGACTGCAATTTAACATTACAGTTTACGAGGTACGCAAAATTAATTAATTTAGGGGGCTCAGATAAAAGCCTCGCCCCGAGCGCCTAACCCTCGTGGCGGCCCTGCTCCCCGTCCCCTACACAAAATATGTACAGCGCGATTTTGATTTTCGTTTTCAAAATCCCAATTACAAGGTTAGTTTTCCTGCTAACTTTTGCAAAGGCAATATTTGGGGAAGCTATAAAGAAGGAGAGTAGTAGGCCTATGTTACGAGATAAAGAAATTTTAAGGCGCTTTATACTTTGATAATATAGATTATAGGGTGATACAAATGATGCATCACAATAATATAAAATTATTTTATCAGAGTACCAGTGACAGTATTGAAATTTGTTGGTTGATACTGTAGGTTCAAATTAGCAAAGATTACTCGATGATTCTTATGCCAATATGTGTCAGGCATAGTACCTAAAACCTCATATAAATTATGAAATAAATTTACTGATGTTTGATATAGTCATACACATACTATATATTACCATAAGGTTTGGTGTCTTTATAATTTCTGCAGGAATAACGTTTGTCCGTAATTAAAGCATTCTTTTGTTAAAAAATAAATATTCTAAAAGTTATTTCTTCACCATCTTTTATGTTGGATATAATGTATTTTGTATAATGAATCTTTGTTAGAGTGGAAAAAGTTTATGTAGTTCCCAATCGTTACAATGCATTAGAACACATGCAGCAAATGATCATCATACATCAAACATGCTCACAAAGATGATGTTGTACTACAAACTCGCCACAGCAGTTTGTAGTACAACATTTTCATTTACCGAAACCATAGTAGATTCCTCCTGTGGTTTTGGAGTATCGTCTTTATTACAAGTTGGAAAATTTTTAATAACAATATGAGATTAAGATTCTTCATCTTTAACAACATGTGATTGACTAGGTGAGTTAGTTGTGGGAAATTGTTTACTACACAAACTCCTATGGTGAGTTTGTATAATACTGGAACTAATCAGTCGATACGTTGTGGAGTTCTTCTGGATACAGGAAGCCAAAGGTCTTATGTATCCAAAGATCTAGCTTCAAAACTTAACTTAAAGAGAACGGATACTCAAATACTTTCTTTGTTTACGTTTGGAAATCATCAGTCTAAGACCATTGAAACTCAAACCGTAGATGTTGGGTTGCAACTTCAGAATAATGAGCTTTTTACGATCCAAGCAAATGTTGTACCTCATATTACCGGTAACATATCTCATAAAACTACTTTGGATGTAAATAAAATAGCATCTTTATATCCAAACTTTAAACTAGCCGAGGGACAACTAACTACAACTCAAGTAGATTTACTAATTGGGAATGATTATTATTTTGACATCATATCAGAAAACTAAGTTCAATTATCAAAAGGTTTGTATCTAGTTGACACTAAACTAGGCTGGATTGTTAGTGGTAGGGGCAGAACGCAAAATCATCAGTCTGTGATGTATGAGTCATCATTTCTAACACTTCTAAAACCAAATAACTTATTTCCAAAGTCACTAAACTTTGAAGTGCCGGATACCCAAATTTGTAATGAAGATGACATAAAAAATTTATGGCGTTGGGAAACTATTGGTATACGCGATGATCCTCATATTAAAGATGATGATATTGCCTTGCACCATTTTAATGAAACAGTTAAGTTTGAAAATGGTAGATATTCCGTCACTTGGCCTTGGAAAGATTTTCCACAGGATTTGCCTACTAACTATAATCTATCTCTTGGACGGTTAAAATCGTTAACTGACAGACTTTCAAACAAACCAGATTTACTTGCTGAATACAATTCTATCATTGAAATGCAACTAAAGGCAGGAATTATTGAACCTACTAAAACTGATGAAAGTTCAGGGAACATTGTACACTACATACCACATCATCCTGTAGTAAACGTGTCCAATAGTTCAACAAAACTTAGGATCGTTTATGATGCTTCTGCTAAAACCAAAGGGAGCAACAATAGCCTCAATGACTGTCTTTATCGCGGTCCTGTAATTTTGGAAAACTCGTGCAGTTTGCTATTGAGGTTCCGCATGAATGCTGTAGGAATCACCGCTGATATAGAAAAGGCCTTCCTTCAGATAAATCTTCAAAGCCCAGATAGGGATGTAACTAGATTTTTATAGTTAAAAGATCCTTTATCAGCACCTTCTCAAGATAACATAATAGAGTACAGATTTTGCAGAGTTCCATTCGGAGTGATATCTAGTCCATTTCTGCTTAGTGCTACAATTGCTTACCATTTGTCCCAATCACAACCCTATCAAATCACTGAGAGGTTAAAATCGTCATTTTATGTAGACAATATGGTCATTAGTTGTAGTACAGAACAAGATGCAATGACGGTTTATGAAACTGCTTCTAGTTTATTTTCTGATATTAACATGAATCTTCGTTGTTGGTGTTCAAACTCAAAAACTCTTATGTCTCAGATTCCAACAGACAAAACTACTTCTGAAAATGAAACTAATGTAAATCTGTGGGTTTAAAATGGAATACTAAGCTAGATACCCTTCACGTAAAACAAATAAACATTAATGCTAATCTTCCTGTTTCCAAAAGACAAGTACTAAGCGCAGTATCATCAGTTTTTGATCCCTTAGGTTTAGTGTCTCCAATAACTCTGAAGACTAGGCTCTTCCTTAAAATGCTATGGGAGGAGAACATGTCATAGGATGAACTACTAGAGGAACAGAAGCGTAAAGAGTGGGAAACTATTCTGACTGACCTACTTACCATAACTGAAATTTTAATTCCTAGATATACAGGATTAATACCAGTCAACGTGGAACTGCATCGCTTTACCGATGCTTCTAAAGATATTTACTCATGTGCAGTCTATGTAAAGATAGAATGTCAGGAATCTGTAAAAACAACTCTGATGTTTTGCAAAAGTCATCTGACTCCTAAGTCAAAGAAAAATAAAACATTGCCTCGACTTGAACTTTTGGGCGTTTAATTGAAGTAAGGGCGTTAAATTTTGTGGAATCCTCTTTGAGCATCTTGGATGTTAACAAAAGGGTAACCACGCTCTGCTACCATGTAGTTAAGTTTGAGTATATGAGTTGTGTAAATTATAGTATTATTAGTTGTAGAAAATAAAGTTCAGTTTAGTTTTAGTTATTTGGTTTATTGTAACATTCATTTTACATTCTTAATGCAAAAGTAAACAAACATAAAAGTTAAATTAAATTAAACATCTTATTATAAAAACAGTAAAAAATATTATTTGCCTTTGGTAACATTAGGTTTGACATTTCAAACCCTTGTACTTGGTGAAGTTAGTCTCTATTTTTACACAAACGTTACCCATTGGAAATTTAATTACGATTCTTGACTGAACAACATGATTTTTTATACAATTAATATACTTAATTCAATAAGGGTTTTGTCTGTTATTACATCCCTTTTCTCCTGTTATATTTGACCGATTTTTAATATCGAGGTGTTATTATGAAATAAATTTACTGATGTTTGATCTACTCATACACAAACTATGACTAATAGGTTTGGTGTCATTATTAGCTTATGATGTGGCGCCTGTGCGAATGGCGAATAAAAAGGTCATTTTGTTTGAGGCTTTGCCCTCCTAGCTTTTTGATTTATTTTTAGAGGGCGCTTTAAAATGTTGACCACTTCCATTTTAAGGTTTTTAAAAATGAGAAATTTAAGTTAACAGCTGATTTATGGTATGAATCAGGTGTTAAGTTAAGCTATTCTGTTAAATCAGCTTTCTATAAAACTAGGGGGGCCTGAGCAGCGCAATGTGCTGCATTTATCAGAGTACCGGGAGATAAAATCCTGCTCGGTGGTAATTTGTTTAGCTAATTTGCAAATTAATAATAATAATAACTAAGTTACAGTGCGAATAAACTGAGACCTTGTTAGGGTTTGTCCAATTAATCTTTATGACTAATTCTCAAACTTCCTACTGCGATATAGAGTGTTCAAATTTGTATGTTTCCTTTAGTTTTAAATTAAGATTCCATTGTGGTTCTTACGCCGTTCTGTTTTAGGAGTGTTTCCTAAATGCTTCTTAAATAATTCTAACATTCACAGGTGTTTTATCTAGATGGTTCATCACATGTACAATATACAGAACCGCAGAGAAAAAATAAATATTACATATTACAACTTCTCGGTCCTGTACTAAGTAATGCAAAAAGAATGATAATTGAGTGCAAGTTTTTAAACTTAATTTTTCAACATCTGTGTGAAGTAAATATTAGACTTAAATACGCTAGGGGTCCCGTGCGCAAATTGCGCATATTGTTATTACAAAAGGATTTCTTATGTTAAGGATTTCTTTATGTTGGTGACAAACTCACCTACAGTAAATTCGAAAGCAGAAGTCAAGGCATTCATGAGTCAAAGAAAACATTTTTCTACAAAAAAAAAAAAAAAAAAAAAAAAAAAAAAAACGGGACTGTTTTGACAATATTTATTTTGATTAAGTAGTGACAGACGACCTATTTTTGTCTACAATCTGACTTAAAATTCATCTGAAGTTAAAAATCTTATAATACAAGTGGGTAAACATTTTAAAGCTCCCTCTAGAAATAAATCAAAGGCCAGGGGGTCGAAGGCCGAAAGGAAATTACCTTTTTAATCACAATGTGTCAACGCGGCAGATCATAAGCTTTAAAATGACACCTCAATTTTAAAAATCGGTTATGTAGGTCGAGAGAAAAAGGGGTGTTACAGACGAAAGCCTCATAGAAATAATAAGATATATATATATATTATAGAAAAAATATAAACAAAAAAAAATAAACCAACTCTAGGCTTATACTTGAGTTAACGTAATTAAAGTTTATGAATGATTACAAAAACAAACCTCTATTAGTCATTTTTCTAGTCGAAACTTGATTTTTTATACCATGCTAAACTAGAAAGCATTTGTTGTATTGTTTAACAAAACTTACGTAAGTTGTTTGGATATTTAACTAATGGAAAATCAAATAAATCATGGAAAGAAAATTAGACTGTTTAGCCTATATGTTAACACAATTCACTCCGACTCACCATAAAATATTTGTTGGCTTTTTTACTAATGAGATTTAAGATTCCAAGCTAGCCAGTTTAGGTAGAAAACAACTATTTTCATCAAACACACAATTAATTAAATTACTCTAAATTAATTGATTGTTGCAATTTTAATGAGCGAGCGACAAGGTAAACTATTCCCCGTGTAGGCCTACGCTAGATAGTTTAAACGCCTGCAGTTCTTTTTGCCAAGATTATAATTTTTGCACTGTAAGGTTGGCGAGCTGTTACCCCTTCTCCAGCCCCCTCCCAACAGTCCCAACACTCCCTCTCTCTGGGGAGGAGCTACGACGGTACAGCCGAACAATTTCCCTGGCCAGGCCGCTCAAATTCTCAGCAAAGACGGTCGTAGTTTCAGCTATGGCGGTCTTAAGTTGTTATATTTTAGGGGACGGTGTTTATGTAGACTATTTATTTTGGTTGTTGAAGAGGCGGTGCTTGCTTCAGCTGTGGCCAAAGCGATGGCGGTTTCTTAGGGCCGAGCAATTTTCGAGCCGGCGAACAGAGTGTGTCCCTTTGAATATGTTTAACAATATAAGTTCTGCTCAAAACCATGAGAATAATAACCAAATTCTAAGTCAATTACTTTAATAGATTTTTTAGATTAAAGTGTAGCCTAACTAACTTTGAAACTGTTCTAGTTTTTCCTATTTGAGTACAAAATACTATCATTATTCAATAATCGAACTATCCAACTGTTAAATAGGGTGTCCCTGAACGGTTGTTCATCATTTGCGCAGTATGTTAGCCTGTTGTATAATATTTCGAAGGGTAGCCTAATCCCCTTGCACCAATTGCGCAGTGTCCCGTCCAGGTAGCCTCAGCCTGCCGACAACAATTCGCAAACAGTCGTCCTCCCACACATACTACTGAATACACATGCGTATCGAGTGGGACAGGAGGACTGACCTACGGACATTAGGAACACTCCTAGAATTTGAGACATTCCATGTGAAAAATACAGTTTCTGTACTTATTATTTATACTTAATGTATCATTTTGTATTATGTTTTGGTTTGAATTTCAAACTAAATTTTTATGCGTGATAAACCTTGCGTCTGCACATATATTTAATGAATTTACCAGACAATTGTGTTTTATTGGCAACTATTTTCTGTATTTCGTATTAACGCTGGGAAATAGACAAGTATGACCTGAGACTATTTACGGTGGTGCCTTGCTAAATCGGTATAGCTTGGGCTGACAGAGAAGTTTAATGACGGTTTGACGAGGGTTATAAATGGGATTAGTGCGAAATCGGTACTTTATAAATGCCTCGGCCGGGGCTTCGCGGCGGTGGTGGGTCAATCAGCCCCTACATTGCTAAACTGTGTAAAGAATTATAATGATCTTTTAAAATTTGTACAATGTCCTTTCTCGAGTTCTCCAATAATTGTTAGTTATTTTCATACCTTATTTAATTTTTGCTTAAAACTATAAATTCAATATTCTAGATGGCTCAAATCTGTAGATCTTAAAAGGTAAAGTTTTCTTTCTTTAAAACTCTGGTGATAAAAATACTTTATTGGAAGAGGAATATACCCATTAAAATTTTCAGATTTAATCCCCCTGGATATATAAACAAGGATGTTAAATATCTCTACAACTATATATTTAAAGAAAATTAGTCATAAAGTGTAAGACATATGAAAATAACCCAACAATTTTGATGAACTCATAACGAATGTTAAAAAAATTATATTAAGTGGGAAATAACAAGAGGCACTTCAAATTATGGTTTCCAGAAAGTACTGTAGATATGTGTTATGTGTGTAATATTTTATTTCAAATCGTGAGTTGTGTTTTAACAGAAACACCCTGTACTATGCCTACTCTTTCTCCGATTGAGAGTAGCCAACGATGTAACTTATAGCTAAAAATAATTTTTTGAAGCATTACTTAAATAATCATTCATGTATGAAGAATGGTTCCCGCCCTAAACTCATTTATTTAATAAACCAATCTAATTTAAAGCATCGTTATTAGATTTTCAGGCCGAGGTAGATAGAACCCCCTTAATGAATCATATTTCAAAATGTTAACATAATTTATCTGCATCTTTATTATTAATTATTAAATGTGGGATACATGATGTTAAAAAAAGTATTGGTTTAACCCTTTGTATCTTAATTATCTATATATGAAATTCAAGACTTGCGGCAAAATATTAGTTTCACTTGTATTTTTTAATCAGTCTGAACTGAAATTGCATTTGATACAATTTTATTTGTTTTCAATAGGCATCACAAACAAACTTATTCAACTAATACACAGAAACTTTTTTATGATATGTAGCTTTTGGGTCATGGAGGTAGTAAATCATATGGAAATAGGAAAACCTAAACATAGCATACTACATTTTCTTGGGTAAATTATGATTTTAATTCTTGTGTTATGACTCCAAATAATAATTTTCATTGCTAGGATGGAAAGTTTTTTTTTTTTCTTTTTTTTTTGAAACTTTATGAAATATTCTCGGCAGTATTGCCGCCGTGCCGTCTCGGTCGAGACAGGAGGTGGACCGATTTCGCGGGCAGGGACGAGCTGCGCCGATGTTCAGTTTGAGATTTGCCTATACAATTCGTTGCTTGTTCGTGTTAATAATTATTACATTTACGGTAAGTACAATTTACAATTTGCTGTTATTAATTTTTACAAATGTTGCATAAAAATATAAATCGTATAAAACAAAATAAGCAACAATATTATTTTGTCTACTGTTACCGTAGGCCTGGCCTATACAAAAAATAACCCTTTAAGAACTGATCAATACAATGAAAGTTCCCTATTCGGTGGGAGGTGCGAGGGAAGATAATGTGTTTTTTGTATGGGTTTTTGACATTTTTTGACCAAAATGTTTAAAATTTACCAATTTCAACTAAAACTACGTAAAAGAGCTCGAAAAACAGACAATAGTGAATTTTTAACCTACCTTTACTAAGAGAGAAAATCCAAAAAATGTTTCTCATATGGAAAATTGACAAACCTCTTGTTTGTTTTTTGTTATCACTTGATCAAATTTATTATGTACCTTCGCATGGAAAGGATTGATTTATATTTTGTAACTAAAGTCATATGGCGACATACTATGACTCATTCCCCATGCGATTTTTTCTTTGAAAAACAAGTATTACCAGATCTTGATAAAATGTGGTAAGTACCTTTAATATGAATTGGTTACCCTATATTTGGTATTGAAACCCCAATTTCAGTAAAGCTGATTACAGAACATCACATAATTTATGGTTAAAATGAAGAATTCGCCAAATTTTACAGGAAGTAGGCCTATACCATTGACTATTGATATTACGTATCAATAGTATCTAAAGTATGACTATAGAATCTAAAGTCAATGCCTATACGCTTAGTACGCAGGTCTGCTGCGTCGGGGGTTGTTTGTAATTTTGACGAGAATACAAAATATGTAAAAAATTCAACATCGAAAGATGATTTTCAAAACTCTCTAATTATAATTTGACTAATGATGTTCTAATAGTCCATGAGCTAAAGAGATTGAGCATCTACACTAAAAGTAGGTAGGCCTATACAGTAACGCAATTTGACCTTTGATTATTGTTGGGGATATCTGGTAGATGAACAAATCTGTTGATACAATCCTGGCCGGTGGGGCAGACGGGAGACATCAAGGAGCAGCTTAATGACGTCGCTTCACTGTGTGTGACGGCTATTATGCTGACGTCATAACATTAGAGTTTCTATATTTTGCCGCTATTCCGCTAGTCTCGCTTGCCCTCTTTCTTTCTCTGTTGTTGAATACTTAGGAATATTAATTTGTTAGTGTGAGTCTGCATCTTGGTGTTTTATTTATTTATTAATCTTTATTCGATACGGTAACAAAAAGTTTCAATGGCAGTCGTGGCCATCTTCATCATAGTTTGGTTAAACAAAAGACAATACAAAAGCTATGCTTTATCCATGGTTAAATCTTTGAAATATTTATAAACAATAAAATTCATTGAAGATGTCTACAGTGTCATCAATTTGTTAGTTATCGAATAAAATAAAAAATAAATAAACCCACTTAAACCAAAATACACTGTACCTTTCAACTTGTCAAGGTAGTTTTCGAAGGCCTTGTGTGATTATCGATGACTGCTACTATAGGTTTGTTTTTAATTTAGTCATCGATAATTCGTTTCAAGGATTCGTTTATGGGGAATTAAGGAATAGGCTAACTGTTAAGACAAGACAGTCAAACTTAGTTGCATACAATTTCGTTTCATACTATCCAAAACTATAGCCTAGCAAGGCCTAAAATGTTGAACGCTTTGAACCTTCTCTATTAAAACTAAAGCAGGCCTAAGTTTATGTAAGCTAGGCCTGATAAAAACAAAACAAAAATAAACATCTTTTATTTTGTAAAAGGGTTTTCAAATTCTCCTTGAAAAGAGAACCACGATAGAATTACCCATTTCCATTCATCATCTAGTCCTAGAGGTTAAAACAATATTATTCAGTTCCAGTTATTGCAGACGACAACTCCGAAATCAAGCGTATTGAGCGCTAGACTGTTCGTAGCGACAACTCAAGGAACTAATTCAATGACGTCACGGTTTTGCTCCTTAATGTCTCCCGTCTGCCCCACCGCAAACCTGACCTCAAATGAACCAGAAATGGCAGGCAGTCAAACTTAGCATCAAACACATATAAAATGGTTTCTTATTTTTCCTAAATCTGCTATTTTGAGGGCTCGATGGACTGGACTAAATAAACTGGATTAATTTATTGTCACTGTATTAGAATCTAAACTCTTAGGGGACAGGGAAACTGCATGGTCTGTAAACGAATGGATCGGGTGAAATTCCCACTTCTAAGCAGTTCCCTATATAACCCATAGACTAGACCATAAAACTCTTGAGAGTTCTAGCTAATGCTATATAACCACAATTTAATGTCTTTCCCCTATAACCAACTGGTGGCCGACGCAAAGCACATGACCATGACAAAAACATTATTTTCCGAAACATAACCAAATATTGTAAATTATCATCAACAATAAACTATATAACTCATTTCAACCGCAAAACGGAAGTGCGTTGAACTAAATTAGAATGACCTAACAGTCGCCTGGCGCCGCGCCTGGTAGTGCTCAATTGAACATGCACCAGCCCGTGAAATATCGACTAGATCGTAAATGTGGCTTCCTGCTGCAAACAGGAAGTGAAGACATTGATCATAAACTGAAGCAGATATGACAACCAGGTAAGTGGAAGTACTCTGCGGCTGATGGTGGATTGTTGGTTATGAGACCGATGAACCAAAGGAGGGAGGTAAGTTACGAGGTGTTGAACGAACCCCTTTAACTGGCTGGGTAGTTGAGTGGTTATATAGTGCTCACCTTTGAATCCAAAGGTTGCCGGTTTGATCCTGAGAAAGTTAGTAGCTTTTTAAAGGTTCGATTCCGGACCCAGTTGCTATTTGTCGTTGGGCTATTAATTAATGATGCTTTATTCTAACAACTGGTCGATGTTAGATAGTAACAAGACTGGGGTTGGACCGTTCCCCGTCAAAACGTTAAAAAATGCCACTGGCGTAGATGGACACAAAACAAAACAAAACCCAGCGGATATCATCGCTATGAAACACATCTGCTGCTTTACTGTACTATGGCATTACATCATAATCAGGGCCAATTTTGTAAATGGACCAGGTGGGCTGGGCCCATCAGGGGCGCAAGAAATTTTAGGTATGTTGAAGGCCCAAGCAAAATAAATGATTTTAAATCGCACCAACGGAATCCTCCCAATTCTCGGCCTCACTCATATTTCAGTACTGCCATTGGCTGCGTCCTCATGTTGTTACTTGATCTTTGCTGGCAACGTTGTCTTCCTTTCTCACTTCGTTTTGTTTTGTGGGGGGTATTTTTTACCACACGAGCATTTTTTTTTTAATTTATCTCATTTACTTTAAAAAAAAATTGTAATTGGTGATAAAAAAGGTGTAGTACATTAATGTTTTGATGTTCTGTCGTAAAGCAAGAAAGCCTATAATAAGCCTAATGCAACTATTATATTATTAAATCCTTTAAGCCGCTAGGGGGACTCGCTTCTCTTGTGTTCTAAATACAGGGTGTCCCGGAACTCTCTGAAACCCTTTTGTATATTTGTTCCTTGCATCGAGACAAGAAAAAAACATCATACAAATAGGGGTCTAAAATCCATCGTTGAGCCGCTAGCCGCCATTTTGTTTTTTCATATAATAATTTTTATTTCCGTAACGGATGGTTGTATTCAGTTCATATTTGGTATGAATCTTTATCATACCAACGTACATTTTCAGGGAAAAAGTTAATTGTTTCCTTTGTATATTTTCAAAATGGCGGCCATTTTTTATTTTCAAACTCAAAAATCTCAAAATCGGTAAATTTCATAAAAAGTTTACTTGCTACAAAAAAGTAGCCAAGTTAAATTATCTAACAAATGGTACCAAGTTTATAAGGATCTGACAACAAATAACAGAGTTATTTTGATTTTGCTAGAAATAAACATTGATTTTATATTATAATTAATGCAAATCAAGGCTATTTTGATAGACAAATCGCAACCCCTTCGTTACTTGTTATCAGATCCTTACAAATTTGGTACCGTTAGATAGATCATTTAATTGAGTAACTTTTTTGTGTCAAGTAAAATTTTTGTGAAATTTTACCGATTTTGAGATATTTTAGTTTCAAAATTTTAAATGGCCGCCATTTTGAAAATACACAGTGGAAAAAATTATTTTTTTCCCTGTAAATGTACATTGGTATGATAAAGATTTATCTCAAATATGAACTGAATTCAGCCATCCGTTATGGAAATAAAAATTATTATGTGAATAAAACAAAATGGCGGCTAGCGGCTTAACGATGGATTTTAGACCCCTATTTGTATGATATTTTTTCTTGTCTCGATGCAAGAAACAAATATAAAAAAGGGTTCCAGAGAGTTCCGGGACACCCTGTATATGACGGTAACCTCACTCTTTTGAGTTTGAGGTGAGGCACATTATGAAACTAAAGTATGAATCGTAATGGACCAAATCAACTGATGTGTGAATTAAGTAATTTCTATTACAACACTAGGCCTACTTCCGTCAAATATCGAGCTTTCATTGGTCTGAGAAGCTCTATTTTAATGTGAAAACTTGGACGTTTAAGACCTCATTATACAGGGTGTTTCCTAACAACCTGGAAATATTTTGTGTATTTTGTTCCTTAGATTGGGGACAATACAAAACATCATATATGTCCTAAAATGCTTCGTTAAGCCGCTAGCCACCATTTTGTCTTTTTATTTCCATATAATTTTTATTTCCGTGATGAATGGTTGTATTATATGGCATTGGTATATGGCATCAATGCCCACTTTAAAAAAATATTTTTGTCCAATGTGTCTTTTCAAAATGGTGGCCATTAAAACTTTTTAAACTCAAATATCTCAAAAACGGCAAATTTTATCAAAATTTTTACAAGACACAAAAAATAATCTTTCACAACAACAAAAACAATTAAAACAAAACAATTAAATTATCAATACAATATACAAGGAACAAATAAAAATATCTAACTAATGATACCAAGTTTGTAAAGATCGGACAAACAATAACGGAGTTCCTGTGATTTTCCTACTAAGAAACCTAAATTTGCATTACGTAATTAAAGGAAAATCAATGTTTTTCTGCAGAAAAATCTCAATAACTCCATTATGTATTGTCTGATCGTTGCAATCCTGGTATTATGAGTTTTCCTGATGGTATTTTTACTGAAATATCAGGAATAGAGCGTGAACCTTAATCCATAAAAGAACATTTATTTTACCAGTAAATATCCAAAAACACCGTCCAAAACAGGGGAATGCGGAGACATGTTTGCAGTGATTTTAGAAGGTTATAACTCTACAGAAGGGGGGTGTAGGTTTAGAGGGGCGATGACTTTTAATAATAAACAAATAAAGTGACAGAAATTGAATTGGTTTATTGGTTAACTGGATAACATTAATAATGTAATTTAAATTAATATAATACCGTTCCCGATGTAAACAGTCATTAATTAGGCCTAAACCGAGTGCGACGCATCCCTCTCAGCTAGGGTTGGAATATTTTCAATACTTTGGAATAGTTCAATACTCGGATGAAGTGGTCTATTTTCAAAACACCCCAAACATCGGATGAAGAGGCTTACAGGTCACACCCAGCCGGCCCGTCAGCAGCCGCCTGCCCCAAACATCGGATGAAGAGGCTTTACATGTCACACATCCATTCGGCCCGTCAGCAGCCGCCTGCCAGATAGATGGCCACACTGGGGTGTCTAGTAGGGAACCGATAGTTTCTTTAAATAATTATTTTAACCTATGAAAGTGGCATATTTGTAATCTCCGTTTAATTTCAAGAATTATGACACCAAACATGTCGTTATTATGATACAGTAAATTTACGTATGTCTGTAATAAAAAACCAAGCCCATACCTTTTACCGTAATGACGGGGTCTATACTGAAATTAAAACGGGTCTATAGTTGAAATCTGAAATGTCTCAGATTTCACCGCTGATTGCAAATGTAATACTTTAATTTAGGTATTGTTGTAATTCAATTGTAAAACTTTATAAATTCGTATTGGCGCTACCCGCTTACCGGTGTGCGAGCATCGAGGGGGTCTGGTTCGGGCGTGCCGTAACACTTTGTCCTAAGTATTACTTTGTTCCAGTAACATTTCGTCCCGAATTCCTCAGATGTCCAACTCTCTACCTGCTCCCTTGTAACACTTTGTCCCAAGTATTACTTTGTTCCAGTAACATTTCGTCCCGAATTGCTCACATGTCCAACTCTCTACCTGCTCGCTAGTAAAACTTTGTCCCAAGTATTACTTTGTCCCAGTAACATTTCGTCCCGAATTGCTCAGATGTCCAACTCTCTACCTGCTCCCTTGTAACACTTTGTCCCAAAAATATTTGACAGGTCTTCACTAACTATTTGGTAGGTTAATATTTCATTGACTGTCGCTCACTTAAAAACTAACAAAAGATATTAGATTAAAAATTTACTCACCCAAACTGCGTAAAAATATTCACACAAAATTAGCCTATAAATCGTAACTCGGCCTAAAAACTTTTGTCTACTCATGATCGGTTCACGTTCTCGAACTTGAAACATGTCATGGAGGCCGGCAAAAGACCATTTTCGGCCTACCCCAGGTTCCTTCCCCAAGCGGATGGACTACAGCACAGACAAGCTAAAATTTATTGAACGTTTATTTATTCTGTGACTATCTGTGTTTATTTATTCTGTGACTATCTGTGTTTATCTATTCTGTGACTATCTGTGTTTATTTATTCTGTGAGTTTCCAGTCCACCGCCGCCCCCGGCCCGACACGACACGACACGCCGCATCTCGGCTGTAGTCCACGGCGAAATAACGTTTTGTACAAATTTTTTCTACAAGCGACTTTTTTCAGGCTTCGTCACGGCTGATATTATGCGGTTCATTGTCCGGGCCTTCCCACCGTTTTATGCTATTTACTTTGCAAACACCGTCAATGATAGGCAGAAACACTCGCTCAGTTTCCAATTGAAGATTTGAATCCTCGTAGATGATCAAAACTCGTTCCTTACTTCTGTCCTGAGTACCCAACGGATAGAGTGATTTCATGATTCTGTTGATGGAAGTATTTTTAAAAAATGTGTGATATCCTCGGTTTAAAGTTAGTATAATGTAGAAGTATTGGAATTTACAATCATAAAAAGAAATTCAAAATAATTTCGAATGTATTGCTGTTCCTACAGCATTAAACTCATGTACCGAATATTTTATGGCGAAAATTAATTGTTAATTATTTGGCATTTTCTTTGGTATAACAATAACTACCTATATGGTCACAGAATGAGTGTTTTCAATTGGAATAATTGAGGAAATTTCGGAAAATTGTTTCAATTTGGGATACGATAACAGGGGAAACCTATCTTTTGGCGAGACAAACATTCTAGCTATTTATACAAAACTGCCGTAACAAAGACAAAAAATATGGAAATTCGACACAATCCTACACAATAAAATACGAGTAAGGCACATTTTTATCTATATAAGTATGTAGGTCGTCATGGAATTAGCCATTGACCAAAAAACTTATGTTATTCGTATGTTTGTTCGTATAATTGTGTGATTGTATGATGCATGCACAAATATCTCGATAACGGCTCTAACGATTTTCTACAAACTTTACAAATAACTTAGCAATGGGATGAAAATCATATATATACAGGTCTTAATGCCCGGAAAAATCTTATTTCGTAATAATATTTCATTGAAATTAAAACAATTTTAGCATTGGTCGTATGGAATTAAAAATCAAAACAAATAAATAAGGAAAAGAGCTGGCTCACTGTCAAAGTACGCCTATAGACCAGATCACATGTGCCTGTATAAAGATGTGCGATGGTTTTGCATTTCAGCCAGTAACTGCATTAATGAATGATATTTTAATAATTTTAATTTCTTAAAATCGTACTATCGTATTTTATACTGGTAATTAAGAATATTTAGATAAATAAAAGTAAAGTAAAATGATAAAACAACTAAGCAACTTGTAGAATTGAAATTGAATTTTAAAATAAAAGACTTGGTAACAATGAAGAAATCAGCTGTCAACCATAGATCTAGAAATTCCTGTCATAGGTGTAACCTCCGCGTGTTACAGATTTAACACGATGTGAATCAACAAATACCAGACTGCAGAACCCGAAGTCATACATTAAAACTGTTGAGCTCAGCGAACGAGCTCGTTGTGAAGGCAAGAGTGAGCGAAGGACGAGCTCTTCGTGAATTCGAGAGTGAGCTGAGCGAACGATCTCGTCTTGAATAGAAATAACAAGTTTCTTGCACTCTTCATTTTAGCGTACCGTCTGTCTGTTTCTGATATTCGAATACTGAGAATTAGTTATAAGTTTACTGAGCAAACGCTCGTGTCCACCAGCTACTATCTTAGTAAAATACAATTAGTGTACACATTAATTGTATAGAAACTTTTTGAACATGCTATAAATCTTGATATAATCACCAATTAAGTTAAAACTATATAATAATCTTTTCACAGTTAATGTATTTTAATCAGAGATAATGCATCCAACAACTTAGAATTTTGCTCGCCCTCTTTGCAAACCTATTTTAAAAGTATAATTACTACGTAATTATGTAGCACATAAATTTGTGACCCATGCCAAAGACACAGTAATTAAATAAACTTAATAACGGAATTATAGTTACTGACTAACGTATCATATAAGTTATTTATCAAAGACCGTTTTAATAAGCACCAATAATGATATTACAAGTAACACCAGAAAGAGGTACATTTAAGCAAAATTTAACCCATTCGCATAATGAGGTCTTAAAAACGTACAGTTTTCACATTGAAATATAAGTTCCAGACCATTTGAGAGCTCGGCGTTTGGAGAAATTTGTGTTCTTAGAAATTGCGCAATGCACATAAGCTGATTGTTCCATTACGATCTTTGTTTTACTCGTTTTACTCGCTTTATGTGCCTAATTAAGAATGTGATCATATGTGAGTGAGAACGACATCGGATATGACTACGTTTTTAATGGACGACCGCTTTAAACCTATAAATTTTTGACATGTTATTACGTTATTTTTACACTGATTTGTCACATTTAAGTTGGTTGTAGATAAAGTAGTGTACTCATTGAATGTATTCAGCATTTAGGCTACTCATGAAATATTTTATTGCATTCGCTCGTGTGCTTTCCATATCAATCGTGACTTGAAGGCCTTCATAATCCAATGGTTCCATAAACTACTATTAAACTATTTTTAAACTTATTTAAACAATCATAAAATCTCATTCCGGTTTAACAATAACTCATGAAAATGGACATAGTGATCATACTCTATTCCAAATTTCATCAAAATCGTAGCTTTCTTTTTAAGCTTACCATCTGTACACGTCTAAGGTACATTTCATAGCTTTAATTATTACAAATTTGAACAAATAAAAAATAAATACTTTATTTTACCTGTTTAGTGAGTCCAAGTAGTCTTGCTCGGTGAAGTCGTAAGGGCGGTCGTCGTAGTTTTCGTAGTGCTCCTCCTGGGGTTTAGCCGGGCGCCCGGTGGAGTGCGGGGGAGGCTCGGAGTCCTCGGTTATGTTGCCCAGGTACGGGCTGGGCCTGAAGTCTTTGGGCACGCTGGAGTACGCCCCGGCGTAGTTGACGGGCGGGTAGGGAGACCGCTGGTGCGGGGGCGCGGGCGGAGGTGACCCGTGGTATGGGTGTCTAGGAGGCGAGTAGGTAGCTCTGTAGTGGTACAGTCCCGGCTGACCTTGCCTGTAAGCCATAGGTACGTTTTTCCGGCTCGTTTTAGGCAAAACGATGTAAGATACTGGTTTGGTATAACCTATATTGTAGCTATGGATCGTCTCCGGTCTTTCGACATGAGAGTTGAAGTCTTTTTCTGGTCTACCCTTCAGGTTCTTGTACAGAGGCTTCAGGTATTTCTTCCCGTGGGAGGGGCCGAGGGGCTTAGTCGCGCGTTGGTCAGTCAGATCCTCTCCACTGAGAGGCCGGTACGACTGGTAGTTCTGCGCGTACTCTCTCGGTCGCGGCTCTTCTCCGCTGTCCGGGTGATTGAACTTGTCCAGGAAGGATCCCCGAAGAGGCCTTCGGAAACTCCCTGGCTGGTACCTGGGATTCCCCAGTGTTGGCGAGTTCCTCTCCTCTTCTTGGCCCGGATGACTCCCTACCATCACTGGGAACGGGATCAGCAACTTATAGTCGCCTCCAGTGGCGGACCTCGCAACGACCAGCGCGTGCTGTTTGTTCAGGTTCATCACGAACGGTCTCCCGGATTCCACGCTCTTTCCGACCACCAGAGGGTAGAGGTTCTCCGCCATGATGATGCCGATCGGGAAGGTGACCGGTCGCAGTCCCGCCTCCCCCGAGGTCGCCGGTATTCTAGGAGGTCCCCGAGGCTTATCGTCGTCGAGTTCCTCGGAGTCTTCATGGTCGACGAAGATCTTCTCTGTGGCTCTGGCTTCTTCGGATTTTGAGTCGGGTTTCTTGCCGGCCATGAACTGGTCGACGGTGCGGAAGATGTCCTCCACCTGTTGCTTGACGGCGGCCTCCTGTCCCTGGGTCGCCGTCGTCACCATCACACTCCCCACGAGGCCGACCCCCAGCACCACCGCACACGCTGCGCGCCCCAGCATCGTCCGTCTGCCGCCGCGGTCGCTCCGCCGCCGATACACCTCCTCTTCCGTCCCCCGTTTCCGCCAATTGCTTTCTCCCAATCGCTCGACGGCGCGGCGCGGCGGCGGCGGTCACTGACGCTTGTGTAATCGACGCTCGCCGTTCACGCTTCTTGTCGGGCTCGATGGTTATTGCTCTCATATAATCTGCAAAACCATCGCTCCGTCCACTCGCCATTGTCCTGGTGCATTTCCTGCAGTTACCTTGTAAAAACGCGCATAACGACCTGTTATTAAATAAACCGCCCGCGACACCATCGCCGCGTTGCGGCCGTTCACAGTCGCACGCAAAACGCGTCCAGCGAACGGCCATCACGGGAGAATTCACTTTCCATCCGGCCTTTCACGTCGTCTTGTTCATTATTTCAGCATGTAAAATTAATTTTTACAAAATATTGACCTCCAATTTACTGACAATGTTTTTTTTTTAGTTTTAAAATCACACTTCTGGAAGAAGTAAATATCCTATACTTTGACCTCTTGTAATCGTTTCTTATACATAAAACTTTTGATGAGTTGCTGTTAAATGTAGTAATTAACATATCATAATACTCTTGAGGCATGAGTTTACTCACCTCCCGAAAATTAGTACAGTATTAGTTTTATAGTCTATATTAGGAATAGGTAAACATAAATATTATTATAAAAAGTTAATAGCCTAATATCAATTTAAAAACTCAAATCATGGCGTTCCTTGGCTATTGTATTAGTTAAGAAAAGTAAATAAATAATATAAAATGTAATAAGAAAACAATTTAAAAAAAAAATCCCAGCGTTACAAACAGCTATTTTCTACGTGAATATAAGCCTAAAGAGACTTATTTCAACATATAACGTAGAAACAGAACTATAAAATATATTTTTAGGTAAGCTAAGTACAACGGTATATTTATTTAAAAAAAATTTAGTTTTTATCGGAAATAAATAAGACATAAATAAAAAATACCCTCCACAAGACTATAAAGGTCTGTGTTTTGGGAAAGTCCATGATCAGTTCATTCTGATTCAATCATAACACGTAGAAATGGAAGTAAAAAAGAAGAAAACTGTTAGTCTAACAATCTGTTGGAAAGAAAATAAATGTGAAATTTACAAATTCAAAACAAAATATAAATCTAAAAACAGAGTAAAACTGAATATGCAATGCAATAACGAATTGATATAACTAACTTACAACAATAACATGGTTTTATCAGAATACACTCTTCAATAAATCAGCTTATTTAAAGAGGTTACACATTAAAGGATGACTGTTTTATTATCTCCGATGCCTCTGTACATGAGTGCTGGTGCTGAACTGGTGAGGGTTCGAAGATGTTAGGAAATATTTTAGTGAGAACACACAGCCTAAAATTTTCATCCCAATGCCATAAGAAGAGTATACTAAAATCAGGGGTGCCAATCCCCCAACATTTTTGGTAAGTACAGTACTGAAGTAAAAATATCCCCCCACCATTACTGAATACATATACATTTTTCACAATATATTTAGCGTACAATTTTTTGAATATCAGGCTTTATTCAAGTAATATTTCACATTTGTTTATCTTAGACAATTAATAACAATGTATCTTTTACTAAAAATGACAATCGACTCACTATATTTTACTTATATTTTCGTTACATTTTTACTTTAATAAGGCAATCATTTTTAAAGGGCCTACACGTATCAAATCTATAGATAAGTTAATGTTCGTCGGCTAATATCTTACCGTCATAAGAGCAGAAAAATAGTTCATTTTATTCTCATACCTTTGTGTAATTGACCAACACAAAATACAATTATTTTGAACTCTAGGAGCTACTAATTAAGGAGTAAGCAGGCGTTTTCGTGCCAGGACGACAAACGGACGTTACACTTGTAACTGATGAGTTTATTCACTCTGTCGTCTTTCTTTGGACAGTTGATTTGAATGTTTCCAAAGTATTAAAAACCGTGTTTGTCGTCCGTACACTGACTCATGCATATAAAGAGCCCTTAAAAAATTATTTGATTGTATTGCATTAGCCACAATCAAAATTTGAATTGCAATTATGAAGTAACCCCAACAAAGTTGTACCATCAGTTTGATAACCCCAAACCCTGGCTTTGCTTTCAAATTTTTGTCTTGAACTTGAAACACTTTATGATATACAAAAGCTATTTTTAGCTCATATCTTGCCTAAACATAAAATCTATAAGAGCAAGGACTTGTATACCTTTGGCAAATTAGCCTACTACACATGGAACTTGACGTACAACAGTGTGTTCCTGTGCCCAAATTGATTATGTTATTTACATTCACGACAGTTTTACTACTTTTTTAAAAAAAACTTCTACATACGCTACTGAAAATTTCCCTCAATTACCCATTGCCGTGGACAACATGGCAATGGGTACCCCACCGTGGACAACATTGAATATCCCTTATTTGCCCCAAAGGCGAAGCTATGGTCGAAACTATTACCTAAATTAAAATTAGCTACAAAAAAGTCATTCAAGAAGTTTTATTTAGTTAATTATTTATATTTTACAAAATATATTGTTATATTTCATGGACCATGGCAAGCTTTTTGGTATTGGACAAGGATATATTTTTGTAAGAAGAAAGTTTCGTAAAATCCTATTCATTAAAATGTACTTTTTAGGCACCATACCCTTAGAAGTAATTTCTAAAACATTAAAACAGTAATTTAGGGATATTACTTCATCAATGATGTAACTGACAGATGTTTTCCATGTTGCCGTACCATTTTTTACATTCCCCCCTAAAAATCTTTGTTGAGATAGTAAGAATGCCCCCATAAGTACACTTTTACTAAAGTTGTTCTGTATCAATGGTGGGGGGGGGGGGGATATTTCCCCCAAAATATTTTCCCAGAAATATCAATTTTGAGGGGGAAGAGCTAGGAAAATTTGGTCAGGTTTTTTATGGACAGGGTAGGCTAGGGCCAGTCACAGCCTTCTACATCACGCCAATAGTCATGCATTCCACATTACTAGATCACACATTAAAAATATCTGTGAAAATAAGTTAATGAAGACATTAATAGTATCAGTTATACAGTCATGGAATATTTGTTGATTATTTATTAATAAAATTAGTTAACTAAAACTAGGCAGTTAACTAATAAACAAAATTTGTATTTTTCATGCAAACACAAAATCTTTTGATCTTTTTTTTATAAGAATGCCCCCCCCCAAAAAAAATTGTATGACGCTATTGGTGTCATCGTCAAACACCCTCCTGTAGGCACCCCTGACTAAAATAATACAACAAATAAATATTAATGTATCGATAAAATGAATAACTGGTAAAGTACAGTACAAAAACACTAGTGTTTGAAATTGCATGCCCTTTCTCCTTGATTACATTTAGTGGTTTTCAATGTTTTTCTCACTTTATCAGCAATGTCTTTGCAAGTTTGAAAACTTATAATATTCTTAATTTTCCTGACGGCCAAACGATCGTTCACAAAAATTGGTTATTCTAGTTTTTAGGCTTTTTAGGGAGATTTCTTTCAAATTAAAAAAAATTGGAAAATAAACATCTTTCAATCATTCTTTATTAATACACCCAAAAATTAAATTTCATAAAAATAGCACCACTGGAGTGATCTACACCTCTAAGCTTATATCCTTGCTCACTGTCAGACAAACATCAGCACTAAAACACATTTTATAATCAGACAGAGTTCGAAACTAATATTCCCAAGGGAAAAATACATTCTCTGCACATAACACTATATGTGGTGAGAAAGTAATAATGATTTGACATTAATTGGAAGAGGTCTTTTACAAGATAAATTGTAATATTCCATCCGACCACATGTTTTTCTTTGATATTCCGTTTAAGAGAAACTTGTTCTGAACAGAAACAGTTTTTAATTTGCTTTTAATATCTACTCGCAACCATGCCATACTTTCCTATGAACAAAGTAACTAAACCCTTGCTTTCCACAAAAACGTTCCATAGATTCTTTTGCTATTTAGTACAAACTAATTTTTGATGAGTAATTAAGCATTACTAGTATACGTGTTGCTCGAAATCGAGCAATTAATTTTAATACAATACAATACAAATACTACTTTTATCTCTAAATCAATGACGTCCGACCAATCCAATATTGTGAATCTCTTTAACCACTAAAACTACACGTATTTACAGCTGATTATTAACAGATGTTTAAAATACTTTATTCAATCCCAGTGTTATTTAAATGGGAAATTTTTATATTTCAATGGTGGATAGCGCCCTTATTTTCAGTCTGATTCTCATCAGTTTTTGGGGGAAACAACTAAAGACCAAGCCCTATCAAACGACACCAAAAACTTGAAAATCGGTTGAAAATTGTAGGAGGAGTTCTCAAGACAAAAAACTAGACATGTAACGGATATCCGGTCACAATCCGGTATCCGGCCTATCCGGCCTTTTTTTTAATATCCGGTATCCGGCCGGATACTTGCTACTATTCGGCCAGATACCGGATACTTAAATCTATTGTTTGGCACTGCTTGATCACTACTTGTAACGGTCTTCTTTTTGGTCAAGACAAACATTAAAAAAATAAAAACAACAAAAAACAGAAAAACTTACAAACTGACTGATAGCGAATGAAAAATTTGTGCCTCCTACACGGTCCCACGGTCAGAGGGACAAGTTCTTACTTGTTTTTTCGTAAATTATCCTTAAACTAAAAGCTAAAACATGAGCCGGATATCCGGAAGCCGGATATTCGGCGCTCCGGCCTAGAACCTTGCCGGATATCTGGTATTCGGTATCCGGCCAAAAGAACTATCCGTTACATCTCTACAAAAAACCCCTTAGCGTATTAAATAAGTATAGATTTCATGGATTCACGGTCACTACAGATTGTTTGTAAAAAAAAAAACTTTACACAACCATATAATATTTTATTTCAGAATACCATTCTACTTCCTATCCGAAGAAAGTTGGCAGTTCCGATCAGAACCATTATTACATGACACCTGATTTCATACAATGGGTTGAATGTGAAAGTGTAACAAACATTTTCCTTTCCACAAAGCAGTGTGCAAGACACTTCAGATTAACGGCACAATACAAGTATTGATACCAGATTGGAGGGAAATCCTCAGTGTTATGGGAATAAGAAATATTGCAATAATTAAGTGTGATCAATATGAAAATTAGCCTTAAGAAACTGTTATATGACACTGTTATCAGCTAATAAATTTTATTTCTTTGAAATTGTAAGTAAAAAATGTATTGTTTCTGTAATGTAGTTTATTTAACTACACTTGACATACAGTGCACTAAGTGCACAGGAACTTGGTTTATAACTAGAAATAGAATTATCGTATCGTTAAGTTTGTCTTCTCTAAGTAATGAATTTCTTCATGGAGAAACATTATATAAAAAATACCCCCAACGCAATTATGAAGTAACCCCAACAAAGTTGTACCATCAATTTGATAACCCTGGCTTTTATGTTTCAAAAAGGGTACTCATGGTTATTCTTTACAATTATAACAATAGTTACAGTACTGGTGGCCCTTATCTGCAAATTCTGTGCAATAGATAGATAGATAGATAGATACATATATTTGAAAATGAACGAATGGTGTTTTTGGCTTCGGGGGACCTCAAAATTAAAAAGTTAAGTGGTCCCGGGCTTAGGTCTTACCATGGCTACTACCGTAATAGCATACTCCCTATATAGGGAAATTCGCTAAAAATTAAACTAAGTCAAAAGTATAAACACTAAAAAAAATATTTACACTATAGTAAAAATATAAACAAAATCAAAAGCATTGCGGGTGATGTTGTAACTTTGAAAACTAAACTGGAACTGGCTGGAATAAACTAACAGGTTGGGGAAGGAGTTGTTTTGGAAAATTGCTAAAATATGTACGAATACTAGCTCCAAAGCCAGAAGTTTGACCAGACTTTGGTATGCAGGAGGGTGTGATGACCTGTAAAGTAGGAAATACCTTCCACCAGCAACTTGTGTATACCTGGCTTGGCTTCACACAATGAGGCCAAACTGCATGCTAAGATTTAATTATTGTGTTATCAACTAATGATAATACCAATAATTAATACATTTTTGATAAGCAAAGTTTTGGGGACCCTTTGCAGGCCTCCCGCAGTTAATGCAATCTTTCACGTTGTTGATGTACGACTGTTTCATCTGTTTCGTTTTATTCATATTTTAAATGTATTATTCATAAACTTAATGTAACAAAAATTTTATTTAATGGACAATTAAGTTCTTGATTTTGAATCTTAATATGTTAGGCAGAAAGTAAAAAGGGACCTTTTTGCGGCAAAGTAAAAATTTCAGCATGGACAGTTTTATCGACTGAGGTAAAAAATACCGATTTTCGGTTGTTTGCATTTTAATACGCTCCATTTCGTCCTTTACAGGTTAAAATCGACTGAAAAACTGTTGTAATTGAGTAAAACATTCAAAATAATGATTAAGAAGTAGTTGATGTCTAGCTTGAGAAAAGGTACCTCTTCACGCTTATGGAGAAATAACATTGCCGCAAACAGGTCCCTTTTTGAAACAAATTAATAGCTATGCAACACTTAAAAAACTGCACTCTGACAAATTCTATCAACGATAAGGTATATTAGAATACTACGAGTTTAAATCTAGAATCTATTCTGTTATTAAAAATCCCTTTCTTCCTATCCCAACTACCTTTCCTTTAAGGTTTAAAATCCAAATGCTTTTAGTAGTTTATTGACACACCTAAAACTGCATGCTAAGATTTAATTATTGTGTTATCAACTATTGATAATATTATTAATTGATACATTTTTGATAAGTTAATGTACTGTTGAAACAATAAATCACGGGAGTTTTGCAATTTGTTATGGAGAAATAACAATGGGCCGCAAAGAGGTCCCTTTTCTGAAATATCACTTTTCATGATATGCTTTGATAGAAACATTATTTTCTTGAAAACTACTGTAAGTTAAGATAAAAATAGGAGTTCACGTTAAAGAAGACATTTAGAGCTTTCTTTTGATACCAAAATCGTTTCTTAAATATGAAAAATAAATGTTTTATGCTAATTTGAATTTTCTAATTGATTTTTCTCAAAATTGCCCTTCTTTCTCACATAATTTCACAGTCCTATATCTTTAAGAAAAAATCTTATACTCACGGGACTTGTGCCAAATTGTTAGGAATTAAATGAGGAATTAAAAAATATGAATAACTCAAAATCGAAAATTACTGCAAACAGGTCCCTTTTTCCTCTCCGCCTCAAATATTATAAATCCTTGATATATTTAAATGCGAAAAAACTTCTGTATTCACCATTAGTTGTTTTTATACTTTTTTTCAAGGCCTGTTTTGATGGTATTTATTTATTTAGATATTTTTTTTGTAGAATTACTTTTTTATATTTCATATAACTAGTTGTGGAAACCCTGTTTAAATCACAAAAAAAGTGTTACTAAAATAATGGAAAAGTTTATAAATTGGTGCTTGGATAAAGAACACCCACTTATAAATAGTTTCATTTATTTATTTATTTATTTATTTATGGAGAGGCGGGAAAAATGCATTACATACACAGGTGGCCAGCCTGTAGTGTGGAGCTCCCTAGGAAACGGGTTTACCCACTAAAAAACCTCCCCTACTCTTTAGGATTCTAACCTGGAATTGTTTATCACATTACGTCAGGCTAGGCCTAAATTTGGCTTGAGCCCGTGGGGCTCGCTCCTTATCCAGCCGCTCGATCAAGGGATCTGGGCCACTTTGCGGTCCAGATCGGTTTTCTTTTCCAGGAATATGCCCCGTACGAACTGTGATAAACAATTCCAGTTGCCCTCATCCTCCAAGATCTTTTGGCAGACCGAGTCGACCGAAAATGCACCAAAAATTTGTGTAGCATCCAGGGGTTTTTGTTGTCCCAACGGGGGCAGCGGAAGAAGGTGTGCTCCGCATCGTCAGTAACGCCTGGGCAATAAATGCAGTCCGGTGAACCAGTCTTGCCCATCCGGTTCAACTTATGAATACAGTAGACTCCCTCTTAACCAGCCACCATTTTACCGGTCTCCGCTTTAACTGGTATACCCTGGCACAAAAACAACATATTTTTAACCGGCCATTTTTTATCTCAACATTGCTTTAACCGAGTATGTTTCGCCGGAAACTTTGTTTTCTTATCTACTGTATCATTCAATTCAACATTATATTATGATGTTCTTAAACCACCTAAAATGTACTGTCTTGGACAAAAGTGTACGCCACCAGAAGTGAATGTTTAGACCTGCTATCCAGTAGACAAACAAATTATTATTAGTTTATTTTAGTCACGTATTTCATTGGTGGATGTTAGCTATAAATTATATAAAGTAATATATTTAGAGTTGTTTTTTCCAGCCATAATTGCATTTAGGCAATTTGAAATTAGGTTGGCTTTTTTAAATGTACATTGGTTTAACCGGTTAAATTATCCGGCCGATGCCTGGTCCCGAGTTGACAGGTTAGGAGGGAGTCTACTGTAGTAGGTAGCAAAAGGAGGCAATGAATCAAAATATATTAAAAATAGTTATAATTGTGAAGGCAGTACATAGTAGACACATTTCTTTACAAAACTATGAAGAACAAGAAATATAAAATAACTATACAGCCCAAGTGTATTATTTATCCTAAAAGAGAAAACTAAAAATCTATGTTTTCAACTACCGTACATATATAACAAAAATATTACAGATCTAATTGGAAACACCCTTAAGTACATGACTATGGTGTAATGATGTTTTCTGACTTTTATACGTATATACACGAAGAAAGGAAATAAGTCTATTCAATGATTAATAATCTTATAACAAAAAAACACATGAAAGTTTAGGAATAATAATATAAGTAACAGCTACATTCTAGTTTCTATAGTTTTTATGCATATTAGAACTGTAACAAAATATGACATATGAACACATGAAATAGCTAAAACATGATGGGAACGTTTAGAAATGTTTTCTTAGTTTATAATATTTTTGTTTCAAATAGATGAATTTTGCTACTAATACAAATTTATTTGCTTGCAATAACATTTTTTCCTAGAGATATCAGTTTTTGCATTCAAAGACTAATTTAAACAGGCAGATAAACAACATTTTGTTTGTTGGCTGTTTTGTGCCAATAAATTAAGACATTTAGTAATTTTAAATAGTAACCTCTCAATAATTCAACACATGGGACCAGGATCCTATCGGATTATAAGATTAGTGGATTGCAGAAGATATCAATTGGGTAGGTATAAGGAGTGGGTATGTTAAATTTTAAGTAATGCATTATTAAGTTAGAAATTAACTGTAAGAGAGGACCATGAGGTCTTAATCTTCACCTCATTAAAGAACTATTTTTATTCATTAATTCATATCATTATGAAAATGCTAAATAACCTCTAACAAAAGGGTTAAATGTCAAACCTGTTTATTTAAGTGGGTTTGTTACAAGCAACAAACCACTCAGTTACACATGGGAGGGGTGTGAGAGTATTAAAGTAACAGATTTGTTGTCTCTGGGGGCTTAGATATGCAGTTGCTCCTGTCTTTTACTCGCTGAACGCTCTCTTTCGCCCTCGTGAGGGATATTTCAACTGGCTGCTGAGGCTTTGTCTTATTATACAAGGGCTATTCAGAAAGTAAGGAACGTTTTCGTCTTACGCCGTTGTACGCGCCCGTATCGAATATATTAGGGTATGAGAATGCTCGGGGCCTCAGTGGCTATCCAGCCGTGACACTTGGAGCATCGTCGCGCCGCCCGTTTTCTTTCTATTTAAATTCAAAATGGCCGCTTCCGTAAAAAGTCCCGCCAATTGCGAAGTGCGATCGGTAACACGGTTTTTGTTGACAAAAAACTAAAAACCAATAGAGATTTATCGATTTTTATTCTTTCAATTTCAACCCAGCAATGTCCGTGAAACTTGAGGGAAAGATAACGAAAGCTTTGTTATGGTGGAGCAGCGGTTTTCACGGATCTTATCGTCAACTTTAGTGACTGGTTCGTCATTGACAACGCTCGGTCGTCCACTCCACTGCTCATCAAGAACATTGGTTTGGTAATTTGTAAACTGAATACACAACTTACGCACAGAACTTTCATTCAAGACATTGTTCCCATACTTCCACACACTTTTCTATAAATCTTTATCGGTTTTAAGTTTTTTGTCAACAAAAACCGTGTTACCGATCGCACTTCGCAATTGGCGGGACTTTTTACGGAAGCGGCCATTTTGAATTTAAATAGAAAGAAAATGGGCGGCACGACGATGCTCCAAGTGTCACGGCTGGATAGCCACAGAGGCCCCGAGCACTCTCATACCCTAATATATTTGATACGCGCTCGTACAACGGCGTAAGACGAAAACGTTCCTTACTTTATGAATAGCCCTCGTAGAACTTGTCGAACTCTCGAGAGGCTATTGAACTCAACTTATTATACCTTCATTTAATAATTTGCTGTTAATGAGTTGGTATTCAACCCTATAGGTTGTTACAATACCTTAAATAATAATTAATATGTTTGCATAGATAAATATACAGGAGAAGCTCTCTTAACCGACTCTTTTAGAACCGGACTATGGTCGGATAACCATAAAGGTTGGTTACCGCATAGTACCAAAAATGAGTGTTAAAACAATAAAACAAGTGAAAATGTAAAAAAATTTTGTAACACAACCTAGCGTGAATGAATTAATAAAGTAAACAGACAGTTATGGTAAAAAAGTGTTAAGTAACAAAATTAACAAAGACAGCACAGTAAAAACTGTCTGCAAGATATATTGAGAGTAACTGACTCAATTTGACTTGCTACGGAAATGTATGATCGACCTGTTGGAAAATGAGTTATTTTTGGATCAAAATCGCAACATTGACTCGCACGGCGGAAGTATGACATACATTGTATATTCCTGTAAAACGGTCGGGTCGGTTAATCTGACAGGCAGTTGATCCGAGGTCGGCAAAGAAAGCTTCTTCCACTGTAGTGGAACCATAAAGTCCTATTTTACATAGTTGAAACATTATCAATAAATATCTGCAAATTTAATTGATAATGTAGCCTACTTATATTTAGTTTTTCATCCTATAATGTTACCTATGATATAAATTAACATTGGCTGAGTAAAATCTATCATAAATTATACTTACTGAAAATTTGCTAAACATAAGCCCTCTGAGTTAATCGGGTATAACAGAATTTAATTTGTTCATTAATACAATTAAATTAATGCTGGTTTTATCACAGTTAAGTGAAAAGCACTATAAAAATATACACGTAATAACATTAGCTACCTAATATAATCGTTAAAGTTCATACTTAATTGGTAAACCTCAATACACTGAAATGCAATGGTGAAGTTATGTTCATTTGACAATGTAAAAAAACCTACGAACATTAAGTTGTATATGCATATAAAAAAATCTTTTCATGGGGAGTGAGTTAATGGGTAAATTCTTTACAGAAAATGCTATGTAATTTAATCTTACTTTATAGTATACCAGTATATAAAATATACAGGTTGTCAGAAAAAAATAAGTTATAGGACTTCAGGATATGATATTTCTTGTACAAAATAAAGAAAAAAGTTTGTATATAGTTTAGTCCATTAAAATGCTTTGTTAAGTTGCTAGCCACCATTTTGTTTTTTATACTTAAACATTTATATTTTGTTATGTAATCATTACAATAAGCTCATATTTGTCATGATCCTTTATCCCAACAATATTCATTGAAAAAATTATTAAAAAAAGTCAAATAGCTTACAAATGGTAAATTTTATCACAATTTTATAAAAAAAGCAACAATTTTAATTATCTAATCAATGTCAAGTCAAGTCAAGTCAAGTCAAATACGTTTATTTATTCATCATACATATACATACATTTATACTACAATGATACCAGGATTATAATAAAGAGCAGACAAGAAATGACGGAGTAATTGCAATTTTTCTATAGAACGAGTTGATTTTTAGTGTATAATTTTGTAAATTTAGAAATTTTCAATGTATAAATTGCAATGACTCCATTGATTGTTGTTCGAGCTTTATATTACCAATGTTTAGATAGTTAACATTGTCAAAATTTTAGTTCCTTTCAAAGTTTATATAAAGTTTACCGTTTTTATGATTACAACCTTGGAAATTTTCAAATGGCTGCCATTTTGAATGTTTACTTTTTTTTTGAATATTGTTGAGATCCATGCCAAATATGAACTTGATAATAATGATCCATTAAAAAATAAAAATTATGGAAAAAATGTCGGCTTGTGGCTTAACAAAGCATAAAAAAATAAATGAAAATGTCTTGAATTTGAATCTATCCTTATTTACTAACTGGTTTTCAGGACAACTCAATTCAACAATAATCTAATAAAAATAGTAATACAATAGAAAACTTACAACAGTTTGTATCATTATTTCTGGTAGATATTTCAGTTTTTTTCTTAAAACCTAGCAAAGAATGTATGTGGACACCGGGAGTTTGTTGGGAGTTTGTTGTTGAGTTTGTCATCATGGTCTCATCGTGTTTATATGCAGATGATTCCAACATGATCATGGCTGCTGGGACAGAACCAGAACTGGAAATAATGGCTCATGTTGAAATTTCAAAATTAATTGATTATTTCATTAAAAATAAGTTAATATTAAATAAGGAAAAAACTAACTTTGTGGCTTTTTATACAAAACAAAATAGAACCGGTCTAGATCCTCTCATTCTGGGAGGCACTGAGGAAATAAATAAAATCAATGACACAAAATTCCTTGGATTGGTTATTGACAAACACTTGAGCTGGGATTTACATGTTGAATTTGTGATTAAAAAAATTAGTACCGGTATTTTTGTGCTTCGAAGGCTTTCCAAAATTTGCAGTTTTTCAGTTTTAAAAATGCTTTTTTATGCCCATATTCAGTCGCACATAGCTTATGGAATAGGAGTGTATGGAGGGACTTCAGGAAAAAATTTGAAAAAAATTCTAGTTTTACAAAAAAAGGCCCTAAGAATTATTTTGAAATTAAAAAGTGATGAGTCTGTGAAACAACACTTTATTGACTTAAATATTTTAACAGTTCATGGTTTATATATTTTTGAATGTATAATGTATATTAAAAATAATAATGAAAAGTGTATTAAGAAAGAGAGGGAGCACCCCTATAACACAAGAAATAAAAAAGAATTTACTGTTCCCAAACATAATCTAGAATTATACTCCAAGAGAACTAGTTATGCTGGCATGAAATTTTTAAGGATGATTCCTAAAGATATAAAAAATGTAGAAAATAACTCAAAGTTCAAAACATTATTGAAAAAATATCTGGTAGGGAAAGCGTGTTATTCTGTTGATGAATTGTAGCTAAATTAAAATAGTCCTGAAATAAATTGTATTTTGTAGATCTTAAGATATACTTTATTTTCTTGTATAAAGAGTTGACGCTATTTATTGTACATTTGTGCAAATCTCAATAAAGATATTTTGATTGATTGATGGCTGACGGGCCATTCTGAAAGCTCATCACGATGTCGCAGTCACCTCAGCTCGCTCACACAGATAACTTCCTGAGTACAAAGCACTTTATAGGTCATTTAGTTGGTTATCAAATTGCAAAAATCACCCAAGCCAATTTTAGGAAATGTGTTTAAATATAATATTTTTCTTTATTTCTGTACAAGTAATCATATCTCGAAATCCTGAAACGTTTTTTTCTGATACTCTGTATAACGTGACAAATATGAATAGAATCACACAAACTTACACTACAATAAGTGATCAAGTAGATCGCTTAGCCTTATAGGATGTATAAGAGACATTCAATTCACATTAAAATAAATTAAAAGGGTATGGTACACAATTTAAACTTAAAGTAAGAACTTCACTTGGTAATGTGAATAACATGTATTAGAATACAATTAAACTAAAACATTCTTTGAAATTTTAAATTTATTAGAACTGTTAGAAAAAAATTGTGGTCGATTAATGAAAGAGAGTCCAGTTCCAGGTGTTACAGTACTAAGAACATAAACTAAATTTTCACTTTTTAAAATATTTAAAATACTTAAATTTTTGGGCAAAAAATAAAACTTTCCGATGCTATAAACTTCTTGAAAAAGTGTTTGTGATGATAAAATTAATAAATATGTAAGTTTAGTTTATTTGGTTTGACCAATAATAAATAAATTTCCATTAATATTTTAAACCAAATCATATTATATTACTAACTTAGCATGTCATAAACCATTTCCACCCACTATAAAACTTTTTTGGTTGCTTCCTTTCAACTCTCGATAAACTGAACTATTCTATCTCAGAATGGTCTATTTACCCCATCGAAGAATTCATTTTAATTCTTTCATCTATGATATAAAAATAGTCTTTTGGATAAAAAATAGGATAGTTTGAACTGATATTTAGAATTTTTTAACCAAACTGTTAAAATTTATGATAATTATATAAGTGGTTTCATAATAACTTAAAAAGCAAATCCCATTAATTCATAATGTTTGAAAAGGTACAACTTTTTTCAGGTACTAATGTTTTCAATATTTAAATACTGGACTACTCAGACTCAAAAATCCAATAAAGTTTGTTCCTATAAAAACTAAACTCATTTCTAGGAAATATATCTTGTAGTTTTTAATCTTTTACAAGATATCAAGATTCTTAACACATATGCTTAATGGAAATTACTTATACTGTGTTATGTTGTTTTTCTAAAGTTTCAATGATATGAAAATGTAATTTCTTAAGCGTTTTTATTTTGCCTGAACCACAGAAGTTATCATGAGATTCATATCACAGGCAAACCATAACAAAATAATTTCCAATAAGCAAATTTTAAGAATACGAATTGTTGCTAAAGCCTCACTATTAGAATGTTTATGTTTTGAGTTTGTCAACGAAGGTTGAAGGGGGGGGGAGGGTGATTAGAAGTGTTAACTTCCTTGGCTCAGCCAATCCATGATGGGATGATAGTTCCGCTCCATCCATGCTACGTTCCCCTCCGTCTTCTCTATCTGTTGTAAAACCACCTTGCTCGCTCCACCAAACTCTGACTGATGAGCTCGAGCAAAGTCTTTCAGCTGAAAAGAACAACAATGAAAAGGGGCTAATAATGTATATAAATCACAAATGGCTTTATGAGAGACCAAATGATGAAGACTTATTTTCGATCCAACCGATTCGCAAGTTGTTTTCAAATGTAGTATTAATGAGTCAACAAGTAAATGCAAGACCAATTTATAATATTAATCAACATCATCATGTTAGATATTGTAGAAATTATAGCATAGAAATAATGTCATATTGGTTCAAACATATCACATACAGTGAAACTGAAGAGACCATAAATAATGTTTCTGATAACTATATAGCAAATTGATTATACAGTAGCTGATGCAATCATAATCAATTAAACTATACAATACATGTGTCTGTTGTATGTGTCTGTATGTTGTAGCATCATTAAATCATAATGGCGTAAAAATTTACCCCGCCCTCGCTCTTTTGTTTCAACTGAAAGCGCCAGCTCTCTAGGGTTAAAAACTGCACCATGCATTCATGAAAACCCTGTATGACCTATATGATATAAATAGCCATGGGAGTAGGAATAAATTAAATATTGATCTAGATTTATTTTATTGCAAATATCTTACCGTGTCAAGCTCAAACTTGGTAGTCATTCTTGCCGTTGAAAACTGAATTATGTTGTTAATTATAAACAAATGTCCTCCAAAGCTGAAAAAAAACAGAATTCAGGATGATTAGAGCCAGTCTTACTACAGCGAATACTAAATAAAACATTCAAAGTTTAACTGACAATTTTTATAATGAAAACTGCACCAACATTAATATTTTTTAAATTGATGAAAACATTTTTTCCCGTTCAGGATTTTTGGCACGATAGTAAAAAAGAAAACAAAATATCCCTATTAAATTTTGATTTTAAACCTACTTTAAATTCGTTAACTCTTCATTGGCCGCATCGTAAAAGGTTTCCAGCAGGTGACTAGTTTGCATTTGGCAGTGCTGGTACTTCACGTACCTTATGCTAGTCTTTCTAATAAGTGATTAGGGCTATTTCCATCCCTTTGTCTTTGGCCAGTCGAATTAGGGGAACAAGTTTTAACAACTACTGGAGGTAACCTATGTTGTACTCCACCCCATGATGTAACTAAAAATTGAGTTTACTTTTGTGAGTGCCCTTGTGTTTATAAGGTTGTAAAAAGGACAAAATAATTGCACAATTTGTGGCAACGACCAATATAAGTGACCAATATATTTTAGACCATTCAGTAAGAAAAAAAAACAACTTTTGATTTTTAATAGCAATGGTACACTAGAAGGAACTACACTACCAATAAACATTCGACTCACTATTCTTTGATTCGCTTCCACTGGTCGCGCAGGAACGTGAACGCCAGTGGCTGGCCGATGACGTTGTTGGCAACGGACGCAAACACGGCCGCTGCGTCCTGCTTGCGGATGCCCGAGTTTTCACTCACCGCTCGGTCCAGGTACCTGACACAGTATTGTGCTATAAAAGTTCACAATCTTTATACTAAATAGCAATGGTTACTATACAATAAAGTTTTTAGAGTTTGAATTCATAATTTACTTTCTCACGTGTTTTGTTACTTGATTTGTGGCCTTTCATCCATGGCTGGTCACTAGAATTTGATTAAGCTATGTAATCTGTTATGTCATCTCCTCTACAAAATTTTTTCCAGTATAGATTCTGGATTAAAAGTATGCATATAATTTATTGCTAAAAACATATTGCTAAATTATGGCTAATGAGAATTCTTAATAAGTAAATTTAAAGTAGGAAAAACTGGTTAAGCAGTGCTGGATAGACAAAATTCCCAGGCTTCTAACTCAATTACTATATATATCGTATGGCTCATTTAGCCAGCCACCATGGTTTAAGAATAATAAAATAAATTCTGCGGTGCTGAGCACCTGAGTCAGTATAAGTAAAAACTCTAAACACAAAAATAAAAATTAGATCTCTCTTTATAGAGCTAAATCCAGGGCGCTAAGCCATTACAGTCGCTAAGCCATGGGGGGTGATGTTGTTCGCGTCTGCAGCATTCCATTAAAGTTGCACGTACTCCACGGGTGATGCTAAACGAACAACAACTTTGGCAGCTGAACTGTCACACACAGTGATCTCTCAGCTATGCCAGTTGCCAGACTCAATTACTATGATTTTTGCAATACCTCACTCAAACTTTAGTGAACATTTTAGGTTCCAGGCGATAACCAACCTGGCTAGTATCCACGTCTCCCGGCTGCAGCCCAGCGCGCTCAGCAGAAGACTCTTCTCCGAGCCGACGTTGGTATGAAGATATCGACTCCACGCAAAGTCCCATTCAGGCTGGCCTCCCTCCCTGATAGCCGTGCAGTACACTGTGCTCTTCAGGTTGGAGCTGATTCTGAAATATAACAGATTTGTTGTAAAGTTTATTATTATTATTATATAATTATAGTATATTATTATAGTAGCTTCTTTATGGAGCAGAGGTGTGGGCAGACGCTCTAAATGAATCGCCCCGGGTTCAGGGTCAAGCGGCGCTCCGGGTGTGTTTTGTCTATCGGACAGTGTCCGAGCCTGCTGTCCTGGTGGTCCCCGGAGTCATCCCTGTCAAGCTCTTGGCAGGAGAGAGGAAGGTGATTTACCAGAGACAAGGCGAGATCGGCAAGGACACGGCAAGAACAGAAGAGTGCTCCCGAACCTTCCAGCAGTGGCAACACAGCTGGGAGCACGACAGCTGAGGACGATGGACTGCGCGACTTATCAACCTTTAAGTGACCCAACCTGACCAAATTCCTGACTGGTCATTGATGTTTTCGGTCGTACCTGAACCGGATGGGCAAGACCGGTTCACCGGACTGCATGATGCGGAGCACACCTTCTTCCGCTGCCCACGTTGAGAAGGGCCCCACTCAGAGGCCACACAACTATTTGGTGCATTTTCGGTGGACTTGGTCTGCCAAAGATCTTGGAGGATGAGGGCTGCTGGGATTTTTTGTCACAGTGCGTTCGGGGCATCCTCCTTTGAAAAAAGACTGATCTTGACTGCTATGCGGCTCAGATCCCCTGACCGTGCGGCTGGTCAAGGAGTGAGCCCAATGGGCGTAGGCTAATTTAGGCCTGATGTAATGTGACAAACAATTCCAGGCTAGATTCCTAAGGAGTAGAGGAGGTTTTTAAGGGGGTATACCCGTGTTTTAGGGGAGTCCCATACTACAGGCTGGCTCCCTGTGTGCGTAATGCATTTTTCCTGTCTCTCCCTAAAAAATTTATTATTGTAATATTTATTTTTTATATTATTATAGAATTTATTATTATTTATATATTATTATTATGTGTATAGTTAACAGCATTAAAAGGGTATATGTCATTGGTTGAAGATAGAAACAGATTGTATTGGAATACATCCAAAATTGTCAAAGATTGTGTTTCTAATTTGATCGCAGCTGGCGGCTTTCTAAAGCACCCCAGTGCTGTTACATGTAGTCATGTCGAGCAACAATACCTTTACCTTTACCTCCTCTTGAACCACATAGATTCATGTAGGAGCATGTGCAAGTCACGTCCTTTCAACCAAGGCTTAAAAGTAAAAGATTATTTGACACTGGCAGTGTTTCCCTAGTGTTTAGGTAGCTTGGGATTGGGAAACGTTAGCCACACTGAGTACCGATTGGGTTCCATGGGTTGTAGGAGTGCCATCATTCTCATTATACATACATTACAACAAAAGCTATTGAAGTTATTTTAACTTCTTGCAATAATAAAAATAACCATTGAAATTACACTTTGATCATTGTAAAAATATTTTGTATGTGTGTCCAGTTTCAAGAAATTTTTAACATTATTTAGAAATTTTACCTGATTATGCCTTAGTTCTTGAGTTGAAGATATTCTTTCTCTGATGGAAATTTCACCGCAAGTTTGGCATATTTAGGTACATCAGTCTCTGACGATTCCGCACTTGCATTGAAATCTTCATCAGGGAAAAAATCTTGAACTTATGAACTAAAGAAAAACCAGGTAAAATTCCTAAATAATATAGAAACGTCTCAATCTAAAGCAAAATGATGCAATCAGGGTAGACTCACGGGTTGTCCTTGTCCGGTTGAGGGCTGGAGCGCCAGTTCTGGAACTGACGGACAGAGTTGCTGATGCAGTGCTCGTGGCCGAGTTGACAGGCCCACTTGAGCACCATGACCCTGGAGTAGACCTGCAGTTGGGAGTCTGTGCTGTGGTCCACGAACCCTGTCTTGTCATACAGACTCCTCATCAGGGCCAGCATGTACGACTGCAACATTCAGATGATCAGCTGATGATTGTAACACCGATGCTACCAATGTGTAAAGTTTGAGCGAAAAGTACTACACAATGATAGAAAAAGCTGTACTAATGGTTTCTTGTTAAGACATTTCCATCGTGACACATAAGACCCAGAAGTGCACCCAAAACCTATGGGATTCTTAAAACATTTGCCAGTATCTAGAGCACTAAATAGTTACACCATTGCTTTCACAATACCCAGCAATAGTTGATTATATTTTCATATTGATTGGAGGTTGCAACAAAATTTGAATCATATTGTTCGGTGAGAACATTATTTTGGCAAATGCCAAAGTCTGATTGGTTAGAACGTGTATTTTAATGTTACTCCTCAATATTTTAGAGTTCTGCAACTGCATTATTATGTGCTCATTATTTGTTGTTTGAATTTGGTTTAATAATTTACCTCTTTACGATGCTAACTTTAATATCATTATTGGTGCTTATTGTAAAACGGTCGTTGATAAAATAATTTATAGCACTAAGATAATTTTTAATAGTACTGTATAATATGTAATTTTGTAAGTATGATTTTAATAGTAAGACTCTCCTATCCAACCTTCCCATACCCGATATCTGATCTAGTGTCCATCTATCGTTAAACACACACATGCTTCATTGGCGAGGCAGTTCAGTCTTGAAAGAGTATCTGATCTACAGTAAGCTTTGATTTGTGTCACAAATTGTCATTTTATCCATGTTTGTTGATGTGCAATGTACCATGTTCTCTGACTATAATCTTGCACTGTTTTATGGTTTTTAACACTCATACTGTTTGGGGTTTCCTAATTTTTTATTGCTCCTCCCGACATCTGACCTATTGGCTGTTCCGACCATGGCCCGGTGCCATCATGGTTGTATATTAGAGGTTCTTCTGTACTAAAAAAGGCTATGGTACATTAGATATCATTTGTGCAAAGGTTAATTTTAAGAATGACATTTTTTGGTGACATGTTCAAAGTGCTTTCATTATATATATCTATAACTTGTACTTTCTTTTTAGATGACTTTTTTCTCTTCTTTAAAAACTAGTCATTAAAAAGTAACATAAAATTACCTAATATCTTTCAAAGAATGTTCAGTTTTTTAAAGGACAGATTTATAAGAATGGTTTCATGAGCTTATCTTTATACTTATAGCTGAAGAAAATACAAATTTCCATATTTAGTCACCTTGAACCTATCAAATCCTCCAGTCTTCATCAGCATGTTGTTCAGATAACCGAAGCCTTGGAATGCAGACTTCCATGGCAGATAGTCGAGTTCGTGAGCCAGATACTTGGTGACATCAAGCGCAGTGGCGTAGTCCAGCGCTCCTGCGCGCGCGAGGTTCAGCGCATCATCAATCAGCGTGGCTCGGTTCAGAGTACCTGTCAACATTTGATTGACACTTGTTCATAAAAGTTACAGAAAATTGAATTGATACATATAAGGAAATGTTCATATCTTTATATGTTCATAACATCAGTTCTTATCTGGCAGTCCATGGCTACAGACCGGTTATAGCCGCTCCGCTCTACAGTCCTATAAGTTGTGTCTGCTTGCCTTTCTGCATTCAGCTACCTGTCATTTACCTATTTCTACATTTCCTATAGTTTAATAATATAAGTGTATCAAAATGTCTTTATTTACCCCAGTTTTGTCTGAGGTGCAAGAATGATGTTAATGACGGCATTAAATGCACTGATTTCAGGGCCATCTTTCATAATTTGTGTCTAGGAGACGCCTTCGAAACCTCTTGGCTGTGACTTATTGTACCCTTTTAGGTGATACTTAAGCACCCTCCTATTGTAAAG
This sequence comes from Neoaliturus tenellus, assembly GCA_030545055.2. Lineage (NCBI taxonomy): Eukaryota > Metazoa > Arthropoda > Insecta > Hemiptera > Cicadellidae > Neoaliturus > Neoaliturus tenellus. The sequence goes on along the minus strand of CM061535.1, from coordinate 6,122,357 downwards.
CAATTGATCAAGCTTATCTCATTCTCATTACTTACTAAAGATAAAACCTTTTTATCCACATCAATTTAATTTTAAAAGTATATTTGTAACTGATGTTCAATTCCAAAGCCTGATATACCTAAATAAAATTAAGACTGCTCATTTTGTTATCTATAAATATTAAATGAATAGAAGATGGCCGACCCTGAGCAGTATTTTACTATCTATGTAATATTATACACCGTATCTATTGTTTTTACTCACTCTAAAGTAAATAAAATTTTCTTACCAATTTGTTCAAAGCGGTTCTTGTCAAGCAGATGATTAATGAGCATTTTCCAGTTTTGGGCATCATAATTAACTCTGTAGAAACCTGAAAATATATATTTTTTCATCATATACGACAAGTAAATTGAACATCGTTTTTTAAAAGTTATACATATTTCTGAAATTGCTACATAACAAAATGTATTTTTATAAACTTAACATGATAAGAGTAGAAATATTGACTTTTCATATCAAGTTTGAATCAATTTAACGCTTTTACCAAAATCCCTGCTTCACAGACTTCTGGGAAAATTTTAAATTTAATTATTATCAACACTGATCATCAAACTTATTTACCTCTTTCAGGCATCTTCCACTTTGTGAAGATACATAAACATTGATATTCATGCACTTATGTTCATAACAAAGAATTTGCAGCGATCAATGAGACTGAGGGTTTCAGTTGGTGTAAATGCCAGTAACATTGATAAAATATGCAGTGGGTCTAAGGGACCAGAGAGCTTTCGGTTAAGAGAAAAATATTTGTAAAAATTGAGTCAATGACTAAATGTTCTTAATGACTAAATGTTCTTTATGTAGAATGGCCCGGTCACTTGTTACATTTATGTCTCTACAGATAAGTAACAAATGATTGGGCCATTCTGAAATATCACCACCCTGGATGAGCTTCGTGCTGATCATTATGAAACGGTGGCAGCAGCATAAATGTTAATCGATCATTGCTGGAGAGACATTCAGGGACTGACCAGTGCGTTGGATATTGAACACCATCCAGTGGTGGGCTTCAGCCTCAGTGCTGATCTGAATGCTCGGCTCTGCCTTGAGCCAGTGTGATGGCCGGGTGTTGACGAAGTCTGGCTGCGGCAAGTGAGTGAAGGTAAGCGGCACCCACCACAGACACCCTTCGTCACTGCTGTTGCCCAGCATGAACCTTCTCTGCAACACGACACAGAACAGTCGTCATAATCAGTGAAGGTAAGCGGCACCCACCACAGACACCCTTCGTCACTGCTGTTGCCCAGCATGAACCTTCTCTGCAACACGACACAGAACAGTCGTCATAATCAGTGAAGGTAAGTGGCACCCACTACAGACATAGGCGTCATTTCAGAATTCTGATTGGGGGGGCAAGATTTTCTTAATGTCATAGGTACCCCCCCCCCTTCCTACAAATAGGCCAAACATCTTAAATTTCCCTAAAAACTGTCAATAAAAACTAATTAAGTTTGCGACACTAAGCTGTCCATAAACTGAGAACTTTTAATATTATCTCACAAACCCATGAAAACAAACCCTATGTAAAATTTTACTATATAACATGTTTCTATATGTACTCGTAGAAAGTCATTATTTTCCAGGAACTGCAAGTGGTTACTGTAATGAAAAACACCTTAAGAAATGCAATGGATTTAATTGATTAATAGATGCCATCGTTGGAATAAAAATACAAAAAAACATTGTTTTTATAACTATTTAGTTATTTTTATTGTATATTATATATTTACAACTCAAAAATTTTACAGTCGGATATGTAGACCAAAACTCCATAGGCCTACATAATGGTAAAACAGATTGTTATATCTTTATCAAATATTATTTTTTGACAAAGCACCTTTGCAGTCTGCCGTATAATGCACAAACAAATGCACAAAAATTTCATTTAACTATTGTTGGTGAGTACAGTCACGGTATACATTGTTCATTACATTACCTAAATTGCTATTGAGGACAAGAAAGGTAAAAATAACTAATCAAAAAAAGATAAGTAATTATTTACAAAAACATCTATACATATTTAATACGTGATATGGGTTTTTGTACAAGAACTCCTCCCACAGTTTTCAACAGGTTTTAATGGTTTTAGTGCCATTGGATAGAGCTCGGCGTGAAGTTGTTTCTAAAGTAAATTGGTAAATTATCCATTTAAAAAGAGAGGACCTACAAGTCCTTGAAGTTCTTAAATTTCCCATTTGATTACCCATCTTGATTTTCAAGTAAACAGCTGTAAAGTGTAAACATCAGACATCAGCGAAAGTACTATTTCTACGTTTTCACACAAAAGAGGTTATGTTTAACCTATAGGCAAGGCTCCGCTCTACCTGAGCCCGAACGACGTTATCGAATGCCGCCTCGCGGCCGAAGCGCTATAAAAATCGACATTACAAAAGTAATAAATTACTTTGATTCGCGGCGATATAGACGGCTTAATTTGGCATGGTCAGTTAACTGAACTAACATGTCCTTGTGCTTTACCAAGAAATACAGTGAATTAATGAAATTACTAGTGTAAGCTACATGTTGCCCGAAATCGAGCATTTTAGTTAGTATACTGATAAAACATTTCATTTCCTACAACAGAGAAATTTACATTTTCTATAAAAACTCTTGTTTAACATTTTTTGTAGGCCTACATACACTTTGCCATCGTTACCAAGATACCTTGGTCATTTGCATAGCTTATAATACGGTACCTATAGTGGCAAATATAGTTATAAAACACGATTCCCGTAAACCTCTGCAGCCATAAAATTCACCTATACATATCTTTCTATTTGCCAAAAGCCCCAGAGAACACAACCTTTCTTGACCGATGGTGTTTCTACAATACATTAAAAAATTTAAAACTTCATGACATACAGATATACAGGGTGGTTATAAAGTCCCTTCCCCCCTAGGATTTTTCTACAATTTATATCAAAAGTGATTTTCAATGACAGGATTCATTGTATAGGTACATACTCTAACTTTTGTAGTAATTTAAAATTTTGGGAGTTACCTGAGGTCCAAGATATAGGAGTCAACTTCAAAATTCCTTATGAGAAGCTAGTCATGCGACGTGTCAAATAACACTGCCTTTCCCCCCTGAAAACAGTGGTGCAATCTAAATTCAAAAGGGTTACACCGTTTTCAAGATATCTGTAGGTCTAAGATTTAGGGGTCGACTTAAAATTTTTAACTAGAAGCTAGTCATGCGACATGTCAAATAACACTGCTTTTTCCCAATGAAAACAGTGGTGCAATCTAAATTCAAAAGGGTTATACCGTTTTCAAGATATCTGTAGGTCTAAGATGTAGGAGTCGACTTAAAAATTTTAACTAGAAGCTAGTCATGTGACATGTCAAATAACACTGCCTTTTCCCCCTGAAAACAGAGGTGCAATCTAAATTCAAAAGGGTTATACCGTTTTCAAGATATCTGTAGGTCTACGATGTAGGAGTCATGTCACTGTCGCATGACTAGCTTCTAGTTAAAATTTTTAAGTTGACTCCTATATCTTAGACCTACAGATATCTTGAAAACGGTATAACCCTTTTGAATTTAGATTGCACCACTGTTTTCATTGGGAAAAAGCAGTGTTATTTGACATGTCGCATGACTAGCTTCTAGTTAAAAATTTTAAGTCGACCCCTAAATCTTAGACCTACAGATATCTTGAAAACGGTGTAACCCTTTTGAATTTAGATTGCACCACTGTTTTCAGGGTGAAAAGGCAGTGTTATTTGACATGTCGCATGACTAGCTTCTCATAAGGAATTTTGAAGTTGACTCCTATATCTTAGACCTCTGGTAACTCCCAAAATTTTAAATTACTACAAAGTTTAGAGTATGTTTCTATACAATGAATCCCGTAATTGAAAATCACTTTTAATATAAATTGTAGAAAAATCCTAGGGGGGAAGGGACTTTATAACCACCCTGTACATACAATCAATGCAAATGTCTCATTCACTTGACGTTGTTGTTGTCCAGCTTCCAGACCCACTACCGCTAAGCTGCGCTACCTGACACATTGGCGCTCTTTCTGTAGCGGAAACTCTAATGAACTATGCTTATAATGATTAACAAATCATCAGACGTGAGATGGGACTTCGTGCCAAAGATGATTGCAGAATGAGCCAATTTATGAGTTTTACATAAATAATTGAAAATAGACATTTTGTTAAAGTCAAAATATGTCACCACATAACCTAACATTTAAATTTCCCAATTTTTTTTTTAAATCACCGAAATTATTGGGGGGGGCAACTGCCCCCCCTTGCCCCCCCCAAATGACGCCTATGACTACAGACACCCTTCGTCACTGCTGTTGCCCAGCATGAACCTTCTCTGCAACACGACACAGAACAGTCGTCATAATCAGTGAAGGTAAGTGGCACCCACCACAGACACCCTTCGTCATTGCTGTTGCCCAGCATGAACCTTCTCTGCAACACGACACAGAACAGTCATCATAATCAGTGAAGGTAAGCGGCACCCACCACAGACACCCTTCGTCAATGCTGTTGCTCAGCATGAATAAGATAACTTGACACTTTCATGAATAGCAGGCTATCCTCACATTCTAATGGCCTGGTAGATTGAATTTGTGAAGACCTACTGGACCTAAGTCCAAAATGTTAAACGATACACAAGGAAACATTCTTAAGTAGTGAATGTTTGATATGCTATTTTGTAATACATTTTATGATTCCATGATCAGTTGATCTATACAAATTTTAAAAGTATGTTTTCAACAGACACATACTCAGTGAGAATTTTTATCAAATAAAAATAGAAAATGTCTGACCAGATGCGCAAGTCACAAAAAATCAACATCCATCACTATAACAAAGATTTTGACAATGACAAAAATCAGGTTTTCACGAGAGTTGACAGCCTTTAGTTGCAAACTTTTATTGATATCTCTTTCTAAACACAGCAACTCCACTAGGTAGGCTTTGAAAGCTTTATATCCTTGACAACTCAGATTTTCAATCATAGTTTTCAACTAAAGTATTCAACTTTTGACTGTCAACTCTGGCGTAAACCAACTTTAGACAGAAACAGTGTTAACAAAAGCTGACAAAATTTGTCAACCAGAATCAAACCTAGAGGTTTTATACCTATACATCAAGATATAATGTAATGAGCCTTAACAGTTTAAAAGTTATTAAGATGGTTTAAAGAGCTATACAATTTTTAATAATCCAAAAAGTTAACTTTAATTGCTTTATTGGAGCTTTATTTTTATACACTTCATTGCTAATTCGGTACGGTACCTGGCAAGAGCTCACAAGCTATGCAATTTATTCTGATTCAATTTAGAAACAGATAATGTAATCTAAATTCCTTGAAGTTTGATATAGTTAGACAAATATTAACAGATTTTTCTATTCTGATGAAAAATTAAACTTACCAGCTGATCAAAGTTTGATTGTGTATTGTGGATTGGCATTGTGTGCTGCGCAAAAAGAAACAAACCCAATTCTCTGTCTTGATTTTTTTTTTTAGTTTCCAAATTTTATTTTGGATGCTGCTTCAGTATACAAACTACAGAACATAAGAGTGTATTTTTATTACAGGAAAACATTTAATTTAGGAAGTTCAAACAATTTTATTAGTTGTCCAAACAAGCTACCTGAGAAATAGAAACGGTCTTTCTGTCATAGTCCCTGGTAACAGTGATGAGAGGGAACCCTGTCTGGAGAGTCCATGTGTCCATGATGGTCTTGACTGACATGTCCTGGAGCCAGAGATTGTCCTCCTGGGCCTGCTCTGTCAAAGCCTGCCAGAGGTCCTCGCGGGTCGCACTCTGGTACATCCTGCGGCAAACTCACAAGTTACACCATGATAATGGATAAACAACTTGGAAAAGCCATCAATGGCATGATTAACAGACAATATTTATTGATCATTCATCATGTACACAACACAATAGATCATGTCACTCAGGTATGATAGCACTGTCTAAACTTATAGACTTAATAATTTTAAAATATAATTTTACTTTAAATCAGCTTCATAGGTATCTCAGAAATCTATAGGAGCCTTCAAGAAAGTTTTATAAGGAGTCAATGAATAAAATGGTTCTAGGAAAACTAATTGTTTTCCTAACTAATTGGTTTTTAAATTAACCAATTCATATTAGTTTTGGAAGTAAGGATCCTGTAAATGAGTGTAAAATAACTTTCTGATCAGTTCTGGTAAAACTGCCTGACCTGAAATGGTAAAAGGGAAAGAAAACTCATTGAAATTAGTCTCCAAAACTATACCATTAGTAGTGATGATATGAATTTTAATAGCATATGAAAGAGTTTAATGGTTTAATTTTAGTTACCATCATCAGGGGAGACTTTAGCTCTTAATGGTGACTAACAGTTGTATTAATATTGTATGTTTAAATAATTGTGACTGTATTTGAAATTTCTTAGGATTAAAATCAGAAATAGAAACACACACTTCTAAGTACAAAGGAGTTTGACTTGCCTTCTCTTCAGATATTTGGTTAGACCACGTCTAAATACTGGAGTTGTCAAAAAGTGGTCCATCATTCTGATGATTGATGCTCCTACCAATAAAAACAGATGAATAAATTATGACTTTAAATATATTTTTCAAACAACAAATTATATTCATATTTTGTAAAACGTGCATTCTATTAAAATTATACATGGTGATGCAGACCATCCGTACACAATGTCTGGTGGCTAAACAAAATGAGCTAGATCCTTCATTACAAGTTAAACCCCCTTAATCGACCCCTAAGATTTTGATAATTTTATTCTCAAATCTCTCAGACGCCCCAAAAGGGCATTTTTGAGGCGAAGGGTGTCATTTGGGAAATTTTCAAATATAAAGATAGGTCGAGTGATACATCATCTGAAGGTCTATTTAATACAAACAATTTGGTAAAAACAGAATTTGGTCATTTTCATCCGTTTCAAAGTGGCAGTCATTTTTAGTCCAAAATTAGAATTTTACGGAGTACCCTGTCATTCATTTATCATTTGTCATAAATGCCTTCTATTTCAAAATACTTATTTGAAATTAGGTATGCTTTACAATCATGTTACAATACCACCTTTCAACATAAAAAAATATAATTTAAAAAAATGTTTACACAAACAAAACTCAAAATTTTTAAATGCGAACATAGTATGGAATGGCATTCTTCCCATTGTTGTGGCACCACCAAACTTACATGCAAACAATATGGAAAAACTACTTTTTTCGTCATTAATCCAAAACGAAAAGAGATACGGCAATAAGTGTAAATTACAAAGTTGCAAGTTCAACGAGAGCTTTAAAATTACCAAATAACATAGGTTTGATTTTGAAAATTTTGAGTTATGTTGTAAACATTTTTAAGAGCCACGTTTTTTTAATTTTGTGTTTTCAATAAAGGTGGTATTGTGACTATTGTAAAGGTTACTTAATTTTAAAGATCACAACTAAAAATTTCAAATATTTTGCACAAGAAATACTTTATGACAAACAATAAACAAATTACAGGATATTAAATAAAATTTAATTTTGGACAAGAAAATGGCCGCCATTTTGAAACGGATGAATATTAATCAAATTCTGTTTCCATTAAATTGTTTGTGATAAATAGACCTTTCAAATGATGTATTAGTCAACCTAACTTTACATTTGAAAATTTCTCAAAAATGACACCAACCCACTTAAAAATGCCTTTATTGCCGAAGAGATTAGAAAATAAATTTTAAAAATTCTTTTGGGTCGTTTAAAGTAATTGTAAGGAGAGATGTTGCTTATTTTGTTTAGTTACCAGACATTGTGTATGGGTGATCTGTCTCACTTGTATAGTATTTATATTAATAACATTAAAATTTATTTTTCCAATTACTAATCAAGCTAACAGAGTTCCAAGAATATTTTTCTTTGTTCATTCTGAAGATTAAGTAAATATAGAGTACAAAATATTACAACTAAATTTAAAATTATGGCAATGAATACATAATACAGTAGACCCCTCTTTAACCAGTGCTGGATCAACTCACCCTTGGGTTAACTGCCTCTGCCCTGGTACAAAATAGAGATCAGTTCATCTACCCTAAAAATTAAAACTGGTTGGTTTAACCAACCATTTCTGGGAATTGAGAGACTTACATTTTCATACTTATTCACTTTATTGTAACAGAACTGTATCCAATCAAGTAAACCTTTGTTTTGAATTACACGGGACACTCTTAATATTTTGGAACGTCATAATCAAAATTATTGTCAGCTTTCCAGCTTGTTTATTGTACCCGTGTAGAGGCTTATATAATTTAAGCAGGTTCTTTTTTTTGTTTTAAAATATACCATAAGTGATATGTAACACTTTAATTTCCATGAATTTCACATGTTTATGAGGTTGCCTGCTTTAACTGGCCTTTTAGGTTATCCGACCTAGGCACCGTCCCTCTAGAGTGTAGGTTAAGATAGGGTCTACCATATATGTTTACTCTAAAATACCTCAAATATATAATTTCCTATTGCAGTAATAATATCACACCTCTTTTTCCAGAAGACTAAGTTCCTATTTTTTGGCTAGGGTGGAAGATCTAAGATGAATCTGATATTGAAAGAATAGTGTTAGAATACATTTTTTAAATAGAGCGCTAGCTTAAAATAAATTTCTAAAAAAATTTAACTGATCGACTAAACCTCAAAATTCTTTTCAATACTTATTTTTAATAGTGTAAGAAGATAAATAATTAAGTCAAACAACCTTTTCCATAAGAGATGGTGTCAAATATCTCATCAATCTCATTCGGATGGTTGACCTGTACAGAGATGGGGTGCGAGGAGCGATAGACATCGAGCAAAAACACATTTTGCAGTTCTATCACCACAAACTGGTCTGGTATTCGCCACGTGGGCTCAACCTGCAAGGCAGACATTTTATAGCTAGATGATTAGTTATAGTAAAGGAGGTGGAAGAAAATGCTCATTTGAGGAAACAACATTAAGGTATCTCCTTAAACATAATTTTTTTATGCTTTTGTCCTCACTAAAACTACAATAGATAGGTTAACTGGTTCAAGACTAGGACTGAACTGCAGCTCTCATCGTGGTTCTAAGCCCGCAATAACTTATTTATTGGCACATTTAAGCCAGTTATATTTCTGGCAACTAGTACCTATATACACATTGAAATAGTAATGTAGAGATTTATTTTATTTTTGTTCTTTAGTCAATTAATATTGTAGGGGCGGCATACAGGAGTCCTAATGGGCCACTGGTTCCGATTAACCATTAGGCTGACTAGGCTTCAGCTCAGGGGGCTAGGGGTAGAGCAAAAGCCATTGGTCAACATAAACTGTAGTGTAGGGGCACCAAAACTCTTAATCAAGGCCTGATCACAGCATATCTTAGGGTTATGAGTAGGTAGTAAATCTAAGGAAGGCATTTTAAAAAATGGCCATCCCCAAGCCAAAAGGTTGGCCATCATTTGCCAAGAGCTGATGGTCAAGAGGAGCTTGACTTCAATGGGCGGACTGTGAACACCAACCTCGAGTTTAAATCTTTTATTTTGAGAGAGCATTATTAGTCTTCGGACAGGAGCTTAAACTTCAAACGGGATACAGGGCATTAGGAGGTTTATTCCACAAACAAAATTTATTCCAATTTACTTGATTTTACTAACTTTGTTGCAGTCAAGTGTTAAATTAAGATATTAGGAACTAACTTTTTTGTTAATATTTGATATTGTTCACTGTTCCTAATATAAAAAACATGAGCAATTTAATAGTGAAAACAATTTTCAGGGTTGGTGTTACAGGAGAGGGTGCTTGCGGAGATCTGTTCCACAGTAAAAGAATTAAATTTCTATTGAAAATACCGGGTGTCCATAAAGTCTTGCCCTGGTAAAGAAACCGAATAGTGTGAAAGCACAAAAATTTTATTTACAGTTTTAACAAGTCCCTTCTTAAGTTTTTTACAGCTATGCACAAACTCAATACACTTCCATGTGTGCGCCTTGGGTAGCCTGTAAATCTTTTAGGCGACTTTTTAGTTAATTTTCTATTATAACAACCATTTTTCGGTTTCAGATCACATTTCCTGAGTAACGGATATCACTGTATATATTATTTTGTCTTTTAGAGTTTCTAAATTAGGCACTGGGGAAGAATAAACCAAATCTTCAACAAATCAGAGGATAAAAAAATCCAGAGAGGTCAAGCGTGGTGAATAAGGTAGCTATTTAGTCCGCCCACCAAGATTTGTTTTTGTAGTGCATTATAAGTAAACTGCATTGTTGTCAATCAGCTAAGTTTAGGTTTAAAAAAAAAAAAAAAAAAAAACTGGATTAAATTCCCTTGAAAACGAGAAATGTAAGATGCTTGTGGCTATAATGCTGTCCATTCAGCAAAGCTATGAGATCAGGGCAAGACTTAATGGACACCCGGTATATTTTATTTGAAAATAATATAAAAAGATTATAAACATTGAATTTACCAATAATCAAAACTGAAAATAATTGACTGTGACACAAAATGGCCAGTGAGGAACTTCACTCTGCACAACACAATTAGTTGGGAGGCTCGCAGAGAAAACTGCCACAATCACTAAATTGCATCGCATCACTATATTCCAAATCACACAAAATCAATCAAAAAGAGAGTGGTGGGGGTAAAAATATTATTGGGAATGAGGTCCATAGAGTACAGATCAGCACACAACTGTCGACATCCATTAAGTAGTCTTATTTTAACAAAAATTTAATGTGCGGAGCAAAACTCTACAAGCACCCCCTCAGAGTTTAACATCAAAGCTTATTTTGAGATGATACATGTTCAGCATAGACTCACCGCGTGGACCCCAAGACACTCGACGTAGGACGCAAAACCCTCATTGAGCCAGAGGTCCTCCCACCAGGCTGGTGTGACCAGGTTGCCGAACCACTGGTGGGCTAGCTCGTGGCTGACCACCGTTGCGATGCGCTGCTTGTCGAATCGCGTGGACACCACCTCGTCATACAGCATGGCCGTCTCCCTGCCATGCCAAAACAACAATGACAATGGTTGACTATAGCTCGTGGCTGACCACCGTTGCGATGCGCTGCTTGTCGAATCGCGTGGACACCACCTCGTCATACAGCATGGCCGTCTCCCTGCCATGCCAAAACAACAATGACAATGGTTGACTATAGCTCGTGGCTGACCACCGTTGCGATGCTGCTTGTCCAATCGCGTGGACACCACCTCGTCATACAGCATGGCCGTCTCCCTGCCATGCCAAAACAACAATGACAATGGTTGACTATAGCTCGTGGCTGACCACCGTAACGATGCTGCTTGTCCAATCGCGTGGACACCACCTCGTCGTATATCATGGCCGTCTCCCTGCCATGCCAAAACAACAATGACAATGGTTGACTATAGCTCGTGGCTGACTACCGTAACGATGCTGCTTGTCCAACCGCGTGGACACCACCTCGTCATACAGCATGGCCGTCTCCCTGCCATGCCAAAACAACAATGACAATGGTTGAGTATAGCTCGTGGCTGACCACCGTAACGATGCTGCTTGTCCAATCGCGTGGACACCACCTCGTCGTATATCATGGCCGTCTCCCTGCCATGCCAAAACAACAATGACAATGGTTGACTATAGCTCGTGGCTGACCACCGTTGCGATGCGCTATTTGTCGAATCGCGTGGACACCACCTCGTCATACAGCATGGCCGTCTCCCTGCCATGCCAAAACAACAATGACAATGGTTGACTATAGCTCGTGGCTGACCACCGTTGCGATGCGCTGCTTGTCGAATCGCGTGGACACCACCTCGTCATACAGCATGGCCGTCTCCCTGCCATGCCAAAACAACAATGACAATGGTTGACTATAGCTCGTGGCTGACCACCGTTGCGATGCGCTGCTTGTCCAACCGCGTGGACACCACCTCGTCATACAGCATGGCCGTCTCCCTGCCATGCCAAAACAACAATGACAATGGTTGACTATAGCTCGTGGCTGACCACCGTTGCGATGCTGCTTGTCCAACCGCGTGGACACCACCTCATCATACAGCATGGCCGTCTCCCTGCCATGCCAAAACAACAATGACAATGGTTGACTATAGCTCGTGGCTGACCACCGTTGCGATGCTGCTTGTCCAATCGCGTGGACACCACCTCGTCATACAGCATGGCCGTCTCCCTGCCATGCCAAAACAACAATGACAATGGTTGACTATAGCTCGTGGCTGACCACCGTAACGATGCTGCTTGTCCAATCGCGTGGACACCACCTCGTCATACAGCATGGCCGTCTCCCTGCCATGCCAAAACAACAATGACAATGGTTGACTATAGCTCGTGGCTGACCACCGTTGCGATGCTGCTTGTCCAACCGCGTGGACACCACCTCGTCATACAGCATGGCCGTCTCCCTGCCATGCCAAAACAACAATGACAATGGTTGACTATAGCTCGTGGCTGACCACCGTTGCGATGCTGCTTGTCCAACCGCGTGGACACCACCTCGTCATACAGCATGGCCGTCTCCCTGCCATGCCAAAACAACAATGACAATGGTTGACTATAGCTCGTGGCTGACCACCGTTGCGATGCGCTGCTTGTCGAATCGCGTGGACACCACCTCGTCATACAGCATGGCTGTCTCCCTGCCATGCCAAAACAACAATGACAATGGTTGACTATAGCTCGTGGCTGACCACCGTAACGATGCTGCTTGTCCAATCGCGTGGACACCACCTCGTCATACAGCATGGCCGTCTCCCTGGCATGCCAAAACAACAATGACAATGGTTGACTATAGCTCGTGGCTGACCACCGTTGCGATGCGCTGCTTGTCGAATCGCGTGGACACCACCTCGTCATACAGCATGGCCGTCTCCCTGCCATGCCAAAACAACAATGACAATGGTTGACTATAGCTCGTGGCTGACCACCGTAACGATGCTGCTTGTCCAACCGCGTGGACACCACCTCGTCATACAGCATGGCCGTCTCCCTGCCATGCCAAAACAACAATGACAATGGTTGACTATAGCTCGTGGCTGACCACCGTTGCGATGCTGCTTGTCCAACCGCGTGGACACCACCTCGTCATACAGCATGGCCGTCTCCCTGCCATGCCAAAACAACAATGACAATGGTTGACTATAGCTCGTGGCTGACCACCGTTGCGATGCTGCTTGTCCAATCGCGTGGACACCACCTCGTCATACAGCATGGCCGTCTCCCTGCCATGCCAAAACAACAATGACAATGGTTGACTATAGCTCGTGGCTGACCACCGTAACGATGCTGCTTGTCCAACCGCGTGGACACCACCTCGTCATACAGCATGGCCGTCTCCCTGCCATGCCAAAACAACAATGACAATGGTTGACTATAGCTCGTGGCTGACCACCGTTGCGATGCGCTGCTTGTCGAATCGCGTGGACACCACCTCGTCATACAGCATGGCCGTCTCCCTGCCATGCCAAAACAACAATGACAATGGTTGACTATAGCTCGTGGCTGACCACCGTTGCGATGCTGCTTGTCCAACCGCGTGGACACCACCTCGTCATACAGCATGGCCGTCTCCCGGCCATGCCAAAACAACAATGACAATGGTTGACTATAGCTCGTGGCTGACCACCGTTGCGATGCTGCTTGTCCAACCGCGTGGACACCACCTCGTCATACAGCATGGCCGTCTCCCTGCCATGCCAAAACAACAATGACAATGGTTGACTATAGCTCGTGGCTGACCACCGTTGCGATGCTGCTTGTCCAACCGCGTGGACACCACCTCGTCATACAGCATGGCCGTCTCCCTGCCATGCCAAAACAACAATGACAATGGTTGACTATAGCTCGTGGCTGACCACCGTAACGATGCTGCTTGTCCAATCGCGTGGACACCACCTCGTCGTACAGCATGGCCGTCTCCCTGCCATGCCAAAACAACAATGACAATGGTTGACTATAGCTCGTGGCTGACCACCGTTGCGATGCGCTGCTTGTCGAATCGCGTGGACACCACCTCGTCATACAGCATGGCCGTCTCCCTGCCATGCCAAAACAACAATGACAATGGTTGACTATAGCTCGTGGCTGACCACCGTAACGATGCTGCTTGTCCAATCGCGTGGACACCACCTCGTCATACAGCATGGCCGTCTCCCTGCCATGCCAAAACAACAATGACAATGGTTGACTATAGCTCGTGGCTGACCACCGTAACGATGCTGCTTGTCCAATCGCGTGGACACCACCTCGTCATACAGCATGGCCGTCTCCCTGCCATGCCAAAACAACAATGACAATGGTTGACTATAGCTCGTGGCTGACCACCGTTGCGATGCTGCTTGTCCAACTGCGTGGACACCACCTCGTCATACAGCATGGCCGTCTCCCTGCCATGCCAAAACAACAATGACAATGGTTGACTATAGCTCGTGGCTGACCACCGTAACGATGCTGCTTGTCCAACCGCGTGGACACCACCTCGTCATACAGCATGGCCGTCTCCCTGCCATGCCAAAACAACAATGACAATGGTTGACTATAGCTCGTGGCTGACCACCGTTGCGATGCTGCTTGTCCAACCGCGTGGACACCACCTCGTCATACAGCATGGCCGTCTCCCTGCCATGCCAAAACAACAATGACAATGGTTGACTATAGCTCGTGGCTGACCACCGTTGCGATGCTGCTTGTCCAATCGCGTGGACACCACCTCGTCATACAGCATGGCCGTCTCCCTGCCATGCCAAAACAACAATGACAATGGTTGACTATAGCTCGTGGCTGACCACCGTAACGATGCTGCTTGTCCAACCGCGTGGACACCACCTCGTCATACAGCATGGCCGTCTCCCTGCCATGCCAAAACAACAATGACAATGGTTGACTATAGCTCGTGGGTGACCACCGTTGCGATGCGCTGCTTGTCGAATCGCGTGGACACCACTTCGTCATACAGCATGGCCGTCTCCCTGCCATGCCAAAACAACAATGACAATGGTTGACTATAGCTCGTGGCTGACCACCGTAACGATGCTGCTTGTCCAATCGCGTGGACACCACCTCGTCATACAGCATGGCCGTCTCCCTGCCATGCCAAAACAACAATGACAATGGTTGACTATAGCTCGTGGCTGACCACCGTTGCGATGCGCTGCTTGTCGAATCGCGTGGACACCACCTCGTCATACAGCATGGCCGTCTCCCTGCCATGCCAAAACAACAATGACAATGGTTGACTATAGCTCGTGGCTGACCACCGTAACGATGCTGCTTGTCCAACCGCGTGGACACCACCTCGTCGTATATCATGGCCGTCTCCCTGCCATGCCAAAACAACAATGACAATGGTTGACTATAGCTCGTGGCTGACCACCGTTGCGATGCGCTGCTTGTCGAATCGCGTGGACACCACCTCGTCATACAGCATGGCCGTCTCCCTGCCATGCCAAAACAACAATGACAATGGTTGACTATAGCTCGTGGCTGACCACCGTAACGATGCTGCTTGTCCAACCGCGTGGACACCACCTCGTCGTATATCATGGCCGTCTCCCTGCCATGCCAAAACAACAATGACAATGGTTGACTATAGCTCGTGGCTGACCACCGTTGCGATGCGCTGCTTGTCGAATCGCGTGGACACCACCTCGTCATACAGCATGGCCGTCTCCCTGCCATGCCAAAACAACAATGACAATGGTTGACTATAGCTCGTGGCTGACCACCGTAACGATGCTGCTTGTCCAACCGCGTGGACACCACCTCGTCGTATATCATGGCCGTCTCCCTGTCAGGGGTGTATTTACATATGGGCTAAAAGGGCTATAGCCCAGGGCGGCAGAATTCGGGGGGCGGCAAATTTAGAAAAACGCCATTTTTTAGGCTTCAAATTAAAAAACTCAAATTATTGGAGGCGGATTTTTTTTTTGGAAGAATTGTACAGAAAAATTTGAGAACCGAGATTGCATATTTTCTGACTAAGATCATAATATCTTAGCGCAAGGGGTCATTAAAAAGCTTTATAGAGGAGCTGGGAGAACTCCGCCCTATTCCACCGGCCGTGAACTACGCAAAGGCTAGTTTTCGACTGTTCGCAACGGCACTTGTTATTGTCTCGGATTGGTCAAAGAACCAGTCAAACACTAATAGCCACACTTTTAGCCACACTTTGGTAGTTCTTGCATCGCAATGCAAAATCTTTGATTTCAAGTTTTTAAATTTTAAGTTCCTTAGCCTATAATCACTATTTTCAGCTTTTTATGTCCCTTCCCGTCGAAATAGCATAGGAATTGGAGCAATAATTGTGGATATAAATTAGGAAATTATGGTGGGGGGGAGGGGCAGCACTTTTTGGATAGCCCATGGGCGGCATTTTTTGGATAGCCCATGGGCGGCACTTTTTGGATAGCCCATGGGCGGCAAATTTCCAAATCCGCCTCTGCTCCCTGCCATGCCACAATAACAATGACAACAGCTGACTACAACAGCTTAAGGAAAAGATGGTCTTAGGGAATAAGAATCAAGGTATTATTAGCATTGACTATATAATAAAAGAGTATATATCGACACCAAATATGTTTTTAATAAAATCAGTTAATTTTTTATGTACTGTTAATTACAATACCAGAAACAATACCATATTTAGACTTTAAGATCAGTGTTTTACTTTTTATGGAAAAATTCCTTTTTATGATGATTTTAGGGTTAATGAGTTGTTATTATTTAATGATACTTTTATGAATAAACTTCCCAACTTATCCATTTTATTCATTACAAAAGTTTTATGGCAATAATCCTTTGAATCAATTTTTAATGTTTCCAATGATTGACTTGATGTTTTCACTTTCTTCTGGAATTCTTTAATTTTAATCACATTTAACAACCTAACTACTGTACTGTTGTTAAAGCATGTGAAAAGTGCAATAAAGTTGATGTTGTTGATTTTTGCATCTAAAGTCTGTCCAAGACAATCAACCTCAATATAAGTTTTATGGTTTGGTTGAAGATCAGAATCTTACCACCTTCTATAAGTGCCAAGTAAGATTGAATTTAATTTTCTTCCTTGTGTTAAAAAAAGTATTGGAAATTTTTAAATAATAAATGTGAATGGCATAACATTTCATTAGAAGAAATTATAACAATTCTTGCATAATAACCTGTACAAAACCTTCTACATATAGGTAATTAGTTTTTATGAGAAAGCAACCTGAAAAACTAAAGCTTTATTTCTAGTTACTAATTTTACTATTTTGGTTTATAGGTGGATTCTAAGATGAAATATTTATTTATACTATAGTAAAATACAACTATTTAATATAGAAATTGTTTTCAATACCTGTAAGTTATAAGACCCCAGTTTTCCATAGCTCCAGCTGAGAAGTCTGGAAGAGCCACCATGTCGATTTTTGGCAGTGGAAACTTGATGGAAAAGAAGTCTTCAAAATGCCGTAATATCCTTGGGCCAACTTCAAGGGCATAACGAGCTTGCCCTAAAGCCTGCTCCCGGGCCCAGACCGCGAAAGTTCCATCGGACAAGTGCTGGAAGTCTGATACTACAAACGCCACGAGGTAAGTTGACATTGGCACAGACTCTTCAAAGTGGTCCCACTCATAATCATCAATGCCATCTCTGTAAAATGTATTCATCACTAATTGCAAACTAGATAACAGCAGTTAAAATTATTATTAAATTGATAGTATTGCAACTAATATTCAAAACAATTGAAATAACAATTCAATTATTCTTTGTTTAAAATATAACTATTTCTGTACGAAAGACTAATCATGTACACATACCAGTAACTACAGTATATTGTGTGTTTAATAAATAATACTTTCATCCTAAATAAAATTTAAGATACATTTCAAAACAACAGTAAATATTCTCACACAGATTGAGTTGGAACTTTCTTGCGAGGCATGTTTGAGATTGCGAGCATGTTCGACGGCCGCCCAATGCTGATGGTGAATCTGGCTTTGAGTGCTGGCTCGTCAAAGCAGGGAAAAGCTCGACGAGCGTCCGTAGACTGGAACTGAGACGCAGCGAGCCACCTGTGCCATACGGACTGATTAAAACCGATAAAGTCATCAAAGTTTAGCATGTGAATAAAGGTTGTAACATATGTTCTAACTGAAGCTTGGATTATCTTTATGTTATGATTTTACTTTTATCTTAAAAAAATACACTAACCTCTTCCAGTTCAAATGATTGATTTAAAACATATAACTCGGTCTTTGAAGGCTTCGGATCTACTGTTTCTGAAACCTTGGGTTTAGGTTTTGTTATCAGGGGGCAAGGTTTTAAAAAGGTATGAGAAAGTTGAATGCCAAACCTATTAACAATCAAATTCCAATTTAAATTGGTAAATATGGCCTTTTAGGATTTAAAGGTACCTAGCCTATTAAATCAGTCTAATAATAATCCTTTTATTAGTTTATGTTATAGCTTACAAGTGTTAAAAAAAATTCCAACCCACTCCTGCGCACCAAAAATCACCTATGTCTGAAACCTTATCTTCTTCAATAATACACGCTGTACAACACATGTGGAAAACTCGTTTTGACATCTTACTAACAACAGTACCACTAACATTAAAGATTCATAAGGAAAACTAAGAGGTATTCTTTCTATTTTATGATAGCAAAAAAAAAAAAAAACAAAAAAAAAACAAAGGGAAACTATTAGTTAAAATGATGAAGCAATTTTTTCACTGACAAACAAATTAAGAATATTCCCCGAATTATTCAAATCAGTCTTTGTCCAGGGATTTCTATCCTTGGACATTCCACCAAAAGTTTCAAAATGGCCCGATTGTTATTTTTTAATTAACTCAACAAATTAAATCCCATAGAATAAAAGAAAATCATCTTGTGTAATTCAAAGGACAATTTACTGTGTAAAGTCGACACTTGGTAACTCAAGTTGGTCAAGTGGCTAAGACTTTGATTATGTCGGTTACAAGAGAGATCATCTATGTAAAATCATCAGGTTGTTTTTTGTGTTGAAATTTTTATTCGATTTATGTATAGTCTATGTTATGGTGTGTCCATTATATAAAAAATATTGAACAAATTTAATACCAAATATAAATGCATTTTTATAATTTTTAATACTATTTATCAGTTTAAAAAGTTTTAGAATTGTTTGGGTCATTCATAGAAGTATAAATTCTTAAAGTTGCAATCTGTTGCTGGAGCACAGCACTTCAAACTATTAAAACCAGTAGTAATGAAGGTAAAATAGTTTTCGCAAACAAAAACAACCCTAACAGGGAGATTCAACTAATCATCGTGTTTCGCTGCAATGACAGTGCAAAAACACTAACAAGCGAAACTAAAGTAAAACAATGTCAGAGACAAAGCAAGGATTCTCCAGTCATGGTGGGTGACAATTAACAGAACCATTGAACCGCGTCTGCCTTGGTCATTTACATGGTTCTGCTACACTAAGTTTGATTGGATTCGACTTCACTTATAATTCATTCAGGAGTTTAGTTTTAAAAATACAGGATAGACAAATAGGACATGTATGTTGGTAAGTTGAGCCAAACCAGTTTTCACATTTTACAGAATTAATTGGTAAAAGTGATTGAATGTGTTGGGATCTTTATAAGAATTTTTATTTTGATTAGTACAGTGTTCGGATTTACCTGTCAGAAAATCAACAGTTTTAAAAGTCTATAACTTCCAATGGACCGTACCTAATTTAATAAATTGTCTCTAAAATGATTACTCAGCTATTTATTCTAGAGTAAACTTTTGTTTTCTTATTTTGTCTTCAGGTAAAGCACCCCCGATTTCACGACAAAAAGTTGACGACCGTTTGCAACCTCACCTGGTGACATTGTTGACTTTGTAGGAGCTGCGGTAGAAGCCCTGCAGCACGTTGTTGAGGTTGCCGATGTATGTGATGTAGATCTTGTACTGCCCCGGGGAGAGAGTCTCGGAGGGATGCAGTACCAGGAACTGGCGCTCGATGTCCACGTCGTGGCCCACAACGGGAATCTCCTCCTCACGGTCGTCCGCCACCGTAGCGCCGCTCGTCAGCCGCATCACCCGACGGGACAACACCTGTCACAAGCCAGCATTTATATAGAACAACTTGTTATAAGTTTTAAGGACACAATTGAATAAGCACCAAAAATGATATTACAAGAAAAATCATAAAGAGGTACATTATTAAACCAATCCAATCCCGATGCATAATGAGGTCTTAAATTAACAGAGACACATTAAAATACAGGTTTTAGACCATTAAGAATTTGGCTTTTGACGAAAATATAGGAATATAGGAATCACGCAATTCGCACATAACCAGATTTTTCTATTATGATTCGTGATTTAGGTTCTTTATTAGCATAACAATGAATTATGTGAGTGAGAACAATTATGTCAAGCGACATTGGGTTTGGTTAGGTTTTTGATGGGTGGCCACCTATAACCTATAAATTTTCAAGATGAATATTACTCTATTTTTATGGTAGGCTAATTTGGCAAAATTAAGTTGGTCGTAGATAAAGTAGTGTGTATGCAACGATTGTATTCAGACTTTAAGCGATCGCTCAAGTTCAGTAGCGTAATTTCAGCGTTTTCATTTGGGGGGCAAGATTTTTTTCATGAATATATTTTGACTGCAATGAAACCTCCCAATTACCATTATGCTTTAACAAATGCATGACGTGAAAAGAAACGTAATTCAAGTCATAACTATCATTTTGTAAGGATTTTCGTAGTAAAATTTTCATTTTTCACAAATTTTACATATTATTGGGGGGATAACTGCCCCCCCTTGTACCCCCCAAATGACGCCTATTCTCAAGTTCTAACTTACTTCTCATTAGTGGTTTAAATGCCTTCATAATACATTTGTTGCTTAAACTATACTATTATTGTTCCTTCCTCTGAAAACATCTAGGACTATTCCAAGACCTCAAAACTTGAAGTGTGATGGGGCATCATCTGACAGAAAACAACGTTTGGAAAATATCCTATTAGCTGACAGGTGAGCCATAAGCCTATATTAACAATATAGCTAAATAACTTTTTTTCTAAATACAGTAAACAAACTTTTTCTGGTATGGGCTTTTGAATAGCGGTTCAATGCAGTAAACCAAGCATGCCTAAAAAATAAACAAAACCTTGTTGTATAAATTTTTAGCTTTAATTTTTTATTAATACCGTTTTAATTAGCAGTTTTAATTTATGGAAACAGAAGCACCAACATTTTTATTTTTGTACCATTTTTTAAACAACCCAATATTTTTCTTTACGAGTAACATGCCGTAGTGGTGGCAATGACATCGTAAAGAAAATCACATAAACTTGTCGCCTCCCTTACTATTTACTTTTTGAGTCTATTGGACAGTTAAAGTTACATAAACCTCGGGGAAGTAATTTCAAACTTATAATAAAATAACTTCATTTAAGCACTAAAAAAATTGAATGGTTTACTGCACATTTTAGCCTAAGAAATTATCCAAAATAAAGTTATAAAATATTATTACATTATTTTAATGGAATAATACAAAACTTTTAGTCTTTATTAAGCTAACTTATGTATTTCAATTGTAAATATGTACAGGAATGCCAATCTGTCTTCGCCATTTTTGTTGTATGGAAACTATAATTTAGACTTTCCAAAATAAACAAAAAAGGCTGATATAATAACCTTTGGCTCCAGTTAAGAAAATACGACAACATCCAAGACACTAGACAATGCTTAAGGGAATTAAAAACCTAAACCGACTTAATCTACATTTTTATGAAGCCTAAAAAACCCTTAATCTGAGGATTCAGATTTTTTTACAATTCCGGGGATCTATCATTCGCCTGTCAAGCGACGAATATATTTCACATTGTGAGTACCTTGGACAAATATAAATTACTTGGTGTTTTGTTTCTTTACTGCTTACCTTTATATCATTCATGTGCAGGGTGATGTTGTCTGTGGGCTGTGTAATGTTCACCAGGATTTCAACAAATCCATTAAATGTGAAGTTTTTCTCCCATATGAACGGAATAAGTTGCACCTGAAAAATCAAAACAGGATGACTGCTTGAAAATTAAAGCATAAAAAATATTGTAAAGACTATGAATGTTTTGTTCAACTTACCTCTTAAGCAAGGCCAGGTTTTGTATAGTAACTTCATTTCTTATTGTTATTCTTATTCTTACTTGTGTATGTGAGCATTTGTGATTATCATTATCTTTTATATATATTTACCGTCTTGTAAACAATTACAGTATAAGTGTAAATATATCAAGTAGTGTTGGAAGACATTTTATTATTTCAACCTAAATGAAATTGACAATTAATTGCAATAGAAAAAATTGTGCATACAGATTCAAATTTGTTTGTGTTTTTTATACTTTTCCCTCAGTTTCAGAAACATGAATATTGATAGATACTCACATGTTCTATTTAGCAAAATTATAAAAATTACAGTGCTCGTTTAACAGCAGTAATAAATAAAGTACGTCTTTTCCCACCAATTTCATTTGTGTATTTAGAACTTAGTCTTCTATGAAACCGTGCGAGCCAGAATACGAAAAGAAGACTTAAAATAACGAATTAGATTGTAAATAAAACTCATTTTGGTTTAGATGGTACTGAAAGTCATGGCTCAGATTCCTAAAACCTAGGGCACAACCATACTGACACTTTAAGATGTTTGCTCTTTGAAATTTTCCTATATTCACTTTTCAGATCTTCTTTTGTCCCTGGCATCATCCTGTAAGGTTTCGCATTTGATACATCCCCACAAAAATAAGTTAGAAACTGTAAAATCTGATGAGCATGCGGCGCAGGAATGTCTCCATTTACCGCCATGTAAAACACCAAAAACAAAAACGCTACCTAAGAGTCATCTTCACCCCTGGGCGAGTAGCCCATTGTTGCGCAGTCGGCAATGTTAATCATACGGCTTTTGTGCTAAAACATGGTATTGTATTCCCCTGTTTCGGACGCAGTTTTTCAACCAATTTTCTTTAAACTTGGTAAGTGTTTAGTTGAATAGTTATACTATGTCGCTCATACCTCGGAATTTAGAAAATTTTACTAAATTTTGAAATATTCCTAAGGAAAATCGAGTTACTTTGCGACGTCTCAATGAGTAATATTTGTTAAATTTTCAAAATTCCGAGGTATGAGTGACATAGTATAGCTATTCAACTAAACACTTACCAAGTTTAAAGCAAATCGGTTGAAAAACGGCGTCCGAAACAGGGGAATAAAATACCATGTTTTGCATTAAAAGCCGTATGGTTAACATTGCCGACTGCGCAACAATGGGCTAATGGCCCAGGGGTGAAGGTGAAGATGACTCTTAATGGCACCATATTCGACAAAATTATTTGTTTTAATGATAATACATAAATTTCCATTCATGTACTTAAAGTTAATGTTAAATAATCATAATATTTTTTAAAGTACCTTATTGGAGGCATTTCAAACTGTGTCGTTTCATTGCCTCGCCCTGTATTGTGGTGAGAAGGATTTGTTTATCCCTGATAAATTTCAATTGGCTTAAGCCTTTTGTTTGATTTATTCTATTTATTTGTAATTTTTCTCTGGTGTGCCCCAGCTGTTAATTTTTATCTCAATGTTGGGTGTTTTTCTATGTTGGGTGTTGGGATTTATAATATTATTTTTTTAATCGATTTTTTGCTTACTACCCGATTACTTTTTGAAAATATTTAACCTCAAAATGAAACAGCGTAATAGAAAAAAATGAAAATTATTAATTATTATGACTGTCATTTAAGGAAACATTAAACTCAGGAATGTTTGTAACAAGTAAAATTTTTACAGTTCAAAAAATTTACGCCTTTTCCCCCTATTCCAACGCTGGATTTCCGCAAGGATCACACAAGATCAAGTTTGAAATCTTAACACAAAAATGGTTCAAAACTTGTAGTACCTTGTAGGAATGCGGCACCACCGAGGTGGGCAGCCTGACGTAGAGCCTTGAGTAGGAGGGCGGCGGCTCTAGGGAGAGCTTGTCGGACGCGGGGTCGCGCGCGTGGCAGGGAGCGAGCGAGTAGGCGACCAGCGCGACCGCGACCAGCGACAACACGGCCACGGAGAGCAGCAGCGTCGCGGACAGTCTAGACACGACGAAGCCGCGGGGCTTAATAGTGGTAGCCTCCATCACAGCCAGCACTTCGGGCGACTTGGTCATCAGCAGCCTCCTCGCTACCTGACCATCTGCAACACACAACATACTCTCATTTTACGTCATCTTACTTGTTTAATTTCTAATTTAGTTTTTCAAAATTAACCCCTCTTTTGAAAAGGCGTATTATATATATATATATATATATATATATATATATATATATATATATATATATATATATATATATATATATATATATATATATATATACAGTATTTATCTCTGACTTTCTTTTATGATATTAGGATTCATTTTTGGTCCTTCGAGCCGGATATTCATTAGTCTTTCTTAACAACGTTTGGTCTTCATTAGAGGTGAATTGAATTAATTACAGTATGGTATTTTAAATCAAATAATGAATTTTCTTAGAGGAAAATAAGCTATGAACCCTATGGTGAGGATAAGTTTAAGCCCGAGTCCACTTTACAGTGTGTCCCTGACCTCTCCACCGACGACCTGTCAGGGTATTATATTCCTGTCCTAAAGAAAAGTCAAAATACCACATAGAAAATTGTAAAACCCCTTAGCTCACAGAACAGCCACCATTATGCATTTTTTGAAAGAACAAATGTTAATTTGGGAACGGCTTGTTGTAATAAGTTGAAACGTGGTGTAACGATTTTTTAGGTAAGGACCTATTGAAAAAATAATAAATTTTTTTACAAGTCATAGTTTAAATGGTGGTTGTTTAAAATCTTTAACCTTCTGAGTTGATGATTGATTCAATAAATTTTATACTTGCTGTGATTGTTGATATGCCTGACCTAAAACCATGTTGCTGTTTGTCTAATAACTGTTGTGTTTCTAAGTGATTTAATAACTGAATATAAACTACTTTTTCAAAAAATTTTGAAAACACAGGGAGCAGTGATATTGGCCTGTAACATGAAGGATCAGCTGCATTTCCTTAAATTGCATAAAAACTTCATAAGGTAACAACCTACTTGTATCCACATATGGTAGATATGTGTTTCTAGAAATTTTAATTTAAAATCCAACTATATAAAAATCAAGGAAATCGGTTCATAATTAAGTCAGATATAGCAATTTAAATAAAGATAGTCCCGCATTTGAGCGGGTAGCCTCGCGAAGAGCGAGGTCCCGGCTCAAGCTTAACAATGGGGCGCATGCCCAAACCGCTCCCGGCGGAGCAGTGCGACCATGACTAGCATAAGTTTTATTGCTTCATCTCACTTATTTATGAACCTATTTACTTAATTTTTATTTGGATTTTAGATTAAATTTTCTTAAAAACCACATATAAGAACATAAATTTGCTATCTTGTAGTTATTATGCAATTTAAGATTAAAGATTTTAAACGGCTACCATTTATTTTCAAACTATAACTTGCAAAACAATTGATTACTTTTTCTTCAGGTCTGTACCTAAAAAATCGTCATACCACGTTTTAACTTATACAACAATCCGTTCTCAAACTAACGCCTTTTACACATTGAAGTAGCGCATCTGCTACGCGGCGGCACGGTGCACGCGACTGCTACACGCGAAAACCAACCAATGCTTTTAAATGGGAGCTTACACACTACAGTAGCGCCCATTTAAAAGTATTGGTTGGTTTTCGCGTGGCGTAGCAGTCGAGTGCATAGTGCCGCCGCGTAGCAGATGCGCCACTTCAATGTGTAACAGGCCTAAAAATTATTCTCTGAAATATACTGGCGGTTGTGAGTAACTATGGAGTTTTTGGTATTCTGAATATGATATTTTGGCTTATTGCCTTTAGGCCAGGGATAATAAGTGAAAAGGTCGATAGAGAGTTCAAGAACACCATCTGGAAAGCAATCAAAGTTCATAACAGGACCCCTGAACAATTTTTTAGAGGTAATCAAAAACCTAACATTCTCTAGCTCTTGCAAATTTTTACTTTAGTTTAAATTTAAATCATTCTGTCGATAAAAAAATTGTTAGTCAAGTTACCCGAAGATATGCAGCAATGGCGAGCTTTCTGCCATCCTCGACACCACTAGGTCGAAGAAGACGATTAAGTATTTAGGTATTAAAATAATTGTATGAACATCCTATTTCATGTCTTGCATTTTTTTAACGGTTTGGGAGGTAAAACTAGGTTTAGATTTTTTAAAATTGCTCCTTCAGGCGTAGCCTACTGCTAGCAGAACTCGGTTTAATATGGATTAGCCCCTGCAAATCGTCGTTCCCTTGTTTAAGGCGGCATAACCGTCAAAAATTCATTAAGATAAATGAATAACGAAAATTGAGGTAGGTTAGGATTTAGTTTTAAATTTAACTGAATAACTTGTAAAGGAATTGTATAAACTTGTCATTTGCAAGTTCAACTGCTGACAAAAATAAGTACTTGTCGTTCAGTTCCTTGCTTGATTGAAAATTCGAGCCAGTTAGTTTCCTTTGGTTGCCTAGCGGGAAAACCGAAGTATACAAAACTTTTATCGTATCTCAAAGGAGCTCGCAGTCATTTTTATTAATAGATACACAGTTTTCGAATTTACTTTTTTGAACACGCACATGCAATATTTGGGCAGTTACATTTTTATTTGTAAAAATTGATTTGTTGTAGGCCTCTATATACTTAAGTAAATAATTAAGTGTAAATAATGACCATTATTTTATAGGCCATATGAAAAATACCGTTTAGTTCATATTGATACCGTTGTGATAAATTAAATTCGACAAAATCATATTTACCAATGGCACAATATATGAAGATGTTTTTATTTTCATTTCACTTTGTTTAAATGTGTTTCTTATTGACTTTAAAATTCATGACTAATTCATCAACTGAAGAATCAGTTTATTATGACTGTATTTGCGAAACTTGGGAATTAGTCAAAGAGTCCATAAAATGATTCCAATATTCCAATAAAGTTCCTAAATATACATAAACGCAGCTACCTGTATAAATAATATAAATAAATGCCACAACAGTATTGAGTTGTTTTGTACAATTTAGATTACATCCAAAAACGTGTAATGGAGGAAGGGAACATATTTTGATATTTCAGACAAAAAGGAAGAGAATGAGGCAGTAAGGAATTATTAATGTTACAAGAGCAGAAGCTTGTTATCATCAGGCATGTAACATGTCTGTTACAAGACTTGTTACAAGTTACAGATGTTACTGGACCGTACCTAACGTGGTTCTTCCCTTTGCCAAGACACATTTCTTACTCTAAATAAAATTACAACATAAGTCAAGAAAATACAGAGACAGGATATTTTAGTCTTGATAGTTTTTAAAGTTATGTTTTTGCCATTATTTTGTGTTCACCTTCAATTTACTCTTATTCTACGAATTAAATCATATCAAAACAATGAAGAATGTCTTATATCCGCATCATACGAATAATTAGGTCGTTCTCCGATGGATCAATCTGTAAATTTTTGTGATTATTCATTATTTGTGATAAGCATGGTATTTACCATAGTGAAATCGATTAAACGGACACATGACTTCTGGATAGTTTACATGACTTCTGGATAGTTTTATTAATACTGTAGTCGAATTGATCCAATGACTTCTAGGCTGCCAGTTGGTAAAGCGGTCTCCTGATATTGTTGTTTTTGTCTACCTTATATAAATCCATCTCAATAATTTGCAATGAAACCCTTGATTGTATATATATCCAACAATGTTTAGATGAAAGTTACATCCTCCTAATTACATGTTATTTACCTAAACGAAACCAACTCAATTTGAAGCCGAGCATTTGCGTGGTAAACCTATCACTTATGACTTATGGTAAACTTATGCAAAACTCTTTTGCAGCAATAATTCATTCACAGAGTCCCTTAAGAATCTGCAGTACAGTACCTGCCTCCTAGAGCATTTATATTCCCTTAAGAATAGTGGTATATTTCAAACATGCGCTACGCCTTTAATATTGGTCGAAATAAAAGATTCGTTTTATGTCAGTTTTAAAGGAAATATTAATATCTAGGGGACTACGATTAGGGAAGATAAAAACCACTATTGTAGAGCGATTTATGAGATTAAACTACTGATGAAGCAAGTCAATTTTTTTACAAAAAATGTTGTGAATTTGTTGTTGTTTATTAATCAAACAAACTATTGCTTTCAAAAGGCCTTAGGTATTAAAACTTTATTTAAAATTACATAAAAAATTAATCTTTTTCGGCCAATATTAAAGGCGTAGCAGAAGTTTGAAACTTAACATTAGTCTTAGGGGGAATAAAATCCAAGATTTCGTGTACTGCAGACTCTTCCAAGTCCAAATAAGCTTGTTTTTGTTCGAGTAGACCTCGTTCGCTCCGCTCATTCCCCCTTCAGATTGTTTTAATTTACGTCTAGGGTGCTGCACTCTGGTAATATTTTGCTGAACCACATGTTTAAACTATAACACATTGATTTTACTTTTGTAACAGCTAATTTTACTATTGTTAAACATTCTATTGTTTTTAAAGTAAATTGCATTTCAACCAATTGCATTTTTTCTTGTGCTTTTTTATAAATTATACTATCTAAACAATTATAATCATCAGTATAACATAAAGAACGATTAAAGACGATATATTATTCTTAATATAGTAGACTATCTTTTCTTAATTCAGTAACTGGGTACAATGCAAAATCACATGTTTATACGCGGTCGGGAACAAGTGGTTTGTCTTTGACAGTTTCGTCTGCTGTTTTCAGCTATTCTTTTGTTTTTATTATTAACTCCATGATACCGATGGATATCATGAGTTGTTAACGTCCATTGAATTGTCCATTGAAGATTAGAAGATTAACGAATTATGATATTTCCTAGTATAGAGACCTGTATTACTATTTTATCCCAGAACTAAGTTATTTAAAAAGTTTGGAGAAAATCATTCCAGCCTTTTTTTTAAATCAGCGTGCATTCATACATACAAATATACCTTTCTCGTATTAGAGTATAGGATTCTAACAACCGATTCATTGCATTAACCACTGATTGGATCGAAACAATGCACAACAAGGCCAATAGAGGGAATGACACGTGGGTGAAAGGGAAGGGGAGGTGAGGGGAAACCACAAGCCCCGGACACGTGACAGGGTTAAGCTGGCATCCGGTCCGGGTAGGGTGACTTCCGGTGTCGCCAACCCTTGGACCCTGTAATGCACCTGTGCTTGCGTCCGAGAATTCGATTATGCATATGTGTGGAAGGTGCCTTTACCTAGCTGCCGCTTGACTTTGCGTTTTCCTTCCTGATTCAATATACAGGAGAAGTACACTCCGATCTCGTAGGTGCTTACTATTCGGCATGAAAATTTATCCCTCAACCATTCCAGTCTACCAACAATGTAGAAATTTAGAAATGTAGGCTAATTTAGAAATTTAGTAATTTAGAAATGTAGGCTCCGTTTTAAATATATGTCATCTGAACGTAGAGGGTCTGAGCAAATCAAAAAGTGACTGCCTCAGCAAGGTGCTGCGAGAAATTAATGTCGATGTCCTCGCACTACAAAAAACACATGTAGAAGACCTAGAGAACAGTGCGAGGGGAAACATCACAGGATATAGGCTTGTGGAGGAAATAGGACACAGGGTCTATGGTGTGGCGACTTACGTGAGGCAAGACATAGACGACGTATCAGTCTCCCACAAAAGTTGTGTGAACAGCATATTTACTATTGCTGTTAAGGTATCTGAGACTACCATTGTCAATGTCTACAAACCACCGAACATCCAGTGGCCAGATACAGCTCTCCCATCTTTTGAACATCCTGTAGTATATGTAGGTGACTTTAACAGTCATCACACACAGTGGGGATACTCGTCCGATGATGAAAATGGCACTCGTTTTACAAGCTGGGCTGAAAATAACAACCTTTTCTTGGTATTTAATGCCAAGGACCCACACACTTTCCATTCTGCCCGATGGCGTAGTGGGTACTCCCCAGACTTGTGCTTTTGTTCTCGTGACCGGTCAGCAACACCCATACCAACTTGCAGGAGGGTCCTAGATGCTTTTCCTCACTCTCAGCATAGGCCTGTTCTGATATCAGTGGGAATCCAAATTCCTCTCGTAAGATCTTTTCCTCGGCCTAGGTGGAACTTCAACAAAGCTGAGTGGGAGGCCTTCTCTTCCAGGCTTGACAAAGGCATCAGGTTCATCCCCCCTAAAATAAAAAACTATGATCGGTTCACACGACTTGTTCTGTCTTGCGCTAAAGCGTCTATCCCAAGAGGTTTTAGGAAAGAGTACATACCAGGATGGAGTCAAGAGTGCGAAGACCTTTACAGTGAGTTCACTGACACTGCCGACAGAGATGTAGCGGACCAACTCCTTAACTCTCTCGACAACTCCAGGAGAGAGAAATGGGTGAAAACTGTTGAAAATCTGAACTTCACCCACAGTAGTCGGAAAGCTTGGTCTCTACTCAGGAAGCTCTCCACTGGTAAGCCAAATGAAAAACCCGCAACCTCGCAACCTCACCCCTGTGTTATTGCAAAACGCCTCTCCTGTCTATCCAAACCGGTGCGTACGTCCGCAGATAGGAAAATAAATTTTAATCTTAATGAAATTAAGGAAAGTCGGCAAGCGAGTAGTGTAAAATTGCGGCCGCTGGCCCAGTTCAAGGTCACCTGAGGGATGACGTCATCGAGGTCAATGACCTCACCGATGACGTCATCGATGACGTCATCGATGACGCAATCGATGACGTCATCACTAATGACGTCATTTCGATGACGTCACACCCATGACGTCACAGAAATGACGTGCTGATGACGTCATCACCCCTTACGTCATCAAAATGACGTCACCGACGCCACTAAGGTCAAGGTCACGCAGAAACTTAAAATTTTTTAGCACTTTTGCTGTTTCTCGCACTACGTTCCGAGTTTCAGTCAGAGTCCCCGTGACCTTGACCACTTGGAGCGAATTTTCGACGAGAAACGGCAAAAGTGCCAAGTTAAACTCGAGTTTCTGACATGACTCTGCCTAAATGGGCAATCGGTTATTCCTCAGGTGACCTTGAACCAGTACAACGCCCGCAATTTCATGTTACTGTGACCTTGAACACTTAACAACGGAGCGCCGACACCGATGCGCACCCCACGACAGCCACCGAGTGACTGACTGTCAGGCTCTGTGTATGCTAGGTATATCGGCTTGAGAGACTAAGACTCTAAACTGTCAGGAATGGGAGTAACTAACTGAATTTTGCAAGGAAAAGTCATTTCATCCAATATTTTAAACAAATCCTCATCAGTAAAACTGACATTAGTCTGTTTTGTATAAAACTTAGGGTGTCCGCGCAACAGTTTGCGCCACTTAGCTAAAGTTGAAACTCTCTTAACTTTGAGTGGTGGACAGTGAGCAACTAATAAAGTCTTAACACGGCTAAGTTTCTTACCTAAAGTGTCCTGCGACATGGCTTCACCTCACAAAAGTCCGCACAATACTGAGAGACTGCTTGTAGCGCATGAGTCAAGGGAAAAGAGGTGGGGGAAACAGCAGGAGTGGGGGAAGGTCACAGTGGCGGGGGAAAGTGAGGTGGTACGCTGGAGTATCGCATCACTTCACCATGAGCTGTCCTACAGTCAACACACTGTTCTCTTGGCCCGAGTTGGCACTAGAAGAAACATTTCTGTACAGCTTAGGCTGTGAGAGCCGAGGAAGCAAAGTCAAAGTGGAAATTGTGTTAAACTCCAAGATGAAGAGTCTCCTAAATAAACTAATTGTATCCTTGCAATCTCCTATAACTTTAGAGAAATACCACTTTATTAAGCGACACCTTATACTTTGGCAAAACGAAGCGGAAATGGAAAAGATTACAGTAAAATTAATTTAACTTAAAACCTGGACTGGACACTCATGGCGATACCACGTGGCGTGCAAACGCCACCCTAAACATTACAAGTTAGGTTATTGAGCACCTCTGGTACGATAACCGATGTGCTAGAGTTAAAGTGTGATGACCTTGAGTCAAAACACTGAAATACTACAAGTCGATATCGTCCCAGAGTTAAAGTGTAGTGACCTACATTCAGAACTTGTAAAATTACTTACATATAGAGAGCTAGAGAACAGCGAGACGCACCGCATGGAAGCCGGAGACATACTGGCGAAGCGGTGTTGTGCAGCCTAGGGACCCAGTTGTGGTGGGGGTATAGCCAACACTTAGAGTACAAGTGTTGTGGGTGACCTTGACCCACTTAACTTACCTGACCCCCCCCCCCCGACAAAAAGTGCGAACCCCCCCCCCGACAAAAAGTGCGAACCCCCCCCCCACCCCCCCCCACCCCCCCCCCGACAAAAAGTGCGAACCCCCCCCACCCCCCCCCGACAAAAAGTGCGAACCCCCCCCCACCCCCACCCCCTCCCCCACCCCTGATATCCTGGGCGTGGCAGCCCCGGCGGGGATATAAGGGGGTCCAGCCAGAGCCGGCTCGCAGTCCGCTCCCGCGCGTTGAACGTGAACGACCGGGACGGACCGCCATAGGCATCACTAAACATTGAATGGCGCCTTCAGTGTTTAGCGAAGTCTACTCTAACTTTAAGACTTGTATTAGTTGTAAGATATTGCGCTTGCGTTTGGGTATTGGGAATTGTTTTATATGAGAGTGTTTTACTTGTACCCTATGTCTCCTGTGTCTTTTATCCTTTGTGTCTTGTTTGTTATATGTGTTTAATGTGTATGTGCTTGTTCCAGCATTGACTACGTTGAGCTCAATTGTGTGTTGTAAGTGTGTTATATGTTTCTAAAGTGTATACGCTTGTTTTAGCAATCCCCCCTTGAGCTTTTTCAATGCTCAAAGTAAATTGTAAAGTCAGGGAACGGGAGTAGGCCCCCGTGTAAAAGCATTTTATACCAACGTTAGCATGAGTCCTCTCAGGCATGCAATATTGCGGCTGGGTTTGGGACTCGGTCCGTTTGTATGCTGACATGCAGACCACAGCTGTGGCCAATTTGCGGTGGCCTCTGCACTCGGACCGAGGGCGTAAGCCACTAGGGCTGTCCTCAACCTCTTGTTTCCCTTCTGGAAACTCAAAATTATGTAAATGAATCTTTGTTAGCTATTTGTGTTTTTAGTCCCCAAGGCCCCCGAACATTCGTGGTTCGCCATGGATGTACGGGGGCCGAAATTTTTTTAATGTCCGTGTGGCCTTGACCCACAAAGATTTATAAAAATTTACTGCATTGATAAAGTTAAATAGTAAAGGTAGGGTACGGGAGTAGACCCCCGTGTAAAACAATTTTAAACCAATTTTAGCATGGGTCCTCTCAGGCATGCAATATTGCGGCTGGGTTTGGGACTCGGTCCGTTTGTATGCTGACATGCAGACCACAGCTGTGGCCAATTTGCGGTGGCCCCTGCACTCGGACCGAGGGCGTAAGCCACTAGGGCTGTCCTCAACCTCTCTCAAAATTAAGTAAATGTTTTGTTAGCTATTGAAAAGACAATGCAGTAAATGTTTACAAGTCTTGCGTGGCGAAGGGAACACGACATTGGATGTTGCCTTGTTGTCATAGTTGGGTCTCTTTGGAGGCTACAGCGATGACAACCCAAGTGCCCCACACCCCCATCGGGGGTGTGGGGCTTAATTTTTTAAAGTTTTACCGTGACCTTGACCTAAATATATAAAAGTTTTCAAAATTCTTTAACAGTCAGGTCTTATTAACAAGGTAAATATATTAAGCTCTTTTAAAAAAATGTACAAGTCAAGTAACACACAAGGTTTGACTCGTCTATATGTGTGTCTTTTTGGAGGCTTCAGCGATGTTAACATAAACGCCTTAAGTGAGGCTTATTGTTTTAAATTGACCCCCCCCCCCCCCCCGACAAAAAGTGCGAACCCCCCCCCCCCCCCCCCCGACAAAAAGTGCGAACCCCCCCCCCCGACAAAAAGTGCGAACCCCCCCCCCCTCCCCCACCCCCACCCCCTCCCCCACCCCTGATATCCTGGGCGTGGCAGCCCCGGCGGGGATATAAGGCGGTCGGGTGGCATGCACTTCTCATTCCTGTCCAGGTTCCCGTACCGGACGGTCCTCTCTCGCTCCTGAGATTTTATTTACTTATTTCAATCTTCCTTTCATATTTACTCTTTTTATATTTACTCTTCATTTATTCGCTTCATCAAGATGGGTCTTAAGCTCAAGAATTACCCACCAGCTTCTTCAACCTCGGCCAACACGCCTCAGCCCTCATCGTCCTCCGCTCCGATCCTAGAATACCTCATGACAGCGCAGATTTTGAGCTGCCTGACGATGCCGCCACCGCCGCCGCCACCGCAGCCTGCCTCGATGCCCAGCCTTTCACCATTGCCACCAACATTGGAAGAGGTTGGCGCACCTTCGGCTTCGGAAGAGGCTGGCGCACCCGCGGCATCTTCAAAGAACACCAGCGGACGAGTCCTGATAGCCTCTCCAGCACTCTCTCTGCTATCGGACTCGGGATCGGAATCTGCGGTGTTCGAAGAGGCGCCAAGGTCGAGGATAACCCCCTACAGTCGAACTAAGAAAATCCTATCCTACACCAAATCCCAATGTCCCTCACCCATATCCCCCATGCCACCTACACCAACCAAACCACCCTGTAAATCAATCTTCTCCCCCGAACTTCCCTCAATCGACCTAACCCGTTCACCTACCCCACCCAAAATTGTCTGCAGCCTACCTTTTGACCTACTTAAACCTTCACCTCCCACCCCCATTCCTTCTAGCCAGCCCAAACCTGACAAGCTCCAAAACACTCCAGTAAAGCGTCCAACACAAAAACGTAAGCGTGTTAAACTCCCTGCTGGCAAGGGTAATAAATGCGATTACGTATGGATGTCAAAAGACTTTGGGATTCTTTGCTGTCAGAAGTTTGCTGTTTTAGATAAAGACCGTTGCCAAACGCACTTGAACAAAAACATCAATCTTCCGAGAGTAAGACCCTACAGTCTTAACAACATTAGGTCTAAAACATCCCAACCCAGACATCCCCACAGTCCGCAACCGCTTGATATTAGAAGACTTAAAATGGATGAAAAATATTATTTTATTGCTCAAACTTATGGAGCTTTTGATGCCAAAGTAGAAATCATTGTAAAAGGTGATGGCAGCCTTCATACAATGAAAGTACCCGTTCGGATGGTACAAAGACAATTTTTCATCCATAAAAAAGGCTATCTAATACGAAGGGAAGGATGCCAATCTGTGTGGGAAATGGATTAGGATGTAGGCCTACCAAAAGAAATTCTAAATTGTTAGGTTGTGTTGGACGATATTTAAAAAAACAAAAATTCTTCTTCCAAATTATTTTTTCCAAATTTAGTCCTAACCCTCTTAAAGTAAGGGAGAGGAGTATTACACAAGTCAAATAATAAAAAAAAAATACTTGACTTGTATAATACTTTAACCTGGCGGTGATGTAAAGTCACTGGGACAATCTCAAACCGTGTCCTTGAGGGTGAAGACTAAGTTACGAAAATCTTTAACAAATAAAAACTTACCTCCAAACACTTGTAGCTTGCTACAAGTGTTTGGAGGTAAAAATTTTTCAAAGTTTGAATGACCTTGACCCATATAAATTACTGTTTAAAGTAAAGTGCTAACCTTACAACTAATGTCGTGTATCACGTGATACCCCCCACTCTAATGCTCTTACTAAGCTTGTATGAGCCGTTTATTTGCTTCAGTCTGTTTCTGTACTCCGTGTAAACATGTCACGGTACAATTACAAAGGTGGTGACTTCTTGATAGATCCACACAATGTTTGGGAAGTGCTAAATCGGCATAGAATGGAAGTTGAGCACTGTATAAGACGAGATGGGTCTACATTTTATCTATGTATTATAAACAACCAAACTCATAAGTATGAACACTGGACAAAAATTAATTATAACAACATAGATGAGCTGTTTGCTTGGGTCTTTGAGCTGTGTAAAGTTATTGAAGAAACCAAAATGATGGGTTTGCTAAAGGTATGTAAAACCGATGACCGGGAAGAGTAAGGGAAATTTAGTGGAAGTCCTTAAGCTATCCCCCCCCCCAAATTCCCCATTCCCTCCCCCACCCCCACCCCCTCCCCCACCCCCTCCTCCACCCCGCCCCTACCACTACAAATAGGTATATATAGGAGTGGTAATCCAATGTCCGCTTATTCAGCTTGCATCCGTTAAGCAGAACACCTCGCACCATGTCTGGAAACTCTTCAGCTTCTAGCTCAAGTGTTGGGCCCAACCGATCGAGCCTTCTGTTAAGCAGTCGAGTCCGATTTTCTGGCTTTGGACCTGTGAAGAAGGACCCGTGCAGCAGCAGTGGAGCCTCTAGATCAGCCTGGTATGTAAGGAGTCGCGTCCGGATTTCCGGCTTTGGCCCTGTGAAGAAGGAGCTTTGCAGCAGTGGAGCCTCCAGCTCGGCCCGGCCTCCTACCAACCCGCAACCAACCACATCAAATGCATCTACACAGACACCACCAAATGTATTTGAAGCGTACAATGAAATTATAGAGGAAAAGGATAGGGTGTTAGAGAATGTAATCCGTGAGGCAAATTCAATCCTGAGAAAATATGACAGACTAATTATGAAGTGTCAAGATCTTTTAGTGGACAGTGATGCTAGTGAGGATGAGAGTGGATAGGTGTGTGGGTAAAAGACTCGGACTGGGACTTGTGTGTTTGTATGAATGTGTGTGTGAATGCGGAATACAGAGCGGGGGATAGATCACTCTGTGG
This sequence comes from Neoaliturus tenellus, assembly GCA_030545055.2. NCBI lineage: Eukaryota > Metazoa > Arthropoda > Insecta > Hemiptera > Cicadellidae > Neoaliturus > Neoaliturus tenellus. The sequence continues at coordinate 6,085,507 of CM061535.1, read as the reverse complement.
CAATGGACTAACATGCCACTTAGTGATCTATCCCCCGTTCTGGTAATGTTTTTGGATGGCCTTGACCCACTTTACCAAGGCTATCTAGTACCCCCACCACTGATAAGTGTATATATATACGGGTATAAACGTGCAGTTTGGTTATTCTGCTTTGTACCGCTTAGCTGAATACAGCAGTGTAACATGGCTTTCAACTCCAAAACTTCTCAGGCTTCCTCTTCTTCTTCAAGAAGGCGTGCTGCCAACGTCCTGCCTGCTACTCGTGGACCTGCTCGACCATTCCACAGCATAACTGTTGCTCGGGCAAACGCCTGCAAAGCTCCAATGCTACGGACCTTGCTGGAGGTGAGCCAAGACGGGCAAGGCTTGCTCAGTCCTGGTCAACGGCAGGAGCAAGAAAGGCGTATGGCGTACTACAGGCTGCAGGGTGTAGTTCCCAGCTTGAAGTTAGGCGATCCGAGAGTAGCAAGCATCAACGAGGCAGCGGACTACATATCACACCTTCACAGTGTTTTAGAAGTAAAGGACCAACAAATTGAAAACTTAAAAGAACAATTGAAACAATTTAACTTTAATCCTGTGGAGTTTGTGGAAGCAGTGATGAGTGATAGTGATGATGAAGGAACTGAATATATATTGGGTATGTAATGAAAGACTTGGACAGGGACATGTGTGTGTGTGTGTAGAATACAGAGCGGGGGATAGACTACTTTGCGGCAATGGACTAGCATGCTGCTTAGTGGTCTATCCCCCGCTCAAAGGGTAGCATTGGATGACCTTGACCCCACTTTACAGCAAGGACAACCGGTTAACTGGTATAAAAGAGGGGGTCTATACATCTCGACTTCATTCTGCTTTGGACCTTCCAGTGGAACGCTAGAAACAATGAGTGGATCGCTGCTTGGTGCTAACTTGGACAGGTATTCTGTGATGGTACACTATGAAGATTGTAGAGACATGTTGACGGCTGTGTATGATTGTTTGGTGAGAAAAATCTTTCAAGAAAACTGCCAATTTATGTTAGCGTGGAAAAGAAACTTGTTTGTTGATGGTCATGCTACAATGCAAAGCATGAACCACCTTCATGTGTTAAAAGTAGGACATCATAATTTGGACGAACTGGACGATATGTTTAGGGAGCTGGAGTGTTTGATACATCAGGAGTGTAAACCATGTGAAATTGAAATATTTAAATTGGATATGGAATTAGAATAAAATGTGTTAAACAGGACTTGGACTTGGACTTGATTGAGGTTTTGTAGAACAGAGCGGGGGATAGATCACTTTGCGGCAATGGACTAGCATGCTGCTTAGTGGTCTATCCCCCGCTCAAAGGGTATCTTTACGTGACCTTGACCCACATAAATTGTATAGTTGGTGGGGGTATAAAAAGGGTAAGCAAATTGGATGGATACAACACTTCCATACCATGGCTCCACTTGACAACACCGTGTTCCATCGCAACAGAATTGTCTCTATTCTGGAGGTAATACCTCTAGAAATTATAGAAGTAGAGGACCAACTACCTGCGGTTGATCAAGAAGAGGAGGAGGAAGAGATAATGGATATTGAAACGGACTCTGACGAAGCTGGTTCAACGGACAATGAAGTGGACTTGCACGCCTACGAAACATTAGAGTCGTCATCTGAGTCGGAAATGGAATTCCAATTGGAAATCGAAGAAGAAGAACAAGAACAAGACACTCCCCATCGTCCAATGGATAGGATGTTAGTTGCCAGAAGAATTATGTATTGTCATCGCTGCCTATTCCGTGATGAGGATGATTCCGACTCTGATGGTGATGTTTCACCCTTGTAAAAAGTTTAAACAAAAAGTTAAAAAAAAGAATGTGAGCGGGGGATAGAGCACTTTGTAGTAAATGATGCTGCTTAGTGCTCTATCCCCCGCTCAAAATAATAATTCCAAATGACCTTGACCTACATAAACTTGCTCAAACAGACGTCTTTGAAAAAACTTGTACAAATTATTGAATCTAGACCAAATATCATCAATTTATCAAGCCTACTGATAAATGTATTACAAACGGTTGTGTAAAGGCTAAATTTAGCACATGAGTGATAACCTGTTTCCATATGACGTCACTTTCCCCACCTATCTGCCTCGGATATAAAGGGTCCCGGTGGAGTGCGCTGCTCATTATTGCGTGGACATTCACAGAGTGTGCATTCAAAGCCAAACTGTTTGAAATGGCTCTTTGCGACATTTGTGGGGAAATCTTTCAAGACGAAGATCTTTTCACCATACACAGAGAATTACATGAAGACGAAGATAGAAAAGAAGATATTACCATGGATGAAATAGACTTAGACTCAATTGACCGGTTTTTGGAAGAGCACCAGAAGCAGACGGACTACTGGGACAGCTATCTACAGCAAATGCAAAGAAGAAGACCTAGTGTGATCCAATTTGCTGGTGCTGGACCATCTACTGCTAGAAGACCTTTTGAAGAAGAAGAAGACACTGAAGAAGAGGACACTGAAGAAGAACTAGAAGATGTGAAACAACTGCGCACCACGGCCTTGCCAGGACGAGTTGTAACACATTTCAAAATTAATAATGTTCAATTGGAACTGGAAACATTTATAACCCAGGCTAAGGAACTTGTTGGTGGAACCTTGAGGGAAGAACTACAAAGATTAAATTTTATTAAATTTGGAATGGTGTTAGAGGCTATGTTTAACAATACTGATGGTGAAACAGCATTGAGAGCGTTCATTACCAAAAACCGAACCCTTACCTTCACCTCCAACATCGATGATATTATTGAAGAATGCTTGGAAGAACTTATAACAAAACTTCAAGAACATGAAGGAAGAGGATCTGGATGGACTTTGTCATCAATTGAAGGTATGGATGTAAGGGTTCACAAGCATGGATATGGTTTAAGGGGTAGTAGTTTTATCCCTTTACCAAAGAAAATCCAAAACACTAAATCGTGTAGGAATGTGCAAAATGAAGGTAATGAATGTTTTAAGTATGCAATGTTAACCAAGTATGTTAAAGATCATCCTGAAAGAGTTGGTAGAGAATATTACGAAAATGAACACCGCTACAACTTTCAAGGCCTCACCTACCCAGTTACATTGAAAGACATAGACAAATTTGAAAAGAAAAATCCTGGCGTTTCAGTGAATGTTTTCGGTCTGGATGATTCGAACAACGTTTATCCTTTGCGGGTAGTAAAAGTTGAGCAAAGAAACCACACTGATTTGCTACTGATCACTAAAGGTGAAATTTCACATTATGTGTGGATAAAGGACTTTGCATCCTTGATTCGAAATCAATTATCAAAACAGAGGCGTAGGTTAACAGTCTGTAAAAGATGTTTTTGTTTCACATATAAAGAAATAAGACAAGGAGGATTAGAGTGGTTGATAGAACACAAAAGACTTTGTAATGAAAATTATGAAGTGAAGATTAGTCTGCCACCACCATCTCGAGCGTGTATCCAATTTAACAAAACAGTTCACCAATATCGGATTCCAGTAGTCATCTACGCAGATTTTGAATCTACGTTAGTACCACAGGAGCTGCCGGACGGTGAAGTGACTAGAAGAACAAAATATCAGTTGCATCAACCCAACAGTTTTTGTCTAATAGTGAAATCAACCTTGTCTGAAAACCAATTGCAAAACTATGGTTTAACATCCACTCCAATACTTTACCGTGGTGAAGAAGCCGCTAAGTATTTCGTAGACCAGTTGTATGACATTGCTGAAAAGGTACAACGCTTGTATGGTAATGTCGTACCTATGGAACCTTTGAATGAGAATCAACAAGAAGAATACAATATGGCATCAAGATGTTATCTATGCGAGAAGAGCTTCAGTGAAGAAAATCCAAAAGTAAGAGATCACGATCACCTGACAGGTTTATACAGAGGAGCTGCTTGTAATTCATGCAATATAAATTACAAACTGCCCCACTTTATCCCTGTCGTGTTACACAATCTTAGCGGCTACGACTCCCACTTCATTATTCCAGAGTTAGGAAGAGATGATGGTAAAATTGATGTTCTTGCTACAACATTGGAAAAGTACATCAGTTTCTCAAAAACCGTAGGTAAAATTAAACTTCGCTTTGTAGACTCTTATAGATTTATGCCATCTAGTTTGAGCAGATTGTCTGAGAATCTACGAAAAGAAGACCTAAAAGAAACCAGCAAGATTGTACCTGAAGATAAATTGGACTTAGTATTACGTAAAGGAGTATTCCCCTACGACTACATAACATCTACAGAAAAATTTGAAGAAACCAGTCTACCACCGATCGAAGCCTTCAACAGCAAATTAAACGAAAGTGAAATCTCCGTTGAAGACTACAATCATGCTTGTAATGTTTGGAACCAACTAAACATTCAAACCTTAGGGGAATATTCTGACTTTTATATAAAATTGGACGTAACTCTGCTGTGCGATGTGATGGAAGAATTCCGAAACACCTGCTTCTCCGCCTATGGACTGGACCCTCTACACTCGTACACATCTCCAGGATTAGCATGGCAAGCTATGCTAAAGTCAACCAACTGTCGACTGGAACTTCTAACGGATATCGATATGGTGCTCATGATGGAATCTGGTGTACGGGGCGGTTTGACACAAGCTGTAACACGTCATGTCAAAGCCAACAACAAGTACATCCCCGGCTTCGACGAGCAACAACCATCGGTCTACCTTGGCTACTTTGACGCAAACAACCTTTATGGTTGGGCAATGTCAAATCCGCTTCCCTACGCTGACTTCAAATGGATCGACCCGGCCACCATTGGAGACATCTCACAGATTCCAAAGAATGGTCCAAAAGGCTATATTTTGGACTGTGATTTCGAATATCCAGAGCACCTTCATGACCATCACTACGACTTGCCTCTCCTAGCCAAGACTGAAGTTTCACCGACAGGAAGATGGCCAAAATTGATGATGACCTTGGAGAATAAGGATCGCTATGTGGCTCACTACTGGGTAGTTCAACAGGCTCTTGAATTGGGTCTACGTATAGTGAGAATTCATAGAGCAATTGAATTCACCCAGTCTTGTTGGTTGAAACCATATATTGATTCCAACACTGCAAGAAGAGCTGCAGCGACAACAGCATTTGAAAAGGACTTCTATAAATTAATGAACAATGCCATCTTTGGGAAGACCTTGGAGAACAAAAGAAAACACAAAAATGTAAAATTAGTGAGTGATCCTAGGAAATTGGAAAAATTAGTGCAAAAACCAAATTTCGGAACATCCATGATTATAAACGAAAATCTAGTCGCTGTCAGTATGAAGAAAACAACAATAGTCATGGACCGTCCGTTATACATAGGTATGTCGATTTTGGATATAAGTAAAACCCTGATGTATGATTTCCATTATAACAAAATGGTTAAACATTACGGAAGGGAAAACATTGGAGTCGCATACATGGATACGGACGCGTTTATCTACTGGATAAAGACTTTGGACATGTATGAAGACCTAAGGACTTTTCCATACAAAGAAGATTTCGATTTTTCTGACTATCCGAAAAACCATCCAAATTTTAATGAAAAATATAAAAAAGTAATTGGAAAATTCAAAGATGAAGCAAATGGAATGCCTTTAGAAGAAATAGTGGCGCTGATGGCGAAATTGTATTCATTTAAGATGTACCACGAGAACAACACACCGACAGTGAAGAAAGCAAAAGGAGTGAAGACATCTTATTTGAAAAAACACGTGACATTTGACCACTACAAGACTTGTTTGTTTGAAGATACTACGATATCAGCAACATTCAACAATATCCGAAGCTTCAAGCATCAAGTCTACAGTGTCACCGAAATTAAAAAAGCGTTGTCAGCTCGGGATGATAAAAGATACATTATGCCCGACAAAATCCACACTCTTCCTTTTGGCCACTACTCTCTAAACCCTATCAACTAGTAACCTATTCTTCGTCCTTCTACAACTACGACCTTATTCCTTTCTCCTTCCGTAAAAAAATGGGGAACACGGCAAGTCCAACGCCGTGTTCCCCATTTTTTTACACAAGTTTGGATGACCTTGACCCATATAAATGATGTGAATATTTAAAACAACATTCATTGTGATTATACATGTGATACAACAAACATTGAAACCTGCAATATGAAGGACTTAAAGCAACAAATTGTCAACGAACTTCATAAACCTGCAAGAAGAAAGTTTCCACGAAGAAATACGGTGATAAAAGGAATTAATGATTTATATCAAGCGGATTTAATCGAAATGATTCCTTATAGCAAACAAAATAAAGGATATAAATACATATTGACTGTTATTAACTGTTTTTCAAAAATGGCAGATGCTTTACCACTAAAAGATAAAAGTGGCAAAAGTGTTACAAAAGCAATGGAAACAGCTATACAAAGAGACAAACATACTATTAAACATTTACAAACAGATGATGGAAAAGAATATTTTAATAAGGAATTTGCAAATTTAATGAAAAAACACAATATAAACCATTATTCAACCAATTCAGAAGTAAAAGCCTCAATAATCGAAAGATTCAACAGAACTTTAAAAAGTGCAATGTATAAAATGTTTTCCAACAGAGGATCGCACATATGGATTGATATGTTACCAAAACTTATAAACGATTACAATAACAAATTTCATAGGACTATCGGGATGAAACCAAACCAAGTAACTAGTAAAAATGAAAACCTTGTATTAAAACGTATAAAAACGAATACTAAACCAAAAGTTGAAAAACTAAAGCCTAAAAAATTTAATGTGGGTGATAAAGTGCGAATAAGTAAATATAAAGGTGTATTCAGTAAAAGATACCTGCCAAATTGGACCAATGAGGTTTTTACTGTATTCAAAGTACAACCTACAGTACCTGAGACATATATTTTAAAAGATAATAAAGGACAATTGCTTGAAGGAGGGTTTTATGGACATGAAATGTTAAAATCAACAGTAGGCGATGTATATTTAGTTGAAAAGGTGTTGCAACGGAAAAAAGATAAGGTCAAAGTACGATGGTTAGGATTTAATAAGACGGAAGATTCTTGGATACCTAAAAAGGATTTGATATAACGATAGAGAATCATTTTAGGTTGAACCATTACAAAGGATGGAGATAGTACCACAAAAAGAGAGTTTTACTATTAATAATATAGATGAACTCACAGTGGATAATTCAGAATTCAATAGTGGGAAGCATGGCAATTTGTTACCAAACACCGTTCGTTGTCTGGTTACCGGACCTTCCAACTGTGGAAAAACTAATGTAGTATTCAATTTGATTACAAACCCTAAAGGATTACGATTTAACAATCTATATGTATTTTCAAAATCACTACAACAACCAAAGTATCAATTATTGGAAAAAATACTGACTAATGTGCCTGAAGTTAAATATTTAAAGTTTAATGCAAGCGAGAGTGTCATGCAGCCACAAGAAGCTAAACCATTCTCCGTGTTTATATTCGACGATGTATCTTGTGAAAACCAAAACACAATAAGGAATTACTTCGCTATGGGTCGACATAACAACATAGATAGCATTTATATTGGCCAAACTTACAGCAAAATACCTAAACAACTCATTAGAGACAATGCAAACATGTTAATTGTATTTAAACAGGACGAAACCAACCTAAAACATATATATTTTGATCATGTAAATGCGGATATGACATTTGAACGATTTAAAGAGTTGTGTGGAAAGGCTTGGGCTGAAAAGTATGGGTTCCTAACAATTATGAAGGAACAACCGCTAAACAATGGTCGATACAGGATAGGATTTGATAAATTTATATTAATACATTAAACGTGGTATAACACATTCATTGTTGTACAACACGTCTTGCTACAAACATGGTTAACCAAGAAAAATTAGTAAAAGAAATAAAATCACTTAGTGATTCTATTCGGGCTAAAAACAGAGCATTGAAACTAGGTATTAGCGAGAGGGAGAAATTCCTTGAATCTACTTTTAAACCTATTACTGAACCCTTGAAACAATTAAACAAAAAATTTGCTAAACCTGTATTGGAAGGAGATGCGATTGCACCTATTACGAAGTTTGAAAGAGAAAATGTAAAATCAGAAGATTTTAGTGATGAAGACCTGGAATCCTCTACGTATAGTGGTTTTACCGGTGGAGAACCCGAAAGAGAGCTAGAATCACCGGACTATAGTGGAATAAAAGAATTATATGAAGTAAAAGCCAAAAGAGGACATGAAGTTGTATCAACTGCTAGTGAAGAGGAAAAAGAAGAAGAGACAAGGGAAGGTCCGTCAAACATAAGCTTATTGGGTGAAAACATTCATAACAAAGGACCTTTAGGAAGGAAATACATGGTAAAAATGTTACTCGGAACAATTCCTAATAAGAATTACCATAGTTATGGAGCGAGATTAACAGAAGACGGTTTAATGATAGGTAATAGCCCGTTAAACGTTGACGAACATGATAATATTGTCATTGGTGATCAAAGGTATAAGGGCACAAAAGGATTATTTGAATTATTATTTGAAAATAAGCCTTCAATATCGGTAGTGAAAGAAAAAGACATGGAAGCATATAAAAATATTTTGGAACAGACAAATGCATATAGGAGAAAGTATTTACCTGACCAGCCTCCTTTTAGATCTAAGTCTTTAAAATATAAAGAATTTGTATCCAAGTTAATACCAACTAGAAGACAAACAATGCCGTTAACACAAAGAAAACCTGTAAAACGAAGATTTATGGCATCCACTTTGGATGTAAGTGCTCAGGAACGAAGAAAAAGAAGTAAGTCCGTTACGGGTACAGGTTTAATGAAGAAACTATATAACACAAATGTGATTTATTACAATAATATCAATAAATTGGTGGATAGAATGAAACTAATACATGAAGCTAAAGAAGCGGGTCATACTGGATTGGAAAACGAATGGGTGGCTTTAGTGGATGAACTCCGAAACCGTGGGGTAATCTCATAAAAATGCGTTACTCCCTAGAATACTATTCAGTTGCACCATGAGTGTCGACAAGTTCGGACGTTACTCCTCGGATGGGTTATATTATGCCAATAGTTTAAAAAGAAGTGCTGGTTTACCACAAACACCTGATGGAGATTATGATATGAGTAATAAAAGGTTAAAAAACATAAAAGATCCTACGGATGAAAACGATGCAATAAATCTAAAAATATTAAAGGAAAAGATATCGCCAACATTAAGACTACAAAATAACACATATGACGCAGAAGATCATAGAATCATCAACGTTGGTAAACCAAATCAAAACGGTGATGCAATAAACAAAGGTTATTTGTCATCTGAATTAAAAAAATACGTTAAAATTCAATGGGAAAACGTATAGTGCCAACAATAAACGTATATCCAACGTAGATGACCCTAAAGATGCAAAAGACAGCGTAAATAGACGCTATTTACATTCTTTGATACCTGAAAAGACAAAAGATGGATTTTCTTTTTATAAATTTGTTATTAACGATATAGGTTATCCAAAAAATGAAAATGATGCTGTAAATCTCAAATATATAAAAGATCATTGTGTCATACGTGATGTGGGAGTTATCGATTGTCTTGGCAATTGTTTGGCGAATGTAAAAGATGGTTCAGCACCATCTGATGGTGCAACAGTGGGTCAAATGAAAGAGACTTTAAAACAAGAAACAACTGGATTTGCAAAACGGGATGAAGTATTATCAAAGCAAGGGGATGACTTTATTCAAGGTAATGAAAAATTTCATTTATTGACATACAAAAACGCTTATTGGGATTGCAGGCATGGAAGGTTATCAAATGTGTCATGGGGTCATGCAGATAGAGACGCGGCTGCCTTAGGACAAACAGTACATCTAGATCCAAATAATTACCATGCGTTTTTTATATGTAGTAATAAAAAATTAACAAACATGGCGCAAGGAAGAGAAGCAAATGATGCTGCAACTGTAGGACAGGCTATCACATTATCACAAATGGATAATAAAGTGTATACTTGTAATAATAAACGTATAACAGAGCTTAAAGACCCTGATCATGCAGATCATGCTGTAACTGTTAATTTCCTTGTAAAAGTAATAGGTAATTTATTATTTGATATGCACAATTATATTGCAGATAAAACATATACTTCGCTTGATGAAAACTTGAGAGGAAGATGGATAAAACAGGAAATTGTTAATAAATACTTTTATAACCCTAAAACTATAAAATTTAGAACTTCTAACATTGCTAATTGGGGTACTTTTGATATATAACTTGAATATCTTAACAAACAACTTCATTTATGTTTAACTCCTCATAGAGGAAACACATATGTTGCGAATTGCAATTATAAAAGACATTAATGACATTTCGGTATATCAGTCCAAATCGGGACATTGCGAGGAAAGGAAGTGGGATCACATCTACAGCGGTTTCTCTGTTAAGTAAAGCTTTAAAACGAATTCCAGTAGGATCCATAGTAAATAGAGCAATAGACGCATTACCATACGAATTTCATATACCGGGAGGTTATCAGTATTGCGGACCAGGAACTAAATTGAAAAAACGACTGGAAAGAGGCGATCCTGGCATAAATAAGTTAGATCAGGCTTGTAAAGAACACGATATCGCATATTCCACGTTTGCCGATTCAAAAAATAGATCAAGAGCTGACAAAAAGCTTGCGGATATAGCTTGGCAACGAGTAAAATCAAGTGACGCTAGCATAGCAGAAAAAGCAGCAGCTTTAGCAGTAACAGCAGGTATGAAGGCTAAAACAGCAGTAGGAGGTGGAAGAAGGAGGAGAAGGAGAGTAAAAAGGAGGTCAACCACAAGAAAACATGGAGGAAATATAAAAAGAAGACGACGATCTACAAGAAAAGGCAGGAAGAAGCCCACCGTGTGGTCAATGGTAAAAAACGGGGCAGGTCTTTACCTAAGACCTTATCGTGCATATTAAATGAAAGAAATCAATTGGTCATACCACATAAAGCATTAACCAATATTGAATTATTTAAATATATTTCCTGTTTAAAAATACCATTTTTCCGCGGAGTGTTTATGAAAGACAGTTTACCAAAGAAAATGTGGCAAAATGAGACTGGAATTGTAAATTTGGATAATACTGAAGGGCCTGGCACCCATTGGGTTTGTTATAAGAAACTAAATAACAATGTATATTATTTTGATAGTTTCGGTAATTTGCCACCACCAAAAGAACTTCAAAATTACTTTAAATCTGCTAAAAACATATATTATAACTATAAAAGAGAACAACCTGATAATACTTCAATATGCGGCCATTTATGTTTGGAATTTCTAGCTAAAAGTATCAGTCACTATTGAGATGTCTTCCTATACGGTATCATTAACAGGAAAATCGTCCACTTTACGAAGTATCCTTTTTCCAGCGTTACGCTTGCAAAAAGGAAGGTTTTGGGAGGCGGCACTATTGGATTTTACAACTTACAACTCTATCCCCAATGTTACGGAAGGTAAAAATAACGTATTGCATTATTATAAGGGAAAGGATGCCAGTGGAAAATTTACAGACTTACAAGAGTGCAGGTTACCCACAGGTTCTTATGAAATTGATCATATAAATGAATTTTTGCAAACTAAAATGGGAAAAGACAATATAACATTAAAAGGTAATAATAATACGATGAAAGCTGAAATTACTTCCAAATATTATATAGATTTCACTCAACCAAACTCAATTGGTGATTTATTAGGATTTTCCAACGATGAGCCTGTTTTAGAACCAGATGTAACACATTCCGGTAAGAAAACAGTAACAATATTAAAAGTCAATAGTATAGACATAACTTGTAACATTATACAAGGTGCTTACAGGGATGGGGCTAACACCCACATCATACATACTTTTTACCCAAGTGTACCACCTGGATTTAAAATTGTTGAAAAGCCACAAAACCTGGTATATCTACCGTTGAACACCACTTTCATTTCAGACATCGTGTTGAGCGTATTGGATCAAGACGGTAACTTGGTAGACTTCAGAGAAGAGCCTATTACGATTAGATTACATTTAAAATCGACACTTTAATACAAAACCATGGGTTTAACATTTAAAAGCGAACAACCTACGGGAAACCGCATTAGTAGCTCTTCAGCTGTGGAGGAGTTAACACGCGAGAACATTCGTTTCTTAGAGAGAATTGGATTAAAATTAACCGAGTATGGATATACTGGATATAGCGCAGGGTCCAACATTCGACGAAACCCTATGGGAAAAAGAATATCACACCCACAACCCTTACACTTCATCGAAATTAAACAATAACGATGAAATTCGTATTCCCATACAAAATCAAGACATTTACACACTACCATGTGAAAGTTACTTGTATATTGAAGGACAAGTTACTAAAAAGGACGGTACTACTGTTGGTACAACAGTTCCATTTATAAATAATCCTATGGCTTTCCTATTTGATGAAATTAGATATGAAATATCAGGTGTAACAGTTGATTCCACTAAAAAAGTAGGTATTACGACAACTTTAAAAGGATTAACATCTATAACACCCAATGAAACCAATTTACTTAAACCTGCCGGATGGGTATTACCTACGATTGACACGATCACTCCAAATCCAAATGGATATTTTGATTTTCATATTCCATTACGTTTGCTGCTTGGTTTTGCTGAAGATTATAGGAAAATAATATTAAACGTTAAACAAGAATTAGTTTTGTTGAGATCTTCTAACGATAAAGACATTATTAAAGCTGCAGATGCTACTACAGATGCGACTTTAGAATGGAAATTAAAATTAGACAAAATTGTATGGAGAGTTCCACATGTTAAATTGGCTGACGAGCATAGAATGCTACTTTTAAGAAAATTAAAAGCCGATCGTGATATTGTTATTCCATTTAGAAGTTGGGAATTTCATGAGCATCCCAGTTTACCTACTACGGATCGACACACTTGGACTGTTAAAACATCGAATTATGTAGAACGAGCCAGGTATATTATATTTGGTTTACAAACAGGTAGAAGAGACGCCATTACTAAACATGCAGGACAATTTGATCATTGTGACTTGAAAAATATTAAAGTTTATTTAAATTCACAATTCTTTCCATACGACAATTTAAATGTGTCATTCACTAAGAAGAAATACAGTATATTGTACGATATGTACGCGAGATTCCAAAGTTCATATTACGGTAAAACAAATACACCTTTATTACCACCTGACAAATATTTCGATGCCTACCCAATAGTTGTAATCGATTGTTCTAAACAAAATGAATCAGTAAAGTCTTCAAGTGTGGATATAAAAATAGAAATGGAATTCAACGATGCTATACCGGCTAATACAACTGCATACTGTTTAATTCTACATGATAAAATCGTAACATACACACCTTTAACTGGAATTGTTAAAAATGTATTGTAAGAACCGGTTTTGTTTCATTCCGCGAGTATAAAAGCAGAGCGTACAGACCGCTCCTCATCAGTTTGTTGCCTACTGTTGTATGGGTAGCATCGTATTCAATATGGCTTCTCCTAGTGGTACACCTGAAAATGTGGTAGATATTGAGAAGGAGATATCTGAGTTTTTAGATCCTCAAGGTCACCAGGAAGGAGGTGAACAAAACGTTTGCGGACAACTTCACGCCAGTAATAATGTTGAAGAAAAAGGTAAAAGAAGAAAGACTATACAAAAGAGAAAAAGGGATATTGAAGATAATATTTCTCCAAACATATTGAGTGAGGTATTTTTGCGAATATTTTACCCAATCTCTTCCAGTTTGGATAAAAGTGTTTTAATCGGTGTTATGAAATCTACAGATTATTCCCCTACTGTAATTTTAACTCATGGACCCAAAATGATTTTGTTTACGGACAGTGCTTGGGAATCGTTTATGAAACATTTGCATCTGCTAGAATGCTATTTAAGTAGTAACATGTTTGGAAGAAAGACAAGGGTAGGACTTTTGGATTCAAATGTGGAAATTGATATCATTAAACAACGTGGTGATCATCAGCTACGGTTTAGAGACACAACAAGACATGATAACAAAATTCAACTTAATCGAGAGGAGTTTTTCATTTTAACTTGTGCTACTGAACCTATAACAAGATACTTGAGACAACTGGTGTTTTCAAGTTCGATTATTAAAGATTATCTGGAAGACACTTTGGACAAACAACCGGACGCACCTATATTATACGGACCTGTGGATACTTCTATATTTAATAGAGTTCCTCATGAAGTACAGATGTGGAGACAATTGGAAAAGTACGCTCAACTACATAAGAAATCAGTAAAACAGGAAGAAGAGGAAGATGGAGGAGAAGAATCAAGTGTTAGTGATGAAAATGAAAATAAGGAAAATATAAAGATGGAAACTTAAATGACAATGGTTAGTTTTTAAAACAATAACCAACATTTTGTGGGGTTAGGCCTATTGGGGACGGTGCCCACGTTAAATATACACCAACGCGCCAACAACTGTACGGCCTGGTATAAAAGTAGTACCTACCGTGGTGTGGAAATCAGTTGACCTCCTGACTTCGTAATGAGCAGACGTGTGACCTTCAAAATGGACAAGGGAGAAGAACAACAAGTAAAGTCCAAGCCTGGTATTATTGAGTTTCAAGCGTTTCGTGGTAATGATGATAGATTCATTATAAAAGAACTTGTGTTTTTGGACATGAATACAAGTGTTCCTTATTCGTTTTTATTTAAACCACCATGTTCTTATTCGTCTTTAACTAGTAAAGCCGCTACTACCAACAGATGGATTTCAAAACACTTCCATCATATCGATTGGTATGATGGTTTTACAAGTTACACGGACTTGTATCACATTATGCATCACTTTTCAGACAAGTTTACCAATATTTACACAAAGGGGCTGGAAAAGAAAAGATGGATCGAAGGATTTACTCATGTTCCGGTTAATGATGTGGAATTGGATAAGAATTATCAATACATGCTGGAAACCATATGTATTTGTACAAAAAGCCCAGAACATGATAAAGATAGACATTGCGCTTTGAAAAATGCCTATAAACTCGCCTCTTACCTTCAAAGTGGGGAATTGGGGAGTGGTGGGGGTAACGGAGAGTATATAAGTGGGGAGCAGACAGGGACCTGGCATGAGTATTACTCGAGATTCCGAGACGACAACATCTCCGAGCAAGAAGACGATCTGTAACCTGACCATGGCATCTCACCAGTTCCTTCAGACTTTGGTCGAGCAGTTCAATGCTCACTCCAAGTCAACAATATTACCTGTAAAGAAGTGCTCGGAACTAAAAGACGAGAAGCACTACATAATCCATGCTATGAAGAAGATGGAGACTACAGTTGGGGAGGCCATCTGCTGCAGTCTCAGCGAGGCACCGTTTACTCCGGGGGATGAACCAAAGTTCCAGGTGTACCTGCCCAAGAGATTCGTCCATCTTCTACAAAACGAGGATCTTCGCTCTATTCAACCAGGGTGTCTATACCTGGTGTCCCACGGCTGCACGGGTAGCAATTCTACAGAGTTGACCATCCACATCGCTGACAAGCAGCAGTGTTAGATTTAAGTTTTAATGTTGTACATATGTTGTTGTTGTAATGTTTTATAAATAAACGAATCATAAAAGACAAAAAAAATAAAAAAAAAACAAAAAATGCAACATATCAATATGTGACAGACTTCACGTATTGATATGTTGCATTTTTTTTAAACTTCGCCGGTGACCTTGACCTTTGACCTTTGCATTTCACAATTACCCCCACTACTGCACTAGGATTCAAACCTGCTTGGATGCGAAAAACGGCCAGTCTGTTGCCAACTAGCAAACGATGAGCACCTTGTACGAGCTTTGCATACAACGAGTTATAACTCACAAGGACTTGTTCCCAACATGTTTACAAGACAATATCCCACTAACAATAAAAGAAGATGTCAAACGCTACAGGAGGGAAAATACAGGGTATTCGGAATACTCCTGGTATAAGTTCCACGACGGGGAAAAGTTTTGTAGGCCTTGTGGCGAGGCCGCCGTCAGAGACCTTCGGCGATTCGTACAGGATGGTGGTATAAAACAATTCGGATTTCTAGCGCCACTGTTTCGATTTGAAAATTACAAGGACACCTGCGCTATTTGTTCCATTCCATTGTATCGATGGAAAAAGTTTAGAACTGTTTAATTGGATTTTCTATACCCCCACCACTATTACCCCCACCACTTTTTCATGTACCTCCAAGCGCTGTGCCTCGGCTTCATTTCTACTCCAGCAGCCAACCTAGCAACATCAAGATGTCTCTGAACGTTAGTTGCGCAAGTTACGAGGAGGTGAGCATCAAGACTCAGCAGGAGCTAAACGACTTATACAAGGAGTTGCAGCTGATGGTGGCACGAGGCTACCGTATAAATGTGCAAGTTTACGCTTGCAATATACGGAACACCCGGCAGTCAAAGGAAGAGCCTGGACACTCCTCGACGGCTTCCTCACCAGCGTCCATGAAGACCGAGCCAGACAACTTGGACTACTTCAGCTGACTAGCAGTTGTATTTCTTGTCCTAACCATTGTAGAATATGTATATTTTTTCATTATATTAAAGAAGTAAAAGAGCAAAAACACCTATCTTGTTACTGACATATAAGCTCAGTAACAAGATAGGTTTTTTTAAAACACAATTTGGATGACCTTGAAACTTCCCCCTCCACTGCTTTGTTACCCCCACCACTTGACTATTGGTGTACATGGCACATCGCAATTGGAAACCTCATTCCATCTTCAACAGCCACACCGACAACATCAACAATGGCAAACCTACCAACAGATGAAAGATGTCCTCACGCATGTTGTGACTTCGTCCACGAGTTGGAGAAGAGGATGCAGGAGAGGGCGATAAGAAGAAAACAGATCCACTCAGAAAATATCATGATAGTCAACGGCTATCTTTTATTGTTCGGCCTTATTATGGTTGTACTTTTCATACTGTACGGCATAGTCACATGTGTCGGCAAGGTTGCAGAAGAAAACGCTCGCCACCATCAATTGGAAAGTTTCAATGTTACTTTGTAAGTTTTCCTTTTTTTTTAAACTCCGTTTGGATGACCTTGAAAATTCCCCCACTACTCCACCACACCCCCCACCACTTCACCATGTTCCTGCATGAGCATCACATCAACCGTCATTCCTTGTCCGACAAGCAACCATGGCAGACAACAACACCATCAGCCAAGCTGACTCCACTACTGATGTCGGTACAAGTACGGGTTGGACACTGTCGATCGATAGTGTACACTATTTGGAGTCAATTTGCGAACGTATGAAGGAAATACTGCGGGACAACCCTGGGATCATAATACAAATGAATTTAAATTATGATTGGTCCCAAGTTAGAATGCAAGGGGACGACAACAACGGTCAACAATCTCCACAATATTCGCCCATGTCCCCGATCTATCCTTACGGCGAGTCTGACGTCGATGAAGATGAGGCTGATGAAGATGCAGGGGACAACGAGGCTGAAGAGGAGTAAGCTTCATTCCTTTTTTTTAAAACCTAAATTGGATGACCTTGAGAATTCCCCCTCCACTATTTCCTTTTTTTTTAAACCCAAATTAAATGACCTTGAAAATACCCCCTCCACGTACTTTTGGTTTACCCCCTCTACTTTTCAATACTGTTACCACAGTCTGTAGCTCACATCATTCCTTGCTTAGCTATCATGGCGGACAGCACTCTTTCTCGAGTTGACTCCACTACGGATGAAGAATGGCCATTTTCCTGGAATGTTCATCTGCAAGACTCGGCAGAAGTGGATATGTTGCATGAGAAATTGGTGTATGTATTAAACGAAAACCCCAACATTGAATGTAGAATGACTATGGATTTCGATGCGACAGGGGTCCACACTCAACCTTCCACTTCCAGCCAGCCTGAACCTCAGCTACAGCCAAAGAACTTTACACATCTTTACACTCCAATACGGCCGGAGGATGTGGTTATCAGCGAGGCAGACTCTACTACAAGTTATATTGAACCAAAGAATTGGAAGCTTGTTGTTGACACCTTACACAAGGTCGACTTAGTATGTGACAAATTAAAGGAATTGATGATGCAAGATCCTGGTCTTCGTTTTAAAATTGATTTGTTTTTCATCTGGGGAGCACCTGCACGGGGCTCTTCGTCTGACAGCTCTCTAAGTACAACGGATGAGGAGGAGGAGGAGGACGACTAGTTATCTTTTTTAAAACTCCGTTTGGATGGCCTTGACCTTTCCCCCTCCACTGAGTTTATTTAAGGTGCACTCTCAATGACTGCAGCATCATTTCATCGCGCACCTTCACCACAGCAACATGGAGAGTCAACTCAACTACTGTTGCGAACGGAAATGTTTTTCATGGCCGAATGACATTGATGTTGCGGATGGCCTGGCGTGTAGAAAATGTGAAGCTTTTGGTCAATGCATGTGTAAGTGCAAGTCTTGGAAGAAGCCGAAACCGGAGTTGAAGACATTCCATGTGTACCAGATGAGAGGGCATAAGTACACTTGTTGCCCTGAACGTTGCATTGAATTCACATTAAAACAGCTAACTGGCTGCAAATTGTGCAACAATCATTTTGCAGGTTTTTGCAAACATTATTTAGGAGCCTGTCAGTACAGATCAACTTGGCATACAGAAGCACTCACTATCAATGAAATCGCTATAGATACACAAGAGTAGTCTTTCTACTCTTTTCTTTTTTAAAACTCCATTTGGATGACCTTGACCTTTCCCCCTCCACTCACCTTAGTTTATATAAACCCCATTCCCACTGACCACAGCATCACTTCATCGTGCTCCCTCGTCAAAGCAACATCAACTATGGAAAGTAAGCGCATCTCATGTTGCGAGCATAGGTGTTTGGAGATACAAGGCGTCACATATTGTGCAAAGAAGCGTTGGGAGGAAGAGACGGGGACAACCTATTGCTGTGAGGATAAGTGTTTCCTCTTACCAAAGTGGCAAGTGGATGGGCTGGCCTGCCGGCAATGTGAATGCTTCGGATGTTGCAGGTGTAGATGCAAGAACCAACAGCTGCCACCGCCGGTACTACAAACTTTCAAAATCTACAAATCCAAATACTTTTATACTTGTTGTCCGCAGCGGTGTATTAAATTTCACTTCTCCAATCTTATCAATTGTCGGAAATGCTACGGACAACCTGATGGGTGGTGCACCTGTTTTCTGGACTCCTGCCGCTACAGATCGGATTGGTTTACAGATCCATTAGAGATTGATGAGGTCGCCCAGGAAGCACAAGAGTAGTCTTTCTACTCTTCAACTTTTTTAAAACTCCATTTGGATGACCTTGAGATTTCCCCCTCCACTTCCCCATATACCTAGAGTACACAGAGCCTGATAGTCAGTCACTCGGTGGCTGTCGTGGGGTGCGCATCGGTGTCGGCGCTCCGTTGTTAAGTGTTCAAGGTCACAGTAACATAAAATTGCGGGCGTTGTACTGGTTCAAGGTCACCTGAGGGATAACCGATTGCCCATTTAGGCAGAGTCATGTCAGAAACTCGAGTTTAACTTGGCACTTTTGCCGTTTCTTGTCGAAAATTCGCTCCAAGTGGTCAAGGTCACGGGGACTCTGACTGAAACTCGGAGCGTAGTGCGAGAAACGGCAAAAGTGCTAAAAAATTTTAAGTTTCTGCGTGACCTTGACCTTAGTGGCGTCGGTGACGTCGTTTTGATGACGTAAGGGGTGATGACGTCATCAGCACGTCATTTCTGTGACGTCATGGGTGTGACGTCATCGAAATGACGTCATTAGTGATGACGTCATCGATTGCGTCATCGATGACGTCATCGATGACGTCATCGGTGAGGTCATTGACCTCGATGACGTCATCCCTCAGGTGACCTTGAACTGGGCCAGCGGCCGCAATTTTACACTACTCAAGCGCCATTGGAAGTCTCCAGACCTTTCACAGTAGATGAGCTGGATGTGGCGATTGATGCTATGCCAATTGGCAAAGCAGCAGGTATGGATGAAATCTTCCCGGAGTTCATAAAACACTTGGGAAAAAAGGCTAGACAGTGGCTTCTTGCAGTTTTTAATTCCATAAGGGAAACCGGCGACTTGCCTGGTATATTTAGAAGATCGAAAATAATAGCTGTCTTGAAGCCAAATAAAGATCCACAACTGCCAGAAAGTTACCGACCCATAGCTCTTCTTAGTGTCTGTTATAAGCTGCTCGAGAGGTTGATATACAACAGAATCCTCCCTGTTCTGGATTCCAGCATCCCCGTCGAACAAGCTGGGTTTAGGCCTGGGCGCAACTGTTGTGACCAGGTTCTAGCTCTTACTTCCTTCATCGAGAATGGGTTTGAGCGAAAACTGAAAACCTCTGTTGCTTTCTTAGATCTTACAGCAGCTTATGACACTGTCTGGAGAAAAGGCCTTCTCATTAAATTTTATAACCTGATTCCTTGCCCTTTCCTGTTGCGTCTCCTCAACTCGATGCTCTCCAATAGGATGATTAAAGTAGCCTATATTTGGGACGCAAGGAAAGTACTTTTAGGCAATTAAAAGATGGCCTGCCACAGGGGTCAGTGCTTGCCCCACTGCTGTTTAATGTGTATACTGCCGACTTGCCTGACACTTGCTCCTTAAAGTTTGCCTATGCGGATGATATTGCACAGGCTTTATCAGCACAAGGAATTCCGACACGCTGAGGAAGTACTAACAAATGACCTCAAGTTTCAGCACAAGGGATTCCGACACGCTGAGGAAGTACTAACAAATGACCTCAAGACCCTCGGTGAATACTTTAAGGCCTGTAAGCTAAATCCAAACCCAACTAAAACCGAGGTATCTTGCTTTCACTTGAACAATAGACTAGCCCACCAAAAGCTTAAAATCGTATTTGACGGTGTTGAGCTAAAGCACAATGATCACCCACAGTACCTGGGAGTCACTTTAGATCGGTCTCTCACATTCAAAAGCCACCTACAAAAGACAGCAGCCAAGGTAAGAGCTAGGACTAACATTGTCCATCACCTTGCTGGCTCCACATGGGGAGCTAATGCACAAGCTCTGCGAACCACTGCTTTGTCCCTGGTTTACTCAACCGCAGAGTACTGTGCTCCCGTGTGGCTGAACAGTGTGCATGTCAGAGAGATCGACGTCCAACTGAACAGGACTATGAGAGCCATAAGTGGTACACTCATGGCAACACCTGTACCCTGGCTCCCAGTGCTGTGTAATATCGCTCCACCTGAAATAAGACGAAGGGAGGCACTTACTAGGGAATATAATAAGATCGTATCCAATCCACAGCTACCCATCCATGATTACCTACCCCAGGAGACGGGCAGATTGAGGTCCCGAAGACCACCACTGCGGACAGCATCCCAGTTGACGGAGACAAACTTTTCCATCCATACCGACTGGACTTCCTCCTGGGACTCTTTCCAAGGCCGGAATCAATTTTTAATTGCTGACCCAACCTTAGCAGTAAGTGGTATGGATCTTCCTCGGAAGCAGTGGACCGTTCTCAATCGATTCCGCACTGGTGTGGGAAGATGTAATTATTGGAAATACAAATGGGGAATGACAGAAGACCAGTCATGCCGCTGTGGAGCGGAGTTGCAGACTATGACTCACATAGTCAATGAGTGCCCTTTGAGTGCTTTCCCCGAAGGATTGATTGGGCTGCATTGTGCAAGTGAAGCTGGGCTGCAATGGCTTAGCGCCCTGGATTTAGCTTTGTAAAGAGAGATCATAACTTTATGTTTTTAGTTTAGTTTTTAAATTTTTTGACGCAGGTGCTAAGCACCTCAGAGAATGTATTATATTTTTCTGAAGTTGGTGGCTGGCTATTAATGCCATACGATATATATATATATATATATATATATATATATATATATATATATATATATATATATATATATATAGTCTACCAACATTTCAAAATGAAATAGTTTGAATGCCAATTTGGTCTTCAGGATTGGAATCACTTTTCACAAGATATGCATTTCATTACTACATAAAAAATATTAAATAAACAACTTAACTATTTGAGATACAATCAACGTTTTGTCACGCAATTTTAATATAAAAAATATTTCTATTTTGACATATCAATAAAATGTTTCTACGATAAAGTATCTTGTCGACCAAAAGTGGTGGCTTCTTTTTCCTAACTGGGGAACAAAGCTTCTCTGCACGATAAGGTGTATGATAAATATAAACCGCTGCGTTTTTCAGAAAGCATTTTCGTAGCTCAGTTTTCGAGCGAGGCTTAGATGCAATAGAGTCAATGGTCCAGCGTATTTTTAAGTTGTAAGTGACGAGCAGTCTCTCACTATACCCGTTTTAAGTAGGCCTAAGTAAAAAAAAGGAAAGCATGTACTGTATTGGTGGCTGTATATATAGTAAGTTACGCTGTATTAATAGTGTGGAGATGTTTTTTAGACCTTTCTCATTATCATTATCTTGAGACTTTTATACTTCCTGAGATATTGTAGAACAAGTAATTTTACAAAATACAATGCTTTATAAGAGAAGGCTTAAAATCTGTTTACTACCCAAGATAAACAATCTTAAAATCTGTTTACTACTCAAGATAAACAATCTTAAAACATTTATTTATTGACAGGGGCAACAAGTTTTTGACATGAGTTTTGTATTCAAGTCAATTCATTGGCATCACTGGAAAAAAAACTTTTTGCCCTTAGAGAACGTTTGAAAATTTTATATTGGATGCAATAGATTATTACTGCATGTATTGGTACAATAAAATAAACGCATTTATGAAGCATCAATAAAATTGTGATAAAACATATAATTTAAAAAGTTAAAAACTTTTTAGAATCCATCAAACGGTTTGGGGGGGAGGTGAAATATGAGTTGATGAAAGCCAAATAAGCTGCACAGCCGATAAAATGCGTGGCTAAATCATTATTTAGTCTTCAAACAACGATCCTAATCTGCATTTTAATTGAATAATTGCTATCCGGTTAAAACTCTCAATCACATAGTTTGATTCCATTTTAGTAGTGGGGTTTTGCCGGTTCTGGCCCATTTCAAGGCCAAGCGGTTCGAACCGGCAGGTGTGGTTGACAGTGATGGGTGTGTTTTGTAAGTGGGTCAAGGCCATCCGGAGGGAGTTTTAAAAAAGCGGAGCCGCGAGGGGCTCAGTCGGGGCGGGGACTCGGGACGGGTCGGATCGGAGCGGGAGCGGCGGGCCGAGGGAGGGTTGTTTTTTTTTTTTTAGTTTATTTATTTTAATCGAACCCCATCAGTGATCGTAGAATAGCCTCCA
The DNA here is from genome assembly GCA_030545055.2 of Neoaliturus tenellus. Lineage (NCBI taxonomy): Eukaryota > Metazoa > Arthropoda > Insecta > Hemiptera > Cicadellidae > Neoaliturus > Neoaliturus tenellus. The sequence continues at coordinate 6,062,211 of CM061535.1, read as the reverse complement.
CGTCGTTTGCGGCAGTAGTGGTCACCGCATCGCTCTGTACCGGGCGGGAGCAGGTGTTAGTTGTAGGCGTGGAGGAATTGTCTGTGGGACTTGCTGCAGTGTTAGCAGTAGTATCCGTAGTGGAAGTCACTTCAGGGGACCGCACCGGTGAACCCTGTTGTGTGTCCATGGTCGCAAGAGAGACAGATGAGAGCTCTTAGGTGTTTACCGTGTGAGGCGATAGAGAGCAATGAGACACGAGTCGGAGGATGTCCGATGATATAGACCCGGTAAGATGGTGAAGAAGAAGAACTGGACGGGACCGTCAATAGGCGTGAGAAGAGGGAAATGTTGGTACTTCACCATGTCAGTCAAGACTGTCTGTAGAATAGTATCAATAGTACAAGTGTTGCCAAGGTGAGGTGGTGCAAAATACAAAGGGTGAAACCTGAACCGTTTCTTAAGTCTAGCCACCGTACTACGCGGTTTTGAAACTGCAGGTGTAGAATGCTGTTGTAAAATATGTTTTGTGCGCAAAAGTTTCAGCTGTAAAGTGTGGGAAGCCATGATTTTACATGTGAACCGCTTGAGAGTAAGCCGGCAAATGGTCAGCGGCCGCGATTGTGTCTGAATATATAGAAACTAATTAGCATATAAAGCGGAAACACATTTTAAAGTAACAAGCGTTAGTTATAAAAGCGTCAGAGACCTACGGATAGTACCTCACCCGACCGATGCCGCCACCGAAATGGCATGCGCGCGGCGGAAACCCCCCTTTTTATGCGATCGATGAGTCACGTGCGACGCCCCTCCAACCCCCTCCAATCCCCTCCAACTCCCTCCCCGAGAAAACCGCATAAAAGAGCGAGGTTTGCGGGAGCTCGGTTATTTGTCAGTCGGCCGCGGCTACGGTCACAAGAGTCGGAGGAAGAGACGGATAGTTTAAGAAAATTATCGGTAATAGCGGAAGTTAATTAATTAATTATTCAGTTGTAGGATTGCGAGTATCGGCCTGTGGATAAGCAAGTGGGGCCGCAACTGTGATTGATCAGGTAACTACCGTATCATAGCAATAATTGTAATATTAGACGGTAGTAAAGTGTATAAGGTGCAGGTGTGCAAGAAATGCTCCGTGCACGATGAAGTAGGATTACGATACCCATGTGTAAGGCTTAATCTTATGGTGTAGTGTTAACTATAATAGTAGCCGGTTGTAAAGTGTATAACCTGCAGGTGAGCAAGAAATGTCTCTTGTACTGTAGCAATAATCATATTAGTAGACGGTTAGCAAGTGTATTATCTGCAGGCGTGCAAGAAATGTCTCGTGTAATGTAGCAATAAGTATAATAGTAGACGGGTGTAAGGTGTATTACCCGCAGATGTGCAGGAAATATCGCGTGCACCATTGCACAGGTAAATCCTGTAGTGTAGCACTAACTATATTAATATGACCGAGAAGTAGCGGTTAGAGTTTAAGTGTTGTTAAAGTAAGAGAGTAATCTGCATAGTAAGGAGGAAACAGGTGTGTAAGAATGGAACCTGCAAATAATCAGTGTGAGTTGCCTGCACGCGATGTTAATTAGCATACGTAGTTTAAACAAAAATGGAAAATAGACGCGAAAATAAAAGTGTGATTTATAAAATGATTGTTGTAGTGTTAAGAAATAGTGTAAAAAAAATTAAAATGTTAAGTGTTAAAAATAAATCATATGTTATAGTACTATGTGGTATAAACTCACGGATCTGTTGTTTACCGCTGGGGTGCCAGCCCTCTATATGGGCGGCGCGCGAGCTTTCCTTCGTTTATATGCACGCGGATGGTTACTCATGCATGACCCCCCCCCCTCTGACGTCACAACGTCTTAGGTGTAGCGTGTAAGAAGTACCGACCAGGCCAAGGATTATGTGTGCATTTGCAAACAATAGTCTATTGTATGTTAAAAACAAGTTGCGTGTACCGGAGGTTTACTTCCGCTGCAACTATAATTAAGCGTCGGAAGAGGGTGGATAACAATCGACGATAATTATGCTGTCACGCGATGGGGAAAGCTGCGGATGTAATTTGATGCTATCAAATGCAAATCGAGAGGTACAAGGCTCCTACTTGTCAGCGGATGTAATTTGATGTTATCTAATGCAAATTGAGAGATACAAGGCTCCACCTGCGTTTTGCCCGACCCACATGTAACAAAGCACATCCGTTTGGAATTTTCCATTGACGTTGCTGGAAGGTTCCATACCCCCTTAAACCCCTACCGCTGCCCCCACCACTCTGCGAACCGAGAACTACCCCGACGACTATTGCCGCCGCAGTTGGGCTCGGAACTCCGGACGCGGCAGTCCGACCCAACTCAGAGGGCAACTCAAATGTATAAGCGGCCGATATATATTTGAGTTACTCTTGTTGTTAGGCTATTACTATTTAATATTTGTTGTGTGTGTGTGTGTGTGTGTGTGTGTGTGTGTGTGTGTGTGTGTGTGTGTGTCTATGGTTTTTATGCAAAGCGTTATTTGGTTTTAGTCTTAAGATGTGTTAGTTGTAAGGTTTAACTTGCGCATTGCGATGTTAGCATTAAGGTGTGTTATGGTATTATTTATGTTTAAGAAATGTGTTTTTTAATTTTAAGTATTGGGTTATGGTGTGTGTGTGTGTGTGTGTGTGTGTCCATGTCTGTGTTTATCTGTGTACTAATAATTTTTTATATTCCACAGCTAGCTGTTAGGATGGGTAGATTAAATTAAAATGTAAATGTAAATTAAAGAAGTTCGATTGAACTTCATTAAATATGGGTGGGACATGCGCGTTGTGCCCTAGGCAGCGCATTTTTTTATTGTTTTTGATTTTTGTTTTTGATTTTGGTCAGGCAAAAATATGATTGGGTGGGTTTAGATTAAGGGTGGGAGGTTAGAGTTGCGTCTTGCATTACCTGTTCCAGAGTCCCTATTGTAAAATTGGAATGGTCAAGTCCAGTGCCCAGGCCCGAGGCTGGCCGCCCGTATCACAGACTACCAAACTGGATCGCCACGTGCGTGCGGGCCAAAAATCGGGATCCCTAGCAAGACGTAACTTTTTGGGTTGGGATTGGGAGTGTTTGAGGAACACAGGGTGGTGGAGACGGTCCTGGCCGCCTCCATCACCTTGGATCATTATTATTTTTTGGTGACCTTGACCTCAATTCACTCATGCATAACCCCCCCCCCCCCGAGGTCACTTTCACTTGTTGCGTGTGCTGTGTCACTATTTATGCGAGGCCGACTAACGGGTCTGTTTATTCTGGTTCCAGCTGCCAACGCTGCCGCATCAGAGCCGTGTCGACTACTACCACCACTACTTCTACAACTACAAGTACCACTACTACGTCTGCACCTATTGCACCGCCTGTACCGACGAAGAGACTTCGCCTGAAGAATGTGCCGGACCACATGTTGCAGCGGATGGACACACCGCCTTCCTCGTCCAGAACTCCTGCTCCGGCAAACATTCTTCTTCAAGCGATGACTGTTCTTGGGAGCATCTTCTCACCACCTCCGTCACCAACGAACGCGGGGCAGCCTCCAGAAGACCGGTCTGCCGCAATGGGCCCACCGCAGAAGGAGGTGCCTGCAATGCCACCACCGCAGAAGGAGGTAACGGATGTCCCAAGAACTGCTGAGCCTCTTCGTCCGGATACACCTTTACTACTCAATTCTATTCACTCTTATATTTCCTTGCCACCATTAATCACGCCTATTCCTGAATCTACTCCTTCTCGTCCTATCATTCCTGTTTTAGAGCGAAAAAAGAAGCTTTTCAAAATTGCTCCTTCAGAGCGTTATCAATTATTAATGAAAGAGCGACGCAGGGCATTTAAAAATCCGCGTAAATGTCCTGAAGTGCTCTGTAAGGGTCTTAAAAAAGGATTAGTTTGTGGTAAGAAATGTGTTTTAAACGAAAAGTATTGCCGTTTACATGTCGTGAAACACATTTCTGCGCCACAACTGACTGTGGTCTCCCACAAGTCTTACCCTCCCACCAGGTTGAAGAGATTGAAGGAAGGTTTGAGGTACTTTTTTGTAAGTAGAACGGATAAGAGCAATAGAATTGTAATAGGGTGTAACGGCTATAAGTGGGTAATAAAGCTCTCCGTACCTCTTAGAACCAAAAAAGCGATCAATACACTTGATGCGAAAGACTTTCTCTTCAAAGGTGAGGATGGTTGGACTAGGTGGGGGCGAAGTAATTATTAGAAAATCTTAGCTTTTTTCCAAATTCCAAATTGTTGGCAAAAAATAATGGGAGAGAAACCAGCGCTATGATAAGTGCGCTGCGTTTCTCTCCCATTATTTTTTGGCCGCTCTAAGTCCCGTGACCTACTTTCATGTGACCTTGACATTGACCCCCCCCCCCTTCCGGACCGGAACCGGAACCCCCCCCCCCCCCCGCCGCTGATTTTTCATTGACTTGCCTATATAAGAGTGTGGCGGTTTGTGTTGGAGCCATTCCTTGCTAATAATAGTTAGGGCGAACATGTCTCCCCGAGATGTTCCAATATTTTATAATAAATGTACAAAGATTGGAGAAGTATTGGAGGTGGACGAAGAAAACGACGAAGAAAACAATGAAGAAATTGAAGTGCCCTTGTTAAGTGAAAATGTTGTTACAAGAATATTTTTGGATATTAATTCTCCAATGGATATTATAGGAAGGTTTGTAATTGAAGCTATGACATGGATAGAAAACGGAAGATTAGTGAACATAGCATCTCCAATTTTAGTTGATGATAGACCCACCTTTGGTGTATATTGGCGTAACATTGATCTGTTATGGCTATGGGCGGAGGCATATGTGGAGTATTTGCAATTAGAAGAAAATGTAGGGTTTAATCATTACTTTTCGGCTTTGGTTTTAAACTACTAATTTTTAACATCCCACTAAAAAATCATATCCCCCCCCCCCCTTCAAATTTTTACTGTACTGGCGAACGTTATAAAAGCAGCTATCACATGTGTTTGCTCATTATTTGTCTTGTTGCTATACGTTAAACATGTATAAGAGACTGGATTCGTTTTTTGCTGAGCACACAGAAGTTTGGCCGCTATTGTATAGGTTATTTTTGAAAATTGAACAAAACATAATGAGGGATATGGGCATGGGGGTTAGTGTGTTTGTGTACCGTCGTGATGCGTACAAAGTATTGTGTGCATGTCGAGTAAGGATTGAAGTTTTAGAAATACTGTTTCCATGGATGCTGCACGTACGTAATCAGAAGGCATGAAGATAGAGGTGGAAGTGGTTGCAATGCAATACAAGCTGTCTGCGGAAGAGTAATTAGAGCAAGGCAAGTTACAAATTTTTATAATTGACCCCCCCCCCCTTCCAGTCTCCTATATATAAGCGAGGGTTCCACACAATCCTGTTCATTTTTCGTGTAACTGTTACTGGAGCCACATGTTCTTCTTTTAAACCATGTCTCCGAGAGATACCACTTTTATTTACATCACTGAAATGGTTATAGATCGTGAGATGGCAGAAGATGAAGAAGTAGAGCAAGAGGTAAATATTACGTTTGGACAGTTTTTGGAAGAAATAGTTGGAGAATTTTTAAATTTAAATGAACAAATGAACAATGATATTGGACCCGCTTCAAATTCAAATGTATCCTTTATGCACCAACCGGAAGAATTAACAGAATCTGAAGGTGAAGAAGAACAGCAGTCACAACTCTGGAATGCCGCTGCCCATGTTATTGATACTCCGCAACATGAGGAAACAAATTTGGAATAAAAATGGTGGGGGGAAAGATGAGGTAGTAGGCTATTTAAACGGTAGTCTGGCATGAGTAAAAATCATTTGAAAATGGATGAGCGAGCGAGAATGTACAAAGTGTTTTGTGAAGAGTGTGATAGAGTGTGGGTACCACCGGTGAACTCCTTCACATATTATTTTCCACTTCTGGACATAGATGATTGTAAGAAAATCCCAGACATTGGTTATAAGTTTGAAAAGGCTGGAATTCTAATTAGTGTTCATGAAAAATTCCATAATGAATATTCAAGGAAATTAGCATTTGATTTCATGTTGGCAAATGAAGATCTTAAATCTTGCGACTATCCTTATTTTCTTTATAACCATCTTGTTAAAAATGGTGCTAGCGTGACCGTTGAAATATGTATTCGTCATTTTTGGGACAACCGGTAAAGTGGTGGGGGAAAGGGGATAAATATGATGTAGGAGTGAATTTAGTTTTATTTTTACAAGAGCAGCCAACTACGATGCAACGTCCAATTTTGTATCATACGCTTATTTCTGATGCAGAAGAGGAGACCAGAAGGAGAAGAAGTGAACAATCAAGACAAACCCAGGCCAATATCAACATTGAATATTACAGACTTCAATTTCAAATTCCCGGAATGCGACTTGGAGAAAACCGAGTGAAAACTGTCCACGTAGCCGCTAGTTACATAAAACATTTAAAGCTACTATTGGAAGAAAAAAAATCAAAAATTAAACAATTGGAAAATGAAAACAATAAAATGAAGAAAGAACTGTTAAGTTTGAAAAATGTGTGTAGTAATGAAGGTGTGGTTGAAGAAGGTGAAGAAGAAGGAAATGAAATATTAGGATTTTAAGTTAAAAAACATAAAATGATAAAAAAATAATAAAATTAAAAATGTAAAAAAAAGTAGAGGTAGAATAGAGAGCGGGGAATAGATCACTTTGTGGCAATGGAATAACATGTCACTTAGTGCTCTATTCCCCGTTCTCGCGTTAATATTGCTTGGCCTTGACCTATAAAATAGTAGTAGGGATAAGTTATTTAAGCGGGTGGTAGGCAGTAAAACAGTTTAGTACGAATGTTACTCTCATCTACAACACGATGGATAGTCTTTTTGTTATTTGTTTGAGAAAAATAATTTGTGATGATTTCTTATTTAATCACATAATAAGATCAGGAGAATGTGTTATTCCCAATACGGTTAGAAATGCAATACACGAGTATCGAAGAGAACATTATGGATTTGGCATTATTGTTGCTTATAAATTTGCAGATGGGACCCGGCTTTGTCCAGATTGTGCACGAGCAGCTATAGATGATTGGGACGAATTTGAAGTTGAAGGAGGGTACGTTGACCATCGTGTTAAAGCACCGCTAATAAGATTTGTAGCTATGCGGGAAAGATGCACAATCTGTGCACAGGTCTTATGTAAATTTATTAGGTGTAGAACATACTAGAGTAATGGTATGGAGGAAAGGTCTAACTAAAAGTAGTGGGGGAAAGAGTAGTGGGGGAAAGAGTAGTGGGGGTATTGGTTATAAATGTTGCTTGGTAAAGGTTGATTTCATTACTGTCGCAGAATAACTGGAGTAAAGATGTCTTTTCACATGGAGATAAAAACTTTTAAAATTGTCGATGAAGATTGGACATTTGTTGCAAACTTTATAAGATCGAAAGAAGATGATGGAAGTTTGATGAAAGTATTTTGCTACATATTAGAAGGGAAAGATGAACAAGTGGTAAAAGATTATTTAACAAACAGTCAAATATCAACATCCAGCTCGCAATTCATTAAATTTCTAAAAGACAATAATGTGAATGCAAAATTGGAAGTTTGGTTTTTTGTTTAAACAATATGGTGGGGGAAAAATTGAAATGGTGGGGGGAATTGTGTATAAAAGAGGGTTAAAACACAGTAGGAGGTTCATTTATTTGCTAAAACTCTTAAGAAGAACATTGTGGGAAAAATGAGTGAACCAGTGGAAAATTCAACCCCTTTAAAAAGTAAAGGAAAACAAATAACACATCCAAAATTGAGTGCTTTAGGTAAGGAACGGTGTAGGAAAGAAAGAATGGCGTTCCATCAATTGCAACTCATAGTGCCTTCATTGAATGTGTACAATACCAGGATACAAACATTGATGGGTGCAAAGAAATATATTTTGGAACTGTTGGACAAAATTGAAGTGTTAGAAAACAAACTGAAGACGAATAAAACTTCTGGTGTATGGAATTCGCCTAGTGAAATTCCTGTTTTAAAGATCGAGCCTAATGAACTTCCTGATACTTGTGCGTGGAATGCATTTCATGAACCTGATGAAGACTCTCCTATAAAGTATGAACCTCCTGCTGTGTAAAGATGACGGGTAACAAAAAATTAAAAAAAAAAATAAAACAGAAAAAATACAAAAAAATTAGATGTAGAATAGAGAGCGGGGAATAGATCACTCTGTGGTAATGGAATAACATGCCACTTAGTGCTCTATTCCCCGTTCTCGCGTTAAGTTTATTTGACCTTGACCTATAAAAACATGGAGGGGGAAAGTGTTGTGGTGGGGGAAAGTGGATAAATGAGGTTCGACGCGTTGTTGTACTCATTCCGCTCATAATATTCTTGTTTCTCACATCTCGCAGTAGAATCAGAATCATGGCAAGTGGAGACAATGTTTTGGACCTTACTACAACAAAAAAAGGATGAACAACGTTTGAAAGTCCCGAAAAGTCATTTTAAAGAGTCGGCTCAGGTAAGAGAGGCGAGAATAAGACAAAAATACTACAAACTGCAAAGGCTAATACCAGGAGTGCGATTGGGAGAATCAAGGACTAGAACTATCGATATGGCCGCCGACTACATCAATCAACTACTTATTGAGTTAGCCATAAAGAATGAAAGAATACAGCAGTTGGAATATGAATGCAAAAGAATTCTACTACAAGAAGATGAAGAACCTATGAACTGTGTAATGAAAGACAGTCAATAAAGAAGAAGTGGAAGAAGCTACAAAATTATTTAAAATTTTATGTGTTAGTAAAAACAATTGGTTATTAATGGGACTTGATATAAACAGTGATGAGGTTAAAAAAAAAAAAAAAAACAATAAAACAATAAAAAAATTGACATTTAATAATTGGCTGCTAATTTGGACTCACATTAGAGAGTGGGGAATAGATCACTTTGTGGTAATGGACTAACATGCCACTTAGTGCTCTATTCCCCATTCTCGCTTTAGGAGGTGTTGACCTTGACCTATTAAAATAGTCATATAAGTAGCTACACAAGAGAGTCTCCTTTATTCATTCGGAATGGCTCCCGTGGATAACACTGACTATCCTAGGAAACCTATTTTTGAAATATTATATAAAATTCAACAAGAAGATCTCGGCATGGGAGATTCGGATGACGACAACTCAGAAGTGGAAAGTGTTGACAGTATGGAAGAAGAATTAACAAGTGAGGCACCTGAAGATGTGCAAATAGACTTGACAGAGAATGAATACCCACCACCATTGGAATTTGAAGATGTCCATCATGAAATTCCAACATCTAGTCACGATCCTGATGTAGAACCAATACGTCAAAGATTGGTTTTCTGCGCAAGACGATTATTCCCGTCAGATAGCGAAGAAGAAGAAGAAGAAGAAGAAGAAGAAGAAGATTAAAATTGGTGGGGGTAAGATGGCATAAAAAGGCGGTATGAAGAGGACGCGTTTCATTTACCTGTTAAATTTCAAAGGGTAAACATCGCTAAAATGCATCGTTGTGAGATATGTTTAGAGACTTATGAAGATGAAATATTGTTAGACATTCATAAGGAGTTGTATCACAATAGAAATGAAAATTTTACAGTAAGAGAAAATAGAAACATATCTACAGAAGAAGTAACAGCAGGACCATCTAATACACTACCAAGTTTAAGTATTCACGCATTACCCGGTAAAGTGGTGATGCATCACAAAATTCAAAACGAAAATCTGGAATTAGAACAATTTGTTGCTGAAGCTAAACCAATTGTGATCAAGATTTTAAAAGAAGAACTAAAACGATTAAACTTTATTAAATTTGGTTTGATTTTAGACGCCATGTTTATCAATGTAGAAGAAGAAATGTCACCAAGAGGATTTATAACAAAAAATCGAACCATCATGGCTAATTCGGATATTGATTCAATAATAGAAGATTGTTTTGAAGAGATTTTGACGAAAATTCAAGAACACGAAGGAAGAGGATCAGGTTGGAGTCTGGTTAGCGTCGTAGGTATGGACATAAGAGTTCACAAGCATGGTTATGGGCTGATGGGCAGCAGTTATATTGCACTCCCGAAAAGGATCAAAGATACAAAATCATGTGTAAATGTGGAAAATGAAGATATGGAATGTTTTCGATACGCCATGACCTCAAAATTTGTAACACGCCATGCGCAAAGACCTGGCGTCGAATATGAGAACTACAGATATAGATATAATTTTCAAGGTATGTCTTACCCGGTAGGGTTGAAGGGTATTTCAAAATTTGAAAAACAAAATCCCGGAATATCAGTTAACGTATTTGCTTTGGACAGTTCCAATAAAGTTTATCCTTTAAAAGTGGTGAAGAACGAGCTTGCAGATCATACGGACTTGTTGTTACTTACAAAGGATGAAGTGTCACACTACGTATGGATAAAATCATTTGAAAGACTCGTCAACAAGCAGCTATCAAAAAATGAACATAAAAAAGTAATTTGTAAAAGATGTTTTTGTTTTAAAGAAGAAAGAAATGGAGGCCGAAATTGGTTACAAGAACATAAACAACTGTGTAATGAACACTTTGAAGCAAAGATTATCTTACCACCATTAAGTAAATCATACTTACAATTTGAAAAGGTGTTCCATCAGTATCGCATTCCTATAGTGGTATATGCTGATTTTGAATCAACACTTGTCCCTATTGAAGATGAAAATGTTGAAGCAAGGAAGAGTATAAAATATCAAATGCATAAGCCTAACAGTTTTTGTTTATTGGTTAAATCTACATTGGCTGAAGAACATTTAAATGGGTACGGATTAACGTCAAGACCCGTGGTGTACCGTGGTGAAGATGTTGCTGCGACATTTCTTGATCATCTATATGAAATAGCTAGGAATGTAGAAAATTTGTATAGTGATATTGTGCCAATGATACCTATGGATGAAGAAGAAGAAATTCAACATGAAAATGCCACCCATTGTTTTTTATGTAAAAATGAGTTTACTTTGAATAACTACAAAGTTAAGGATCATGATCATCTTACAGGATATTATAGGGGTGCGGCATGTAACGGATGCAACATCAATTACAAGATTCCTAGAAATATACCTGTAATACTGCATAACCTTAGCGGTTATGATGGTCATTTTATAATACCAGAATTGGGGAGAGATGACGGTGCGATTGATGTTATCGCGGAAACAACTGAAAAGTTTATAAGCTTTAGTAAGAAGATTGGAAATATAAAATTACGATTTTTAGATTCGTACCGGTTTATGCCGTGCAGTTTATCGAGACTTTCAGAAAACCTCAGGAAAGAAGATTTAATAGAAACAAGAATGATTGTGAATAACGATAAATTGGATCTAGTTCTTCGCAAAGGTGTTTTCCCTTATGATTATATCGACAGTTTGGAAAGATTTGAAGAAACCTCACTTCCACCTAGAGAAGCTTTTAAGAGTAAATTATACGAAGAGGACATCAGTGAGGAAGATTATCAACACGCTTGTAAGGTATGGAATGAATTAGGGATGAGAACTTTGGGAGAATATTCAGATTTCTACGTTAAATTGGATGTGACACTATTATGTGACATAATGGAAGAATTTAGGAATACCTGTTTAAAAGCATACGGATTAGACCCTCTTCATTCGTACACAGCTCCCGGATTGGCATGGCAGGCCATGTTAAAAGAAACAAACTGTAAACTTCAACTACTAACCGATATAGATATGGTGTTGATGATAGAGTCTGGTATCCGAGGAGGATTAACGCAAAGTGTAACCAGATATGTAAAAGCCAACAATAAATACCTCCCCAACTATGACGCGTCACAACCAAGTACATTTATAGGTTATTTTGACGCGAATAACCTATATGGATGGGCTATGTCAAAACCCCTTCCATATGATAATTTTAAATGGGTTGATCCAAATTCGATTGATAACATCGCCGATATCCCTAAACACGGAGATACCGGTTACATCTTTGACGTTGACTTTGAGTACCCCGAACATCTTCACGACCACCATTACGACTTGCCGCTATTAGCAAAAACAGAAGTATCTCCGACTGGTAGATGGCCGAAATTAATGATGACACTCACCAACAAGACGAGGTATGTAGCACATTATTGGACAGTACAACAAGCGTTAGAGATGGGATTAAGAATTACCAAAATTAACAGGGTGTTACAATTTTCTCAATCCTGTTGGTTGAAATCCTATATAGATAACAACACTAGAAGAAGAACTGCAGCGACGTCCAATTTTGAAAAGGATTTCTTTAAATTGATGAATAATGCTATATTCGGCAAAACATTAGAAAACAAGAGGAATCACAAAGATTTAAGATTGGTTAATGATGCGACAAAATTACAAAAGTTGGTCCAAAAACCAAACTTTGCATCTTCAATAATTATTAATGAAAACCTTGTTGCCGTTTCTATGAACAAAATTTCAATTAAGATGGATCGCCCTGTTTATGTCGGAATGTCCATTTTAGACATATCAAAAACTCATATGTACGATTTTCATTATAATAAAATGGTGAAACATTATGGAAGAGAGAACATTGGAATCGCATACATGGACACTGACGCATTCATCTATTGGATTATAACCAATGATATGTATGAAGACCTACGCACTTTTATTTATAAAGATGATTTTGATTTTTCTGACTATCCGCAACACCATCCTAACTACGACAATGGAATAAACAAGAAAGTCTTAGGAAAATTCAAAGATGAAACCAATGGTGCGCCTATGGAAGAGATTGTGGCTTTGATGTCCAAGCTTTATTCGTTTCAACTATACATAAGTGAAAAAGAAGAACATCAAGTTGTGAAGAAGGCAAAAGGCATTAAAACATCATATCTAAAGAAGAATGTACAATTTGAACATTTTAAAAGATGTCTGTTTGAAAATATAGAAACCACAGCAACTTTTAATACGATAAGAAGCTTTAACCATCAAGTTTACAGTGTTAAACAAACCAAATGGGCGCTAAGCTACAAGGATGACAAGAGGCATATCCAGCAAGACAATATACACACTCTTCCCTTTGGACATTATTCATTAACTCCTATCGACCAATAAAACCTGTTCTTCGTCCTTTCACCTACTTCCTTTTTTCCTTTCCGTAAAAAAGAGGGGAGCATGGCAAGCCCAATGCCATGCCCCCTCTTTTTTACACAGCTATTATTCGGCCTTGACCCATATTTGTTAATAATATAAAAGAAGACAAACCAGTCTGAGGATTAGTATTTTTTCAACCGGCGTGGAAACAACATCTAAGAATGGAAGGACTGAAGGATAAGATTGTACATGAACTTCATAAACCGGCAAGAAGAAAATTTCCAAGAAGAAATACAATTATTAAAGGAATGAACGATCTCTACCAAGCCGATCTCATCGAAATGATACCGCATAGTAAATTAAATAAAGGATTTAAATATATATTAGCGATTATAGACTGTTTTTCCAAGCTCGCTGACGCTTTACCGCTTAAGGACAAGAGTGGGAAAAGTGTTACAAAAGCTATGGAAACGGCTATTAAAAGAAATAAACTTGTCATAAAACATTTACAAACTGATGATGGAAAAGAATATTTCAATAAGGAATTTGCAACATTAATGAAAAAATATAACATAAATCATTATTCTACAAATTCGGAAGTCAAAGCTTCGATAATAGAACGATTCAATAGAACGTTGAAAGGAGCGATGTACAAAACATTTTCCAAACGAGGATCGTATGTGTGGTACGATATATTACCGCAGCTTATAAAAGAGTACAATAACAAATATCATCGCACTATTGGTATGAAACCTATCCAAGTAAATAGCGGCAATGCTAAGCTTGTTTTGGAGCGTATTAAAAAAAATACGGCTCCCAAAATTGAAAGATTAAAACCTAAAAAGTTTAAAGTAAACGATAAGGTGCGTATAAGTAAATACAAAGGGGTTTTCAGTAAGAGATATCTACCAAACTGGACTAACGAAGTATTTACAATCTACAAGGTGCAGCCGACAATACCAGAAACGTACATTTTAAAGGACAACAAAGGTGAACTACTTCAAGGCGGATTCTATGGGCATGAACTATTGAAATCAACAGTTGGCGATGTATATCTTGTCGAAAAGGTTTTACAAAGAAAAAAGGATAAAGTTAAAGTCCGTTGGTTGGGATTTGACAAGAGTGAAGATTCTTGGATTCCTACAAAAGACTTGGTATAATACTTTGATAACTCATTATGTGTTCAACCTTTAAACAAGATGGATATTGTACAGCAAAAGGAACGATTTAATATTAATAACATAGATGAATTGACAGTGGATAGTGACAAGTTAAACCGTGGTAAACATGGGGAATTACTACCAAACTCCATAAGATGTTTAATAACCGGTCCTTCAAATTGTGGAAAAACAAATGTTGTTTTTAACCTTATAACTAATCCAAAAGGACTACGTTTTAACAATATATACATTTTTTCAAAATCTTTGCAACAACCTAAATACCAGTTGTTGGATAAAGTATTAGCGAGTGTACCAGAAGTAAATTTCTACAAGTTTAATGCCAGTGAAACAATTATGCAACCAAACGAAGCTAAACCATTTTCTGTATTTATATTTGACGATGTATCATGTGAGAATCACGACACAATCAGAAGTTATTTCGCAATGGGAAGACATCATAATATTGACAGTATTTATATTGGTCAAACCTACAGTAAAATTCCAAAACAACTTATAAGGGATAATGCTAGCTTGCTGATAATATTCAAGCAAGATGAAACAAATTTAAAACACATATATAACGATCATGTCAATGCGGATATGACATTTGATAAATTTAAAGAGATGTGCGGCAAAGCGTGGGCTGAAAAGTACGGCTTTCTCGTCATTATGAAAGATGAAGCTATAAAAGATGGAAGATATCGGATAGGGTTGGACAAATTTGTATTAATCCATTGATTGAACGGCGGTACGTCTAGTAATGAATCAGACTTCACAGTGTAAACATGGTGAATCAGGAAAAACTATTGAAAGAAATAAAATCACTCAGCGATTCTATTAGGATGAAGAATCGCGCATTAAGGATGGGTTTAAGTGAACGAGAAGAATTTCTGGAGACTACATTTAAACCTATTACGGAACCATTAAAACAGATATCAGAGACCATTGGTAAACCTCGTTATGAAGGAGATGTTTTAGTACCAGTTTCTAAACAAGAAGTACAAGCTTTAAAAAAAGACGACGATGATTCATATACAAGTGCTAGTGAATTTTCGCAAGAAGAAACAAAAGAAGAAGAAGAAGAACCAATTATTAAAAAAGAAGAAGAAGAAGAAGAAGAAGAAGAACACCCAATACCTGAAGCAGAACAATCGATTCCAAATCTAACTCAATTGAGTAGCGATATATTACAACATGGACCTCTTGGAAGGAAATACATAATGAAAATGTTACATGACATGAAAGCTAACCCTAATTTAAGCAAATCACACGTATACGGAGCAAGGATTGATGGGAATGAATTGAAAATCGGTGATTCAAAGCTTGAAATAACTCAGGACGATTACATCATTATCGGCGAGCATAAATATAAAGGAACAAAAGGGTTGTATGAATTAATTTTTAAAAACATACCACTAAGGTATTCAATCAAAGATTTAAATGTTTTTAAAGAAATTCTACAAAATACCAACGCTCATAAAAGGAATTACTCAAAGGATGCGATGATTAATCGTTCACGTGCAACGAAATATAACATCGTTATTAAAAAGCTATTTCCACCACGAAAATTGCCAACATTGCGTACCGCACCGGCGCTAAAACAACCGCTAAAAAGAAAATCTTTATCACTTATGGATTTATCACTTCTTGAACAACATGGGAAAAAGAGTAAAGGAGATACTTCAACATCTGGTAAAGGACTTATGAAAAATCTGTACAACACAAATGTGATCTACTACAGAGACATCAATAAATTGGTTGACAGGATGAGACTATTACATGAAGCCATGGAAGCCGGTCATACGGGATTAAATAATGAATGGGTGGCTCTGGTTGATGAACTTAGGAATCGCGGCATAGTTGTATAATTGTCCGCGGATATATATAAAAGAATTGTAAGCGTATAATGTATCAGTTCTAACATGAGCGTCGACAAGTTCGGACGGTACTCCGCGTTAGGGGTGCAGGTTGGAGAAAACAGAAAACGAAGTGGATTACCGCAAACTCCTGAAGGTGACTATAACATAAGTAATAAACGTCTAAAACTAGTTAAAGATCCAGAAGAAGATACCGATGGAGCAAATTTAAAAACAGTTAAAGAAGCTACTTCAACATCGTTGAAATTGGACAAGAATACTTACGATGTCAAATCACATAGAATAATTAATGTTGGTAAACCTAATGACAGTTCTGATGCAATTAATAAAGAGTATTTATCATCTGAACTTTCAAATACTTTAAAATTGCAGTGGGGTAATAATTTAAAGGATGGACAAACATACGATGCTGGGAATCATAGAATAACAAACGTGGCAAATCCAAAAAATGATAAAGATTCAGTTAATAAAGAATATCTACATTCTATAATACCGGAAAAGACTCAACGCGGATTTTCTTTTTATAAATTTATTATAAATGACATTGGGTACCCAAAGGAAGACGGGGATGCTGTAAACCTGAAATACATCAAGGACAACTGTATTTTACAAGATGGTGATGAAATCGATTGTCATGGGAAAGTGTTGTCAAATGTAAAGTTCGGTTCTCAACCAAAAGACGCTGTTACTATGGAACAACTATCTAAAGAATTAAAAAGGGGAACATTGAATTTTGTAAAACATGAAGATGCCGTGCTAAAGCGAGGAGATACATTTATACATGGAAATGAAAAGTTTGATTTAATGCAAGGAAGTAATGATGAATGGAATGCGGGAGGTAAAACAATAACAAATGGAAGATTTGGTATAAAAGATACAGATGTACCTCTAATGGTACAAACATTGATTGCGAGTGGTGGTACATTAGGTACATACAATGGTCGTAATAGAAGAATAAAAAATATTTATCCTGGTTATGAAGATGATGATTGTGTTACATTGAGACAAACAATAACTTGGGATAAACACTTTGGGACCAAATATGATGCAAAGATGAAGAAAATAATTAATATTTTACCAGGAGAAGATTTAAATGATGCTGCTACTATTGGACAAGTCATAACAACATCAAAAAATGATTCGACCGCTTACACGTGTAATGATAAACGTATTATGCAGTTACACGATCCCCAACATCCAAAAGATGCTGTAACTTTAGACTGTTTAATACGAATAGTGGGCAATTTACTTATCGATACCCACAATCATATAGCTAGTACAACGAGTCATGTGATGATTCAACCCGATGAACGAGAAGCTTGGATTAAAAATAGAATCATAAATCAGTATATAATTAATTTGAATAATTAAGTATTTAAGTATGAAAATTGTGCACGAGTTATTCATTCGTGTAAAGCATCTCGTAGAGTAAACACGCCGGCTATATAAGACGACACAATGAAGACCGCACCGCTCAGTCGTCGTCAAGACAGCGTCAAGAAAGGACGTGGTATAACATCAGCCGCGTTATCCCTGCTCAGACGGATTCCTGTTGGTGCTGTTCTAAATCGAGCGATAGACGCTCTACCATACGAATTTCATCTGCCCGGAGGTTATCAATATTGTGGACCCGGAACTAAGTTGGCAAAACGTTTAGCAAGAGGGGATCCTGGAATTAATAAATTGGATCAAGCCTGCAAAGAACACGATATAGCGTATTCCAAGTTTGCAGATTCAACGAATAGATCGATAGCGGATAGAGTGTTAGCGGAAAAAGCTTGGCAAAGAGTGAAATCAAGTGACGCAAGTATTGCAGAAAAAGCAGCCGCTTGGGCAGTTACTACAGCCATGAAGGGTAAAACAAAATTTGGTGGCGGGAAACGTCGTAGAGGACGGCCTGCAAAGAGAAGAGCTCCCAAAAGAGGTGGAAACATTAAGAAAAGACGTCGTAGGACTCGTAAAGCAAAGGCGAAGAAAACTTCCGTTTGGTCGATGGTAAAAAACGGAGCAGGTCTATACCTAAGACCGTACCGTGTATACTGAATAAGAACAATCAATTGATAATTCCAAATAAAGCCTTGACAAATTATCAATTATCAAATTATGTGAAATGTTTAAGAATACCATTTTTTAGAGGAGTTTTTATGAAAGACGCATTACCAAATGAAATATGGAAAAATGAAACTGGAATAGTAAATTTGGATTCCACTCATGGTCCAGGAACTCATTGGGTATGCTATAAAAAACTCGGACAGAACGTTTACTACTTTGACAGTTTTGGCAATCTACCACCGCCGAAAGAACTTCAACACTATTTTCGGAACTCCGAAAATATATTTTACAATTACAAAAGAGAACAACCCAACAATACAGAAATATGTGGACATTTATGTTTGGAGTTTTTAGCGAAAAGCGTCAGTCAACTTTGAGATGTCATCGTATACAGTGTCACTGAGTGGAAATTCATCCACACTGAAAAGCACTCTTTTCCCGGCACTACGTTTATCCAAGGATAGACTGTGGGAAGCTGCACTATTGGATTTTACTACGTACAATTCAATTCCCAACGTCACGGAGGGAAAAAACAATTTACTACATTATTACGAGAGTAAAGATGAAAAAGGAAATTATTCGCAATTGAAGGTAATAACTTTATCTACCGGATCGTATGAAATAGACGATATAAACCAAGTATTACAGAAGCAGCTAGGAGAAGAAAATATCAGTATAAAAGGAAATAACAATACTTTAAAAGCGGAAATCACTTCAAAGTATTATATAGATTTAAGTTTAGAAAATTCAATCGGTAGTTTACTGGGATTTTCAGATAAGAAAAGAAAAATCTTAGATCCCGGACCTACTCATACAGGTGATACCACAGTAACAATATTAAAGGTTAATAGTATTGATATAACATGCAATATCATACACGGATCGTATAGAGACGGGGTAAACCAACATATTTTACATACATTTTATCCAACAGTGGCTCCCGGTTTTAAAATAGTTGAGAAACCACAAAACCTGATATACCTACCATTGAACACCAGTTTCATTTCGGACATCGTACTGAACATATCGGATCAGGACGGTAACAGTGTTGACTTTAGAGGAGAAACCATTACAATACGGTTACACATAAAAGCGGTGTCATAAGTTCAACATGGGATTGACATTTAAACCGCAACGGAAGAGCCGAGACCTCAGTAGCTCTTCAACATTGGACGAGTTAACACCGGACAACATTCGTTTCCTGCAAAAGATCGGACTAAGACTTACCAACGATGGATATCCTGGATATATCTCAAGGGCCGACGTTCGACGAAACACTATGGGAGAAGGAATATCACACGCACAACCCTTACACTTCATCAAAATTAAACAATAACGATGAAATAAGGATCCCCATTCAACAACAGGACATTTACACGTTACCGTGTGAAAGTTACTTGTACATCGAAGGACGGGTATTAAAATTGGATGGAAAAACCGCTTCAACGGTTCCTTTTATAAATAACCCGATGGCATATCTTTTTGATGAAATAAGATATGAAATATCAGGAGTGACGGTTGATTCGACAAAAAAGGTCGGTCTAACAACGACGCTGAAAGGATTAACATCATTAACACCGCATGAGAAAAATTCAATAGTCACCGCCGGATGGGTTGCTCCCGATAAAGACACTATAACACCGGATTCCAATGGTCATTTTGACTTTCATGTCCCTTTACGTTTGCTTTTGGGATTCGCTGAAGATTACAGACGGATAATAATAAATGTCAAACAAGAATTGGTATTACTCAGATCTTCAACCAACAAGGACTTGATACTTGCAGACCCTGGAACTACGGAAGCCAAACTGGAATGGCAGCTACAGTTGGACAAAGTCGTGTGGAGAGTACCGCATGTCAGATTAGCCGATGAACACAGAATCGTATTGTTGAGAAAGTTGAAATCTGACCGTGATATCGTCATGCCGTTTAGAAGTTGGGAATTCCATGAATATCCCACACTACCTCAAACAGAGCGTCAAACATGGACTGTCAAGACGTCCACTTATCTAGAACGGGCACGGTACGTAATACTCGGTTTCCAGACTAAACGAAAAGATGTTATAACTTCGCACGCCGGTCAATTTGACCATTGCAAAATAAAGAATTGTAAAGTTTTTCTAAACTCTCAATTCTTTCCTTATGACAATCTAAATGTCATGTTTAGTAAAAAACGCTATTCAATCTTGTACGATATGTATGCGAGGTTTCAATCGTCATATTACGGGAAGACAAATACACCGCTATTATCGCCGGAACAGTTTTTCTCCAAAGCCCCAATAGTCGTTATCGATTGTTCAAAACAAAACGAATCCGTGAAATCGTCCAGTGTGGATATAAAAATCGAAATGGAGTTTGAAGAAGCAATACCGGACGGAACTTCGGCATACTGTTTAATTATACCTTTATAAGATAGTGACTTACACTCCATTAACAGGAATTGTTAAAAATGTGTTGTAAAAAAAAAAACTGTTTTTTTTGCGGTCGACGCAAATGATATAAAAGGGGGAAAGAGAATGAAAATCTCATTATATTTCTGACCGTCGTATGGGAAGCATCGTCCGCAAGATGAGCTCTCCTACTGCAAATACTAACGAAGAAGAAACTACTCCTCCCATGGGTGACAATAGTTTGGATATAGAAAAACAAGTCGAACAAGAAATGGACGAGTTCCTCAAGTTTAAACATAAGAAAAAAGAAGAGGAAGTTGAAAAAGGAGTAAAAAGAAGAAAGATCGATGACACCATCTCCACCAATATTTTGACAGAAGTATTTCTCAGGATCTACTATCCCATCTCTTCTTGTATGACAAAGAGCGTGTCCGCCGGAGTTATAAAATCATTGGATTATTCGCCAACTGTTATTTTAAATCACGGATCTAAAATGGTGGCCTTCACTGAAATTTCCTGGGAATCGTTTAGAAAACATCTACATCTTTTGGAATGTTATTTGAGTAACAACACATTTGGAAGAAGGACAAAATTAAGTCTGCTGGAATCCAATATCGAAATCGATATAGTGAAACATCGAGGTGGACAAATCGTCCGCTTTCGAGATTTAACCAAGCATGAGATGAAGATACACCTGACAAAAGATGAATTCTACAGTCTAAGTTGTGCTACCGGTCCTGTCACAAGATATCTAAAACAGCTAATATTTTCAAGTGCAATTATAAAAGAGTATCTAACCGATACATTGGATAGGCAACCGTATGTGCCGATTCTGTACGGTCCCGTAGATACGTCCATCTTCAATAGGATACCTCATGAAGTTGACATGTGGAGACAGTTGCACAACTATCAGACTAACTACAGTATAGATGAGCAAGCCCAAGAGGTGAACGAAGAAGGCTCATTCAATAATTGATAAGTGTAGACCCTCGGGTATAAAAGAGCGTGCACCGCGGTTTTGCAAACAGTCGTTTACCAACCTTCGTCATGAACAAACGAGTTTCGTTTTCTAACAAATCGGAAGTAATGGAAGTGAGACGAGGTATAATTGAATTCCAAGCGTTCCGCGGTAACGACGGAAGTTTTATCATAAAAGAGTTAGTAGTTTTAGATATGAACACATCTGTAGTTTATCACTATTTATTCCAACCGCCACTACCGTTTAACAGATTAACTACCAAAGCGAGAGTAACGAACAAGTGGTTGATGAAATACTTTCACAACTTGAGATGGGATGAAGGTTTTGTACACTACAGTATGATGCCGCAAATCATGAATCATTACTGTAAAGAATTTAAAATTATTTACACAAAAGGAGTGGAAAAAGCCAGTTGGATACAGAAGTTTACAAACCACGAAGTGTTAAATGTCCAGGTGGACAGGGATTTCCAATGTCATTTCGGCAACATTTGTATTTCATCGAAAAACTTTAAACATCGTCAATCGCAATGCGCCTTGAAGAACGCTTATCGCTTGAACGCGTATCTCCAACAGAGTGGTGGGGGATGGGAAGGGTATAAAAGCGAGGGGACAACCATGACCGGGCATGAGTATTACTCTAGCCACCGAGCAGTCAACACCTCACACGCAGATTCGCAAGACTAAGAATATTATCAACGAAAAAAGAAGAAGTAAAAAATGGCAACGCAAACATTTTTACAATCGCTTGTCGATCAGTTCAACAAACATTCCAAGTCCACAATCCTACCCACTAAAAGATGTTCGGAATTGAAGGAAGAAAAGAATTACATCATCCACACCATCAAGAAGATGGAAACAACTGTCGGAGACGCCATCAACTGCACGCTGAGTGAAGCGCCCTACTCGCCTGGTGATGAACCGAAGTTTCAAATCTTTCTTCCCAAACGCTTCGTCCAACTTCTGCAGAACGAAGATCTACGCCTCATCCATCCCGGAGCTCTCTACTTGGCGTCCCACGGTCCGAGCGGAAGTAATTCTACAGAGCTCACGCTTCACGTCATGCCTAACGCCAACAGTTAATCTGTAATTTCATATTGTTCTTGTAAACTTTTGTAAAATATTTCTAAATAAATGAATAACAATAAAAAAATAAAATAAAAAAAACACATATAAAGCAGCATATCGGTATGTGTTTGTACACATATCGGTATGCTGCCTTATATAAAAAACAATTTCGGGTGACCTTGACCTAGTTTCAAAAACTATATAAATGGAGCAATGTCCGTAAGAATTCGCTCAGTCTACGACTACCTTCAGTGCTGTACACATCTCCGTTGGTGATAGCACAATGTCTCTCAAGATCAAGTGTGCATCATACGATACCTCTACTATTACAACTTTTGAACAGCTCGACAATTTCACTAATGAATTGCGAGTGCTTCTTGCCGGTGGTTATCACTTGAACGTTGACACCTATGTAACAAACAAGAGGATGTTCTCCAAACAGAACTTCTGCGATGAAGAATTGTTCTTTCCCACACAGGCGGCGACAACATCCGCTCCATCTACTCAAACCAATGTCAAATTCCACAAATACTACTAAATGACAAAGCATGACGGCAACAAGGGTTCGCTGTAAAATTTCGCTATAAAACGAGGGATCAACTCCAACAGAATCATCATTTGCTCTCCTACGGTCGCAGCGATAACAACCACTGCCGCCATGTTATACCGAATGATGATTGAATTCAATGGGAAGATCTACGGAAAGGACTATAGAACCGTAGAAAAGATGAGCGCCGATCTCAGTGTATTGACTAGAGAAGGGTTCCAACCAAAACTGATCCTGAAGTTTCCAGAAGTGCACCCGCTATCCACTGAAGAACTCATCGCCATGGCTAGAGCGAACAAGCAGGAACAGAATATCAAGAAAGAACCTAAAGAAGAAGAAGAAGAAAAGGACAAGCCAGCATCATAAATAAAAAAAAAAAACATCTTACATTTGTAAGATGATCTTTTTTAAAACTCCATTTCGATGACCTTGAGATTACCCCCACCACTTTTATTGATCTATAAAACACGCTATCCTACACTGTACAACTTCATTTCTTGCCAACACTTGGAAGCGGCAACATGGAGGAGAAGAACAACGAGGACGCACCGCGCTACTGTTGTGAACAGAAATGCACAGATTTAGGAAGATGGATGGTAGACGGATTAGCTTGTACAAAGTGCGAATTCTTCGGATCCTGTTACTGCAAGTGCAAGACAAAGCAACTACCGCCACCAGAATTGCGAACCTTCAAGATTTATAAATCACGATACTTCCACACTTGCTGTCCCCAGAAGTGTATCAAATTTCATCCGCAAAAACTTGCCACTTGTCGAAAGTGCAATGCATATTATAAAGACAACTTTTGTACATGCATCATAAGTGCGTGCAAGTACAGATCAGATTGGTCTTCTGATCCTGTTGAAGCTTCAGATGTATAGCTGTAGTCACTGACTACAGCCCTTTTTTAAAATTCCATTTGGTTGACCTTGAGATTACCCCCACCACTTTTTTTTTTACAACATATATTCTACGGATCATTCCATACGCTTCTCATTCTTATTTCATTACTCGCACTGACAACAACATGGATGATAAATTCATTTCCTTTCAACATTTAATTACCAACAGAGAAGAGATGGAAGAACTATTCCAAAACTTACTGACAGTCATTGATAGCTATCCTTTAAGATGGATCAACATCACGGTGCAATATGTCAATCCTACCACAATATTTTCGTCCTCGTCATCTTCTCCTGCCACCTCCATGTCTTCATCGTCGCAAAGTGCAGAGGAAGAGGAACAGACTACTAATGGTGTTAAAATTGTTGAATTAAACGACGAGGAACAAGAAATGCAAGCTCTGGTTAAATATAAATTTAATATTTAATTTACAAACAAAGTATTACTATTTTCTACATTGTGTTACAGCTAGCGCTTATCTTCGTACGGCTCCCACAACCTATCCCGACGGCGTTTCGCGGCGAACTGCGATGACCGAAGTTCCCTCGTTCCCCACCCGGGCTTCGCCCCACCACTGTCCTCCCCCCACTCTTTTCTTCCCCCACCCGGGCTTCGCCCCACCGCTGTCCTCCCCCCACTCTTTTCTTCCCCCACCACGGTACCCCTACCGAATATAGGCGGCCGCCTCACCGCCGCTCGCCATTTGTTCGCCGACTCCCGAACGATGAGCGGCTTTCCTTTAGCGACAAGTACAAATACATTTACCGTAAAGTCGCAACAAGACTTGAAGGATATTTTTGAAACTTTGAGTGACGTAGTCAGCGCTCCCAACAACACCATCACCATGACTGTGGAGATCTCCTACAATTGTCCACAATGCGAGGAGATGGAGAGCGAGGACATCGAACCTGCAGGCGGCACTCCTCCACCTTCCGAGGCTGCACCTTCCGACACAGCTGACGATGAGGTTTAGTCGAAGACAACTGTTTTTTTTCTTCACCCCCCACCACTCTACAATAAATATGCACTGCATTCGTCTTCGCTTCTCATTTCATCGCCGACTTTCCGACCGTCAACACCGCTCCCGTTTTTTCCCCCACCACAAACTAAAAAACACGCACACACAAACATGATGGACGACGTTACGCTCAGATCACGATTGGAGGAGGACAAACTCAGACTGGAGATCAACAGGCTGCAATTGGAAACGGCGAACCAACAAGGGATGGTCCGCCTGCTGCAACTGTTCAAATGCGTACTGTGCATGCTGTGCGTCCACCTCCTTTTCGCCATCACTTTCGGCGTCTACCACTGCGTCACCGGTGCACGACGCTCCAACGCCTCTCTGCACAACAACAACGACACGATTTTAATTTAAATTGATTAAAATAAATAAAAAGAAAAAAAACCCTCCCTCGGCCCGCCGCTCCCGCTCCGATCCGACCCGTCCCGAGTCCCCGCCCCGACTGAGCCCCTCGCGGCTCCGCTTTTTTAAAACTCCCTCCGGATGGCCTTGACCCACTTACAAAACACACCCATCACTGTCAACCACACCTGCCGGTTCGAACCGCTTGGCCTTGAAATGGGCCAGAACCGGCAAAACCCCACTACTCATTTTGCAAAAAATCTAATTGCAAGTTTTTAGAATTTGATACAAAACACTATAATTCATACATAAATTAAAAATCGGTACCCCAGTCACTATATCGTTGTTCTACAGAAAGAACTTAATGTCTCACGTAAGGTCTCTAAAATCAATTAGAAATCAAAGATTTATGCTTCCATCGTAAAATAAAACTTTCAAACTAAACCGATCCCAACAAATAATTTTAAAATTTTTTTAACTTTATATAAATAGATCAGTGTGGTTTTGAATACTGTCGCGGAAGTCAAAAGTTATAATCTTTTAAATATGTTACTTTGTATCATATTATAACTCTTGTTGAACTGAGCAACTTTTACCAATGCTCTTTTTAAATTTCGTAATGATAACTAAAAGTTACCATTTTTCATACGATTTGCATGTTAGTTCAAAACATGATAGTAAGGAATTCCTTTTTACATTGTTGTACCATTAAATTAATATACCTGGCGGAGGAAACCTTAAAATTTCTAATATTGAATATCTGATTAAGTAATTTTTGTAGTAAACTATTTAGTTTAGTTAATATGGTGCATAGTAAACAAACTGTACTACGTTTACTAAAGATTAATGGGCGTAAACAGACTATAAATTACTGTAAATTTGTTTCCCATAACAGTAGTGTCAAATTGTTGGTGCTGGCCCAGTTCAAGGTCACCTGAGGGATGACGTCATCGAGGTCAATGACCTCACCGATGACGTCATCGATGACGTCATCGATTGCGTCATCGATGACGTCATCACTAATGACGTCATTTCTATGACGTCACACCCATGACGTCACAGAAATGACGTGCTGATGACGTCATCACCCCTTACGTCATCAAAATGACGTCACCGACGCCACTGAGGTCAAGGTCACGCCGAAACTTAAAATTTTTTGGCACTTTTGCCGTTTCTCGCACTACGCTCCGAGTTTCAGTCAGAGTCCCCGTGACCTTGACCACTTGGAGCGAATTTTCGACGAGAAACGGCAAAAGTGCCAAGTTAAACTCGAGTTTCTGACATGACCCTGCCTAAATGGGCAATCGGTTATCCCTCAGGTGACCTTGAACCAGCACAACACCAACAATTTGATATTACTGTGACCTTGAAAACCTAACAACGGAGCGCCGACACCGATGCGCACCCCACGACAGCCACCGAGTGACTGACTGTCAGGCTCTGTGTACTCTAGGTATATGGGGAAGTGGAGGGGGAAATCTCAAGGTCATCCAAATGGAGTTTTAAAAAAGTTGAAGAGTAGAAAGACTACTCTTGTGCTTCCTGGGCGACCTCATCAACCTCTAATGGATCTGTAAACCAATCCGATCTGTAGCGGCAGGAGTCCAGAAAACAGGTGCACCACCCATCAGGTTGTCCGTAGCATTTCCGACAATTGGTAAGATTGGAGAAGTGAAATTTAATACACCGCTGCGGACAACAAGTGTAAAAGTAGTTGGATTTGTAGATTTTGAAAGTTTGTAGTACCGGTGGTGGCAGCTGTTGGTTCTTGCATCTACACCTGCAACATCCGAAGCATTCACATTGCCGGCAGGCCAGCCCGTCTACTTGCCATCTTGGTAGTAGGAAACACTTGCCCTCGCAGCAATAGGTTGTCCCTGTCTCTTCCTCCCAAAGCTTCTTTGCACAATGGATGACGCCTTGTATCTCTAAACACTTACGCTCGCAACATGAGACACGCTTAGTTTCCATACTTGATGTTGCTTCGGCGAGGGAGCAAGATGAAGTGATGCCGTGGTCAGCGGGAATGGAGCTTATATAAACTAAGGTGAGTGGAGGGGGAAAGGTCAAGGTCATCCAAATGGAGTTTTAAAAAAAAGAAAAGAGTAGAAAGACTACTCTTGTGTATCTATAGCGATTTCATTGATAGTGAGTGCTTCTGTATGCCAAGTTGATCTGTACTGACAGGCTCCTAAATAATGTTTGCAAAAACCTGCAAAATGATTGTTGCACAATTTGCAGCCAGTTAGCTGTTTTAATGTGAATTCAATGCAACGTTCAGGGCAACAAGTGTACTTATGCCCTCTCATCTGGTACACATGGAATGTCTTCAACTCCGGTTTCGGCTTCTTCCAAGACTTGCACTTACACATGCATTGACCAAAAGCTTCACATTTTCTACACGCCAGGCCATCCGCAACATCAATGTCATTCGGCCATGAAAAACATTTCCGTTCGCAACAGTAGTTGAGTTGACTCTCCATGTTGCTGTGGTGAAGGTGCGCGATGAAATGATGTTTCAGTCGTTGAGAGTGCACGTTAAATAAACTCAGTGGAGGGGGAAAGGTCAAGGCCATCCAAACGGAGTTTTAAAAAAGATAACTAGTCGTCCTCCTCCTCCTCCTCATCCGTTGTACTTAGGGAGCTGTCAGACGAAGAGCCCCGTGCAGGTGCTCCCCAGATGAAAAACAAATCAATTTTAAAACGAAGACCAGGATCTTGCATCATCAATTCCTTTAATTTGTCACATACTAAGTCGACCTTGTGTAAGGTGTCAACAACAAGCTTCCAATTCGTTGGTTCAATATAACTTGTAGTAGAGTCTGCCTCGCTGATAACCACATCCTCCGGCCGTATTGGAGTGTAAAGATGTGTAAAGTTCTTTGGCTGTAGCTGAGGTTCAGGCTGGCTGGAAGTGGAAGGTTGAGTGTGGACCCCTGTCGCATCGAAATCCATAGTCATTCTACATTCAATGTTGGGGTTTTCGTTTAATACATACACCAATTTCTCATGCAACATATCCACTTCTGCCGAGTCTTGCAGATGAACATTCCAGGAAAATGGCCATTCTTCATCCGTAGTGGAGTCAACTCGTGAAAGAGTGCTGTCCGCCATGATAGCTAAGCAAGGAATGATGTGAGCTACAGACTGTGGTAACAGTATTGAAAAGTAGAGGGGGTAAACCAAAAGTACGTGGAGGGGGTATTTTCAAGGTCATTTAATTTGGGTTTTAAAAAAAGGAAATAGTGGAGGGGGAATTCTCAAGGTCACCCAATTTAGGTTTTAAAAAAAAAAGAATGAAGCTTACTCCTCTTCAGCCTCGTTGTCCCTTGCATCTTCATCAGCCTCATCTTCATCGACGTCAGACTCGCCGTAAGGATAGATCGGGGACATGGGCGAATATTGTGGAGATTGTTGACCGTTGTTGTCGTCCCCTTGCATTCTAACTTGGGACCAATCATAATTTAAATTCATTTGTATTATGATCCCAGGGTTGTCCCGCAGTATTTCCTTCATACGTTCGCAAATTGACTCCAAATAGTGTACACTATCGACCGACAGTGTCCAACCTGTACTTGTACCGACATCAGTAGTGGAGTCAGCTTGGCTGATGGTGTTGTTGTCTGCCATGGTTGCTTGTC
Source organism: Neoaliturus tenellus (assembly GCA_030545055.2). Taxonomy (NCBI): domain Eukaryota; kingdom Metazoa; phylum Arthropoda; class Insecta; order Hemiptera; family Cicadellidae; genus Neoaliturus; species Neoaliturus tenellus. Next base: position 6,033,188 of record CM061535.1, on the reverse strand, counting down.
GGACAAGGAATGACGGTTGATGTGATGCTCATGCAGGAACATGGTGAAGTGGTGGGGAGTGTGGTGGAGTAGTGGGGGAATTTTCAAGGTCATCCAAACGGAGTTTTAAAAAAAGGAAAACTTACAAAGTAACATTGAAACTTTCCAATTGATGGTGGCGAGCGTTTTCTTCTGCAACCTTGCCGACACATGTGACTATGCCGTACAGTATGAAAAGTACAACCATAATAAGGCCGAACAATAAAAGATAGCCGTTGACTATCATGATATTTTCTGAGTGGATCTGTTTTCTTCTTATCGCCCTCTCCTGCATCCTCTTCTCCAACTCGTGGACGAAGTCACAACATGCGTGAGGACACCTTTCATCTGTTGGTAGGTTTGCCATTGTTGATGTTGTCGGTGTGGCTGTTGAAGATGGAATGAGGTTTCCAATCGCGATGTGCCATGTACACCAATAGTCAAGTGGTGGGGGTAACAAAGCAGTGGAGGGGGAAGTTTCAAGGTCATCCAAATTGTGTTTTAAAAAAACCTATCTTGTTACTGAGCTTATATGTCAGTAACAAGATAGGTGTTTCTGCTCTTTTACTTCTTTAATATAATGAAAAAATATACATATTCTACAATGGTTAGGACAAGAAATACAACTGCTAGTCAGCTGAAGTAGTCCAAGTTGTCTGGCTCGGTCTTCATGGACGCTGGTGAGGAAGCCGTCGAGGAGTGTCCAGGCTCTTCCTTTGACTGCCGGGTGTTCCGTATATTGCAAGCGTAAACTTGCACATTTATACGGTAGCCTCGTGCCACCATCAGCTGCAACTCCTTGTATAAGTCGTTTAGCTCCTGCTGAGTCTTGATGCTCACCTCCTCGTAACTTGCGCAACTAACGTTGAGGGACATCCTGATGTTGCTAGGTTGGCTGCTGGAGTAGAAATGAAGCCGAGGCACAGCGTTTGGAGGTACATGGAAAAGTGGTGGGGGTGATGGTGGTGGGGGTATGGAAGATGCAATTAAACACTTCTAAACTTTTTCCATTGATACAAAGGGATGGAACAAATAGCACAGGTGTCCTTGTAGTTTTCAAATCTAAACATTGGTGCTAGAAATCCAAACTGTTTTCTACCACCTTCCTGTACGAACCGTCGAAGGTCTCTGACGGCAGCATTGCCACAAGGCCTACAAAACTTTTCCCCGTCTTGGAACCTATACCAGGAGTATCCCGAATACCCTCTATTATCTTTCTTGTACTCCTCGATATCCTGCTTTACTGTTATAGGGATATTATCTCGTAAAGCCGTCTGGAATAAAGATGCGTCAGTTATAACTCGTTGTAAGCAAAGCTCGTACAAGGTGCTCATCGTTTGCTAGTTGGCAACAGACTGACCGTTCTTTGCACCCAAGCAGGTTTGAATCCTAGTGCGGTAGTGGGGGTAATTACGGTAGTGGGGGTAGTTGTGAAATGCAAAGGTCAAAGGTCAAGGTCACCCGCGAAGTTTAAAAAAAAAATGCAACATATCAATACGTGAAGTCTGTCACATATTGATATGTTGCATTTTTTGTTTTTTTTTATTTTTTTTTTGTCTTTTATGATTCGTTTATTTATAAAACATTACAACAACAACATATGTACAACATTAAAACTTAAATCTAACACTGCTGCTTGTCAGCGATGTGGATGGTCAACTCTGTAGAATTGCTACCCGTGCAGCCGTGGGACACCAGGTATAGACACCCGGGTTGAATAGAGCGAAGATCCTCGTTTTGTAGAAGATGGACGAATCTCTTGGGCAGGTACACCTGGAACTTTGGTTCATCCCCCGGAGTAAACGGTGCCTCGCTGAGACTGCAGCAGATGGCCTCCCCAACTGTAGTCTCCATCTTCTTCATAGCATGGATTATGTAGTGCTTCTCGTCTTTTAGTTCCGAGCACTTCTTTACAGGTAATATTGTTGACTTGGAGTGAGCATTGAACTGCTCGACCAAAGTCTGAAGGAACTGGTGAGATGCCATGGTCAGGTTACAGATCGTCTTCTTGCTCGGAGATGTTGTCGTCTCGGAATCTCGAGTAATACTCATGCCAGGTCCCTGTCTGCTCCCCACTTATATACTCTCCGTTACCCCCACCACTCCCCAATTCCCCACTTTGAAGGTAAGAGGCGAGTTTATAGGCATTTTTTAAAGCGCAATGTCTATCTTTATCATGTTCTGGGCTTTTTGTACAAATACATATGGTTTCCAGCATGTATTGATAATTCTTATCCAATTCCACATCATTAACCGGAACATGAGTAAATCCTTCGATCCATCTTTTCTTTTCCAGCCCCTTTGTGTAAATATTGGTAAACTTGTCTGAAAAGTGATGCATAATGTGATACAAGTCCGTGTAACTTGTAAAACCATCATACCAATCGATATGATGGAAGTGTTTTGAAATCCATCTGTTGGTAGTAGCGGCTTTACTAGTTAAAGACGAATAAGAACATGGTGGTTTAAATAAAAACGAATAAGGAACACTTGTATTCATGTCCAAAAACACAAGTTCTTTTATAATGAATCTATCATCATTACCACGAAACGCTTGAAACTCAATAATACCAGGCTTGGACTTTACTTGTTGTTCTTCTCCCTTGTCCATTTTGAAGGTCACACGTCTGCTCATTACGAAGTCAGGAGGTCAACTGATTTCCACACCACGGTAGGTACTACTTTTATACCAGGCCGTACAGTTGTTGGCGCGTTGGTGTATATTTAATGTGGGCACCGTCCCCAATAGGCCTAACCCCACAAAATGTTGGTTATTGTTTTAAAAACTAACCATTGTCATTTAAGTTTCCATCTTTATATTTTCCTTATTTTCATTATCATCACTAACACTTGATTCTTCTCCTCCATCTTCCTCTTCTTCCTGTTTTACTGATTTCTTATGTAGTTGAGCGTACTTTTCCAATTGTCTCCACATTTGTACTTCATGAGGAACTCTATTAAATATAGAAGTATCCACAGGTCCGTATAATATAGGTGCGTCCGGTTGTTTGTCCAATGTGTCTTCCAGATAATCTTTAATAATCGAACTTGAAAACACCAGTTGTCTCAAGTATCTTGTTATAGGTTCAGTAGCACAAGTTAAAATGAAAAACTCCTCTCGATTAAGTTGAATTTTGTTATCATGTCTTGTTGTGTCTCTAAACCGTAGCTGATGATCACCACGTTGTTTAATGATATCAATTTCCACATTTGAATCCAAAAGTCCTACTCTTGTCTTTCTTCCAAACATGTTACTACTTAAATAGCATTCTAGTAGATGCAAATGTTTCATAAACGATTCCCAAGCACTGTCCGTAAACAAAATCATTTTGGGTCCATGAGTTAAAATTACAGTAGGGGAATAATCTGTAGATTTCATAACACCGATTAAAACACTTTTATCCAAACTGGAAGAGATTGGGTAAAATATTCGCAAAAATACCTCACTCAATATGTTTGGAGAAATATTATCTTCAATATCCCTTTTTCTCTTTTGTATAGTCCTTTTTCTTTTACCTTTTTCTTCAACATTATTACTGGCGTGAAGTTGTCCGCAAACGTTTTGTTCACCTCCTTCCTGGTGACCTTGAGGATCTAAAAACTCAGATATCTCCTTCTCAATATCTACCACATTTTCAGGTGTACCACTAGGAGAAGCCATATTGAATACGATGCTACCCATACAACAGTAGGCAACAAACTGATGAGGAGCGGTCTGTACGCTCTGCTTTTATACTCGCGGAATGAAACAAAACCGGTTCTTACAATACATTTTTAACAATTCCAGTTAAAGGTGTGTATGTTACGATTTTATCATGTAGAATTAAACAGTATGCAGTTGTATTAGCCGGTATAGCATCGTTGAATTCCATTTCTATTTTTATATCCACACTTGAAGACTTTACTGATTCATTTTGTTTAGAACAATCGATTACAACTATTGGGTAGGCATCGAAATATTTGTCAGGTGGTAATAAAGGTGTATTTGTTTTACCGTAATATGAACTTTGGAATCTCGCGTACATATCGTACAATATACTGTATTTCTTCTTAGTGAATGACACATTTAAATTGTCGTATGGAAAGAATTGTGAATTTAAATAAACTTTAATATTTTTCAAGTCACAATGATCAAATTGTCCTGCATGTTTAGTAATGTCGTCTCTTCTACCTGTTTGTAAACCAAATATAATATACCTGGCTCGTTCTACATAATTCGATGTTTTAACAGTCCAAGTGTGTCGATCTGTAGTAGGTAAACTGGGATGCTCATGAAATTCCCAACTTCTAAATGGAATAACAATATCACGATCGGCTTTTAATTTTCTTAAAAGTAGCATTCTATGCTCGTCAGCCAATTTAACATGTGGAACTCTCCATACAATTTTGTCTAATTTTAATTTCCATTCTAAAGTCGCATCTGTAGTAGCATCTGCAGCTTTAATAATGTCTTTATCGTTAGAAGATCTCAACAAAACCAATTCTTGTTTAACGTTTAATATTATTTTCCTATAATCTTCAGCAAAACCAAGCAGCAAACGTAATGGAATATGAAAATCAAAATATCCATTTGGATTTGGAGTGATCGTGTCAATTGTAGGTAATACCCATCCGGCAGGTTTAAGTAAATTGGTTTCATTGGGTGTTATAGATGTTAATCCTTTTAAAGTTGTCGTAATACCTACTTTTTTAGTGGAATCAACTGTTACACCTGATATTTCATATCTAATTTCATCAAATAGGAAAGCCATAGGATTATTTATAAATGGAACTGTTGTACCAACAGTAGTACCGTCCTTTTTAGTAACTTGTCCTTCAATATATAAGTAACTTTCACATGGTAGTGTGTAAATGTCTTGATTTTGTATGGGAATACGAATTTCATCGTTATTGTTTAATTTCGATGAAGTGTAAGGGTTGTGGGTGTGATATTCTTTTTCCCATAGGGTTTCGTCGAATGTTGGACCCTGCGCTATATCCAGTATATCCATACTCGGTTAATTTTAATCCAATTCTCTCTAAGAAACGAATGTTCTCGCGTGTTAACTCCTCCACAGCTGAAGAGCTACTAATGCGGTTTCCCGTAGGTTGTTCGCTTTTAAATGTTAAACCCATGGTTTTGTATTAAAGTGTCGATTTTAAATGTAATCTAATCGTAATAGGCTCTTCTCTGAAGTCTACCAAGTTACCGTCTTGATCCAATACGCTCAACACGATGTCTGAAATGAAAGTGGTGTTCAACGGTAGATATACCAGGTTTTGTGGCTTTTCAACAATTTTAAATCCAGGTGGTACACTTGGGTAAAAAGTATGTATGATGTGGGTGTTAGCCCCATCCCTGTAAGCACCTTGTATAATGTTACAAGTTATGTCTATACTATTGACTTTTAATATTGTTACTGTTTTCTTACCGGAATGTGTTACATCTGGTTCTAAAACAGGCTCATCGTTGGAAAATCCTAATAAATCACCAATTGAGTTTGGTTGAGTGAAATCTATATAATATTTGGAAGTAATTTCAGCTTTCATCGTATTGTTATTACCTTTTAATGTTATATTGTCTTTTCCCATTTTAGTTTGCAAAAATTCATTTATATGATCAATTTCATAAGAACCTGTGGGTAACCTGCACTCTTGTAAGTCTGTAAATTTTCCACTGGCATCCTTTCCCTTATAATAATGCAATACGTTATTTTTACCTTCCGTAACATTGGGGATAGAGTTGTAAGTTGTAAAATCCAATAGTGCCGCCTCCCAAAACCTTCCTTTTTGCAAGCGTAACGCTGGAAAAAGGATACTTCGTAAAGTGGACGATTTTCCTGTTAATGATACCGTATAGGAAGACATCTCAATAGTGACTGATACTTTTAGCTAGAAATTCCAAACATAAATGGCCGCATATTGAAGTATTATCAGGTTGTTCTCTTTTATAGTTATAATATATGTTTTTAGCAGATTTAAAGTAATTTTGAAGTTCTTTTGGTGGTGGCAAATTACCGAAACTATCAAAATAATATACATTGTTATTTAGTTTCTTATAACAAACCCAATGGGTGCCAGGCCCTTCAGTATTATCCAAATTTACAATTCCAGTCTCATTTTGCCACATTTTCTTTGGTAAACTGTCTTTCATAAACACACCGCGGAAAAATGGTATTTTTAAACAGGAAATATATTTAAATAATTCAATATTGGTTAATGCTTTATGTGGTATGACCAATTGACTTTCTTCATTTAATATGCACGATAAGGTCTTAGGTAAAGACCTGCCCCGTTTTTTACCATTGACCACACGGTGGGCTTCTTCCTGCCTTTTCTTGTAGATCGTCGTCTTCTTTTTATATTTCCTCCATGTTTTCTTGTGGTTGACCTCCTTTTTACTCTCCTTCTCCTCCTTCTTCCACCTCCTACTGCTGTTTTAGCCTTCATACCTGCTGTTACTGCTAAAGCTGCTGCTTTTTCTGCTATGCTAGCGTCACTTGATTTTACTCGTTGCCAAGCTATGTCCGCAAGCTTTTTGTCAGCTATTGATCTATTTTTTGAATCGGCAAACGTGGAATATGCGATATCGTGTTCTTTACAAGCCTGATCTAACTTATTTATGCCAGGATCGCCTCTTTCCAGTCGTTTTTTCAATTTAGTTCCTGGTCCGCAATACTGATAACCTCCCGGTATATGAAATTCGTATGGTAATGCGTCTATTGCTCTATTTACTATGGATCCTACTGGAATTCGTTTTAAAGCTTTACTTAACAGAGAAACCGCTGTGGACGTGATCCCACCTCCTCTCCTTACAGTGTCTCTATATGGACTGATGTACTGGAACGTCATTATTGTCCTTTTATAATCGCAATGTACAACTTATGTGTTACCTCTATGACAAGTTGGACATAAATGAAGTCGTTTATTGTGTTCTTTTATTAAATATCAAAATCACCCCAATCCGATGATCTAAACTTTTTTGTACGAGGGTTGATAAAATAGTTTTGAACAATTTCCCGTTTAATCCAAGTACCTCTCTCAGATTCCAACAAAGGAGTACGACCTGAACCAATACCAATATGGTTGTATACATCAAATAATGCATTTCCTAAAACTTTTACAAGAAAATTAACAGTGACAGCATTATCCACATGTTCAGGGTCTTTAAGGTCTGTTATACGTTTATTATTACAAGTATACACTTTGCTATCCATTTGTGATAATGTGATAGTCTGTCCTACAGTTGCAGCATCATTTGCTTCTCTTCCTTGCGCCATGTTTTTTAATTTTTTATTACTACATATAAAAAACGCATAGTAATTATTTGGATCTAGATGTACTGTTTGTCCTAAGGCAGCCGCGTCTCTATCAGCATGACCCCATGACACATTTGATAACCTTCCATGCCTGCAATCCCAATAAGCGTTTTTGTATGTCAATAAACGAAATTTTTCATTACCTTGAATAAAGTCATCCCCTTGCTTTGATAATACTTCATCTCGTTTTGCAAATCCAGTTGTTTCTTGTTTTAAAGTCTCTTTCATTTGACCCACTGTTGCACCATCAGATGGTGCTGAACCATCTTTTACATTCGCCAAACAATTGCCAAGACAATCGATAACTCCCACATCACGTATGACACAATGATCTTTTATATATTTGAGATTTACAGCATCATTTTCATTTTTTGGATAACCTATATCGTTAATAACAAATTTATAAAAAGAAAATCCATCTTTTGTCTTTTCAGGTATCAAAGAATGTAAATAGCGTCTATTTACGCTGTCTTTTGCATCTTTAGGGTCATCTACGTTGGATATACGTTTATTGTTGGCACTATACGTTTTCCCATTGAATTTTAACGTATTTTTTAATTCAGATGACAAATAACCTTTGTTTATCGCATCACCATTTTCATTTGGTTTACCAACGTTGATAATTCTATGATTTTCCGCGTCATATGTGTTATTTTGTAGTTTTAATGTTGGCGATATCTTTTCCTTTAATATTTTTAGATTTATTGCATCGTTTTCATCCGAAGGATCTTTTATGTTTTTTAACCTTTTATTACTCATATCATAATCTCCATCAGGTGTTTGTGGTAAACCAGCACTTCTTTTTAAACTATTGGCATAATATAACCCATCCGAGGAGTAACGTCCGAACTTGTCGACACTCATAGTGCAACTGAATAGTATTCTAGGGAGTAACGCATTTTTATGAGATTACCCCACGGTTTCGGAGTTCATCCACTAAAGCCACCCATTCGTTTTCCAATCCAGTATGACCCGCTTCTTTAGCTTCATGTATTAGTTTCATTCTATCAACCAATTTATTGATATTATTGTAATAAATCACATTTGTGTTATACAGTTTCTTCATTAAACCTGTACCTGTAACAGACTTGTTTCTTTTTCTTGGTTCTGTAGCACTTATATCCAAAGTGGATGACACAAACCTTCGTTTTACAGGTTTTCTTGGTATTATTGGCATTGGTTGTCTTCTCGTTGTTGGTATTAACTTGGATACAAATTCTCTATATTTTAAAGACTTTGATCTAAAAACAGGTTGGTCAGCTGAATACTTCCTCCTGTATGCATTAGTTTGTTCCAAAATCTTTTTATATGCTTCCATGTCTTTTTCTTTAACTAACAATTCTAAAGGCTTATTTTCAAATAATAATTCAAATAATCCTCTTGTGCCCTTATATCTTTGATCACCAACAATAATATTATCATGTTCATCAATGTTTACCGGGCTATTACCAACCATTAAACCCTCTTCTGTTAATCTTACTCCATAACTATGGTAGTTTTTATTAGGGTTTGTTCCAGCTAACATTTTTATCATGTATTTCCTTCCTAAAGGTCCTTTGTTATGAATGTTTTCACCCAACAAGCTTATGTTTGACGGACCTTCCCTTGCTTCTTCTTTTTCCTCTTCACTAGCAGTTGATACAACTTCATGTCCTCTTTTGGCTTTTACTTCATATAATTCTCTTATTCCACTATAGTCTGGTGATTCTAGCTCTCTTTCGGGTTCTCCACCGGTAAAACCACTATATGTAGAGGATTCCGGGTCTTCATCGCTAAAATCTTCTGATTTTACATTTTCTCTTTCAAACTTTGTAATAGGTGCAATCGCATCTCCTTCCAATACAGGTTTAGCAAATTTTTTGTTTAATTGTTTCAAGGGTTCAGTAATAGGTTTAAAAGTAGATTCAAGGAATTTCTCCCTCTCGCTAATACCTAGTTTCAATGCTCTGTTTTTAGCCCGAATAGAATCACTAAGTGATTTTATTTCTTTTACTAATTTTTCTTGGTTAACCATGTTTGTAGCAAGACGTGTTGTACAACAATGAATGTGTTATACCACGTTTAATGTATTAATATAAATTTATCAAATCCTATCCTGTATCGACCATTGTTTAGCGGTTGTTCCTTCATAATTGTTAGGAACCCATACTTTTCAGCCCAAGCCTTTCCACACAACTCTTTAAATCGTTCAAATGTCATATCCGCATTTACATGATCAAAATATATATGTTTTAGGTTGGTTTCGTCCTGTTTAAATACAATTAACATGTTTGCATTGTCTCTAATGAGTTGTTTAGGTATTTTGCTGTAAGTTTGGCCAATATAAATGCTATCTATGTTGTTATGTCGACCCATAGCGAAGTAATTCCTTATTGTGTTTTGGTTTTCACAAGATACATCGTCGAATATAAACACGGAGAATGGTTTAGCTTCTTGTGGCTGCATGACACTCTCGCTTGCATTAAACTTTAAATATTTAACTTCAGGCACATTAGTCAGTATTTTTTCCAATAATTGATACTTTGGTTGTTGTAGTGATTTTGAAAATACATATAGATTGTTAAATCGTAATCCTTTAGGGTTTGTAATCAAATTGAATACTACATTAGTTTTTCCACAGTTGGAAGGTCCGGTAACCAGACAACGAACGGTGTTTGGTAACAAATTGCCATGCTTCCCACTATTGAATTCTGAATTATCCACTGTGAGTTCATCTATATTATTAATAGTAAAACTCTCTTTTTGTGGTACTATCTCCATCCTTTGTAATGGTTCAACCTAAAATGATTCTCTATCGTTATATCAAATCCTTTTTAGGTATCCAAGAATCTTCCGTCTTATTAAATCCTAACCATCGTACTTTGACCTTATCTTTTTTCCGTTGCAACACCTTTTCAACTAAATATACATCGCCTACTGTTGATTTTAACATTTCATGTCCATAAAACCCTCCTTCAAGCAATTGTCCTTTATTATCTTTTAAAATATATGTCTCAGGTACTGTAGGTTGTACTTTGAATACAGTAAAAACCTCATTGGTCCAATTTGGCAGGTACCTTTTACTGAATACACCTTTATATTTACTTATTCGCACTTTATCACCCACATTAAATTTTTTAGGCTTTAGTTTTTCAACTTTTGGTTTAGTATTCGTTTTTATACGTTTTAATACAAGGTTTTCATTTTTACTAGTTACTTGGTTTGGTTTCATCCCGATAGTCCTATGAAATTTGTTATTGTAATCGTTTATAAGTTTTGGTAACATATCAATCCATATGTGCGATCCTCTGTTGGAAAACATTTTATACATTGCACTTTTTAAAGTTCTATTGAATCTTTCTATTATTGAGGCTTTTACTTCTGAATTGGTTGAATAATGGTTTATATTGTGTTTTTTCATTAAATTTGCAAATTCCTTATTAAAATATTCTTTTCCATCATCTGTTTGTAAATGTTTAATAGTATGTTTGTCTCTTTGTATAGCTGTTTCCATTGCTTTTGTAACACTTTTGCCACTTTTATCTTTTAGTGGTAAAGCATCTGTCATTTTTGAAAAACAGTTAATAACAGTCAATATGTATTTATATCCTTTATTTTGTTTGCTATAAGGAATCATTTCGATTAAATCCGCTTGATATAAATCATTAATTCCTTTTATCACCGTATTTCTTCGTGGAAACTTTCTTCTTGCAGGTTTATGAAGTTCGTTGACAATTTGTTGCTTCAAGTCCTTCATATTGCAGGTTTCAATGTTTGTTGTATCACATGTATAATCACAATGAATGTTGTTTTAAATATTCACATAATTTATATGGGTCAAGGTCATCCAAACTTGTGTAAAAAAATGGGGAACACGGCGTTGGACTTGCCGTGTTCCCCATTTTTTTACGGAAGGAGAAAGGAATAAGGTCGTAGTTGTAGAAGGACGAAGAATAGGTTACTAGTTGATAGGGTTTAGAGAGTAGTGGCCAAAAGGAAGAGTGTGGATTTTGTCGGGCATAATGTATCTTTTATCATCCCGAGCTGACAGTGCTTTTTTAATTTCGGTGACACTGTAGACTTGATGCTTGAAGCTTCGGATATTGTTGAATGTTGCTGATATCGTAGTATCTTCAAACAAACAAGTCTTGTAGTGGTCAAATGTCACGTGTTTTTTCAAATAAGATGTCTTCACTCCTTTTGCTTTCTTCACTGTCGGTGTGTTGTTCTCGTGGTACATCTTAAATGAATACAATTTCGCCATCAGCGCCACTATTTCTTCTAAAGGCATTCCATTTGCTTCATCTTTGAATTTTCCAATTACTTTTTTATATTTTTCATTAAAATTTGGATGGTTTTTCGGATAGTCAGAAAAATCGAAATCTTCTTTGTATGGAAATGTCCTTAGGTCTTCATACATGTCCAAAGTCTTTATCCAGTAGATAAACGCGTCCGTATCCATGTATGCGACTCCAATGTTTTCCCTTCCGTAATGTTTAACCATTTTGTTATAATGGAAATCATACATCAGGGTTTTACTTATATCCAAAATCGACATACCTATGTATAACGGACGGTCCATGACTATTGTTGTTTTCTTCATACTGACAGCGACTAGATTTTCGTTTATAATCATGGATGTTCCGAAATTTGGTTTTTGAACTAATTTTTCCAATTTCCTAGGATCACTCACTAATTTTACATTTTTGTGTTTCCTTTTGTTCTCCAAGGTCTTCCCAAAGATGGCATTGTTCATTAATTTATAGAAGTCCTTTTCAAATGCTGTTGTCGCTGCAGCTCTTCTTGCAGTGTTGGAATCAATATATGGTTTCAACCAACAAGACTGGGTGAATTCAATTGCTCTATGAATTCTCACTATACGTAGACCCAATTCAAGAGCCTGTTGAACTACCCAGTAGTGAGCCACATAGCGATCCTTATTCTCCAAGGTCATCATCAATTTTGGCCATCTTCCTGTCGGTGAAACTTCAGTCTTGGCTAGGAGAGGCAAGTCGTAGTGATGGTCATGAAGGTGCTCCGGGTATTCAAAATCACAGTCCAAAATATAGCCTTTTGGACCATCCTTTGGAATCTGTGAGATGTCTCCGATGGTGGCCGGGTCGATCCACTTGAAGTCAGCGTAGGGAAGCGGATTTGACATTGCCCAACCATAAAGGTTGTTTGCATCAAAATAGCCTAGGTAGACCGATGGTTGTTGCTCGTCGAAGCCGGGGATGTACTTGTTGTTGGCTTTGACATGACGTGTTACAGCTTGTGTCAAACCGCCCCGTACACCAGATTCCATCATGAGCACCATATCAATATCCGTTAGAAGTTCCAGTCGACAGTTGGTTGACTTTAGCATAGCTTGCCATGCTAATCCTGGAGATGTGTACGAGTGTAGAGGGTCCAGTCCATAGGCGGAGAAGCAGGTGTTTCTGAATTCTTCCATCACATCGCACAGCAGAGTTACGTCCAATTTTATATAAAAGTCAGAATATTCCCCTAAGGTTTGAATGTTCAGTTGGTTCCAAACATTACATGCATGATTGTAGTCTTCAACGGAGATTTCACTTTCGTTTAATTTGCTGTTGAAGGCTTTAATCGGCGGTAGACTGGTTTCTTCAAATTTTTCTGTAGAAGTTATGTAATCGTAGGGGAACACTCCTTTCCGTAATACTAGGTCTAATTTATCTTCAGGTACAATTTTTCTGGTTTCTTTTAGGTCTTCTCTTCTTAGGTTTTCTGACAATTTGGCTAAACTAGATGCCATAAATCTGTAAGAGTCTACGAAGCGAAGTTTAATTTTACCTACTGTTTTTGAAAAGCTGATGTACTTTTCCAATGTTGTAGCAAGAACATCAATTTTACCATCATCTCTTCCTAACTCCGGGATAATAAAGTGGGAGTCGTAGCCGCTAAGATTGTGTAAAACGACAGGAATAAAGTTTGGCAGTTTGTAATTTATATTGCATGAATTACAAGCAGCTCCTCTGTATAACCCTGTCAGGTGATCGTGATCTCTTACTTTTGGGTTTTCTTCACTGAACATCTTCTTGCATAAATAGCATCTTGTCGCTAAGTTGTATTCTTCTTGTTGATTTTGGTTTAAAGGTTCCATAGGTACAATATTACCGAACAAGCGTTGAACCTTTCCAGCAATATCGTACAGTTGGTCTACAAAATACTTAGCGGCTTCTTCACCACGGTAGAGTATTGGAGTGGATGTTAAACCATAGTCTTGCAATTGGTTTTCAGACGAGGTTGATTTAACTAGTAAACAAAAACTGTTGGGCTGATGCAACTGATATTTTGTTCTTCTAGTCACTTCGCCGTCCGGCAGCTCCTGTGGTACTAACGTTGATTCAAAATCTGCATAGACCACTATTGGAATTCGGTATTGGTGAACTGTCTTGTTAAATTGTATTGAAGCTCGGGTAGGCGGTGGAAGACTTATCTTTACTTCATAGTTCTCGTTGCAAAGTCTTTTATGTTCCAATAACCAGTCCAATCCTCCACGTCTTGAATCTTTCCAAGAAAAGCAGAAACATCTCTTGCAAACTGTAATCCTATTTACTCTTTTGGTCAATTGTTTTACAACTAACGCTTCAAAGTCTTTTATCCATACATAATGGGAAATTTCACCCTTGGTTATCAATAGCAAATCCGTATGGTTTCTTTGCTCAACCTTTACTACCCGCAAAGGATAAACGTTGTTGGAATCATCCAGACCAAAAACATTGACTGAAACGCCAGGATTTTTCTTTTCAAATTTGTCAATATCTTTTAAAGTAACTGGGTAAGTAAGACCTTGAAAGTTGTAGCGGTGTTCATTTTCGTAATATTCTCTACCAACTCTTTCAGGATGATCTTTAACATACTTGGTTAACATTGCATACTTGAAACATTCATTACCCTCATTTTGAACATTTCTACACGAGTTAGTGTTTTGGATTTTCTTTGGTAGAGGGATAAAACTACTACCTCTTAAACCATATCCATGTTTATGAACCCTAACATCCATACCTTCGATTGATGACAAAGTCCATCCAGATCCTCTTCCTTCATGTTCTTGGAGTTTGGTTATAAGTTCCTCCAAGCATTCTTCAATAATATCATCAATGTCGGAGGTGAAGGTAAGGGTTCGGTTTTTGGTAATGAATGCTCTCAATGCTGTTTCACCATCAGTATTGTTAAACATAGCCTCTAACACCATTCCAAATTTAATAAAATTTAGCCTTTGTAATTCTTCCCTCAACGTTTGACCAACAAGTTCCTTAGCCTGGGTTATGAATGTTTCCAATTCCAATTGAACGTTATTAATTTTGAAATGTGTTACAACTCGTCCTGGCAAAGCTGTGGTGCGCAGTTGTCTTACATCTTCCAGTTCTTCTTCTTCCATATCCTCTTCTTCGGTGTCCTCTTCTTCGGTGTCCTCTTCTTCAATAGGTCTTGTAGCAGTAGATGGTCCAGCACCAGCAAATTGGATCACACTAGGTCTTCTTCTTTGCATTTGCTGTAGATAGCTGTCGTAGTAGTCCATCTGCTTCTGATGCTCTTCCAAAAACAGGTCAATTGAGTCTAAGTCTATTTCATCCATGGTAATATCTTCTTTTCTATCTTCGTCTTCATGTAATTCTCTGTGTATGATGAAAAGATCTTCGTCTTGAAAGATTTCCCCACAAATGTCGCAAAGAGCCATTTCAAACAGTTTGGCTTTGAATGCACACTCTGTGAATGTCCACGCAATAATGAGCAGCGCACTCCACCGGGACCCTTTATATCCGAGGCAGATAGGTGGGGAAAGTGACGTCATATGGAAACAGGTTATCACTCATGTGCTAAATTTAGCCTTTACACAACCGTTTGTAATACATTTATCAGTAGGCTTGATAAATTGATGATATTTGGCCTAGATTCAATAATTTGTACAAGTTTTTTCAAAGATGTCTGTTTGAGCAAGTTTATATAGGTCAAGGTCATTTGGAATTATTATTTTGAGCGGGGGATAGAGCACTAAGCAGCATCATTTACTACAAAGTGCTCTATCCCCCGCTCACATTCTTTTTTAACTTTTTGTTTAAACTTTTTACAAGGGTGAAACATCACCATCAGAGTCGGAATCATCCTCATCACGGAATAGGCAGCGATGACAATACATAATTCTTCTGGCAACTAACATCCTATCCATTGGACGATGGGGAGTGTCTTGTTCTTGTTCTTCTTCTTCCATTTCCAATTGGAATTCCATTTCCGACTCAGATGACGACTCTAATGTTTCGTAGGCGTGCAAGTCCACCTCATTGTCCGTTGAACCAGCTTCGTCAGAGTCCGTTTCAATATCCATTATCTCTTCCTCCTCCTCTTCTTGATCAACCGCAGGTAGTTGGTCCTCTACTTCTATAATTTCTAGAGGTATTACCTCCAGAATAGAGACAATCCTGTTGCGATGGAACACGGTGTTGTCAAGTGGAGCCATGGTATGGAAGTGTTGTATCCATCCAATTTGCTTACCCTTTTTATACCCCCACCAACTATACAATTTATGTGGGTCAAGGTCACGTAAAGATACCCTTTGAGCGGGGGATAGACCACTAAGCAGCATGCTAATCCATTGCCGCAAAGTGATCTATCCCCCGCTCTATTCCGCAGACCACACTCAAGTCCAAGTCCACATCCAAGTCCACATCCATATGTTACACTTTATTATTACTGCCACCAAGTAATTGTCACTCGCACATTTACTTGGTTTTGATAAAGGTACTGCACAAACTCCATATTGGTTGTTTGTTCGTTATACAAATGCATCATGAAATATGCAATCTTATCGATTGCGGCATTGTCCAACGGTTCGCAATTCACAAGTTCCAATGTGCCCTGGCTGGTCTTATCCTCTATAAGTTCCACCACTTCGTTGATGTCTTCTTCCAAGAGGATGAACTCAACACTGAAGCTCTCCATTGTTGTTGTTGATAGTGTCTAGACAAATGCTTGACTAAATACTTTATTCATCAGTCCTACATATATACCAATTTCCCCCTCCTATTACCTATTCTCCCTCTACCTTTATATAGGTCAAGGCCATCCAATAATACCCTTTGAGCGGGGGATAGACCACTAAGCAGCATGCTAGTCCATTGCCGCAAAGTGATCTATCCCCCGCTCTGTATTCCACACAAGTCCTAGTCTTTACACACACATAAGCCCCCCAGTCTTTTACACTTACTCATATACTCTGTCCTCCCTGCCAATTAAGAGTTCCCCATGTTTGCCACTATTTTCAATTAACCTTTCCAAGTCCCAAAACACAATGTCCAAATTAACCAAGTTCGCTCGTCCAATTTGAAACACACTATTCCCCCCAAAGTCACTTGCTCTCACTTGTTGTCCTGTATACTGCTTCTTCTTCCACGCTACAATCACTACCCTACCTTCTTCAACAATCATTCTTTTAACATTATCATACACCTTCTTCAACATCCCTCTACAGTTTAAATAGTTTATGGTTACATACTCCCACTCCTTACCAATGATCAGTGATCCACTCATTTTCTAGCGTTCCACTGGAAGGTTCAAAGCAGAATGAAGTCGGGATGTACAGACCCCCTCTTTTATACCAGTTAACCGGTTGTCCTTGCTGTAAAGTGGG
Source organism: Neoaliturus tenellus (assembly GCA_030545055.2). Lineage (NCBI taxonomy): Eukaryota > Metazoa > Arthropoda > Insecta > Hemiptera > Cicadellidae > Neoaliturus > Neoaliturus tenellus. Next base: position 6,016,244 of record CM061535.1, on the reverse strand, counting down.
TCAAGGTCATCCAATGCTACCCTTTGAGCGGGGGATAGACCACTAAGCAGCATGCTAGCCCATTGCCGCAAAGTAGTCTATCCCCCGCTCTGTATTCTACACACACACACACACACACACACACACATGTCCCTGTCCAAGTCTTTCATTACATACCCAATATATATTCAGTTCCTTCATCATCACTATCACTCATCACTGCTTCCACAAACTCCACAGGATTAAAGTTAAATTGTTTCAATTGTTCTTTTAAGTTTTCAATTTGTTGGTCCTTTACTTCTAAAACACTGTGAAGGTGTGATATGTAGTCCGCTGCCTCGTTGATGCTTGCTACTCTCGGATCGCCTAACTTCAAGCTGGGAACTACACCCTGCAGCCTGTAGTACGCCATACGCCTTTCTTGCTCCTGCCGTTGACCAGGACTGAGCAAGCCTTGCCCGTCTTGGCTCACCTCCAGCAAAGTCCGTAGCATTGGAGCTTTGCAGGCGTTTGCCCGAGCAACAGTTATGCTGTGGAATGGTCGAGCAGGTCCACGAGTAGCAGGCAGGACGTTGGCAGCACGCCTTCTTGAAGAAGAAGAGGAAGCCTGAGAAGTTTTGCAGTTGGAAGCCATGTTGAAGTGAGGTATTCAGCTAAGCGATACAAAGCAGAATAACCAAACTGCACATCAATACCCGTATATATACACTTATCAGTGGTGGGGGTACTAGCTAGCCTTGGTAAAGTGGGTCAAGGCCATCCAAAAACATTACCAGAACGGGGGATAGATCACTAAGTGGCATGTTAGTCCATTGCCACAGAGTGATCTATCCCCCGCTCTGTATTTCACATTCACGCACACATTCATACATACACACAAGTCCCAGTCCAAGTCTTTACCCACACACCTATCCACTCTCATCCTCACTATCATCACTGTCCAACAGGCTTTCACACTTCTTAATCAGTTTTTCCCATTTACTCCTGACATAAAGTAGCTCCCTGCGAGTATTCTCTAGCATTCTGTCCCTTTGCTCTATCACTTCGTCGTACCACTCGATGATGTTTGGTGGAGTCTGAGTTGATGCATCCGTCGTGGTTGGTTGAGACGCTCCGCTGCTCCGCAACTCCTTCCTCACAGGACCAAAGCCGGAGAATCGGACACGACTTCTTGACAAAGGCGCCGATCGGATTGGTCCAATGCTCGGGCTGGAGTTGGAGGCGACCGGGCCAGAGGTAGAGGCTGGGACGTTCATAGCAGACATGGTGGTGTTCAGCTTAACGGTGTAAAGCAGAATGAGAGGACGGTTGATCACCACTCCTATATATACCCATTTTTAGTGGTGGGGATAACACTGGGGGGGGGGGGGGGGGGTTAAAAGAAATTTTGCTTAGTCTTCCCGGTCATCAGTTTTACATACCTTTAGCACACCCATTATTTTGGTTTCTTCAATAACTTTACACACCTCAAACACCCAAGCAAACAGCTCATCTATGTTGTTATAATTAATTTTTGTCCAGTGTTCATACTTATGAGTTTGGTTGTTTATAATACATAGATAAAATGTAGACCCGTCTTGTCTTATACAATACTCAACTTCCATTCTATGCTGGTTTAGTACTTCCCAAGCATTGTGTTGATCTATTAAGAAGTCACCACCTTTGTAATTGTACCGTGACATGTTTACACGGAGCACAGAAACAGACTGAAGCAAATGAACGGCTCATACAAGCTTAGTAAGAGCGTTAGAGTGGGGGTATCACGTGATACACAACATTAGTTGTAAGTAATTTATATGGGTCAAGGTCATTCAAACTTTGAAAAATTTTTACCTCCAAACACTTGTAGCAAGCTACAAGTGTTTGGAGGTAAGTTTTTATTTGTTAATGATTTATTTGTAACTTAGTCTTCACCCTCAAGGACACGGTTTGAGATTGTCCCAGTGACTTTACATCACCGCCAGGTTAAAGTATTATACAAGTCAAGTATTTTTTTTTATTAGTTGACTTGTATAATACCCCTCTCCCTTACTTTAAGAGAGTTAAGACTAAATTTGGAAAAATAATTTGGAAAAAGACTTTTAAATATTGTCCAACACAACCTAACAATTTAGAATTTATTTTGGTAGGCCTACATCCTAATCCATTTCCCACACAGATTGGCATCCTTCCCTTCGTATTAGATAGCCTTTTTTATGGATGAAAAATTGTCTTTGTACCATCCGAACGGGTACTTTCATTGTATGAAGGCTGCCATCACCTTTTACAATGATTTCTACTTTGGCATCAAAAGCTCCATAAATTTGAGCAATAAAATAATATTTTTCATCCATTTTAAGTCTTCTAATATCAAGCGGTTGCGGACTGTGGGGATGTCTGGGTTGGGATGTTTTAGACCTAATGTTGTTAAGACTGTAGGGTCTTACTCTCGGAAGATTGATGTTTTTGTTCAAGTGCGTTTGGCAACGGTCTTTATCTAAAACAGCAAACTTCTGACAGCAAAGAATCCCAAAGTCTTTTGACATCCAAACGTAATCGCATTTATTACCCTTGCCAGCAGGGAGTTTAACACGCTTACGTTTTTGTGTTGGACGCTTTACTGGAGTGTTTTGGAGCTTGTCAGGTTTAGGCTGGCTAGAAGGAATGGGGGTGGGAGGTGAAGGTTTAAGTAGGTCAAAAGGTAGGCTGCAGACAATTTTGGGTGGGGTAGGTGAACGGGTTAGGTCGATTGAGGGAAGTTCGGGGGAGAAGATTGATTTACGGGGTGGTTTGGTTGGTGTAGGTGGCATGGGGGATATAGGTGAGGGACATTGGGATGTAGTGTATGAGAGGATTTTCCGGGTTCTGCTATATGGGGTGATCCTCGACCTAGACGTCTCTTCAAAAGCCGCAGACTCCGATCCTGAGTCCGATAGCAGCGAGAGTGCTGGAGAGGCTACCGGGACTCGACCTGACGACTTGACGAGTTCTCCTGGCGATGGCTGTGCACCAGCCTCTTCCACTGTCGCCGGCAATGGCGACAGGCTGGGCATTGAGGCGGGCTGTGGTGGCGGCGGCGGCGGTGGCGGCATCGTCAGGCAGCTCAGGATGTTCGCAGTCATCAGGTATTCCAGGATCGAAGTCGAAGATGATGAGGGTCGAGACGCGTCGGTCGAGGTTGAAGTTGATGGGTAGTTTTTCAGCTTCAGACCCATTTTACCCATTGTAATGGATGAAAAGAATAGATGTAAAGAAAGAAGTGAACTTGTAAAACAAAAGTCTCAAGAGCGAGAGAGAGTACCTGTCCGTATGGGAGCTTGGACCGGAATGAGAAATGCGTGCAGCCCGGCCGCCTTATATCCCCACCAGGGCTGCCACGCCCAGGATATCAGGGGTGGGGGTGGGGGTGGGGGTGGGGGTGGGGGTGGGGGTGGGGGGGGGGGGTCGCACTTTTTGTCGGGGGGGGGGGGGGGGTTCGCACTTTTTGTCGGGGGGGGGGGGGGGGGGTTCGCACTTTTTGTCGGGGGGGGGGGGGGGGGGGTTCGCACTTTTTGTCGGGGGGGGGGGGGGGTAAATTTAAAACAATAAGCCTCACTTAAGGCGTTTATGTTAACATCGCTGAAGCCTCCAAAAAAGACACACTTATAGACGAGTCAAACCTTGTGTGTTACTTGACTTGTACATTTTTTTTTTTTAAAGAGCTTAATATATTTACCTTGTTAATAAGACCTGACTGTTAAAGAATTTTGAAAACTTTTATATATTTAGGTCAAGGTCACGGTAAAACTTTAAAAAATTAAGCCCCACACCCCCGATGGGGGTGTGGGGCACTTGGGTTGTCATCGCTGTAGCCTCCAAAGAGACCCAACTATGACAACAAGGCAACATCCAATGTCGTGTTCCCTTCGCCACGCAAGACTTGTAAACATTTACTGCATTGTCTTTTCAATAGCTAACAAAACATTTACTTAATTTTGAGAGAGGTTGAGGACAGCCCTAGTGGCTTACGCCCTCGGTCCGAGTGCAGGGGCCACCGCAAATTGGCCACAGCTGTGGTCTGCATGTCAGCATACAAACGGACCGAGTCCCAAACCCAGCCGCAATATTGCATGCCTGAGAGGACCCATGCTAAAATTGGTTTAAAATTGTTTTACACGGGGGTCTACTCCCGTACCCTACCTTTACTATTTAACTTTATCAATGCAGTAAATTTTTATAAATCTTTGTGGGTCAAGGCCACACGGACATTAAAAAAATTTCGGCCCCCGTACATCCATGGCGAACCACGAATGTTCGGGGGCCTTGGGGACTAAAAACACAAATAGCTAACAAAGATTCATTTACATAATTTTGAGTTTCCAGAAGGGAAACAAGAGGTTGAGGACAGCCCTAGTGGCTTACGCCCTCGGTCGGGGGGGGGGGGGGGGGGTTCGCATTTTTGTCGGGGGGGGGGGGGGGGGTTCGCATTTTTGTCGGGGGGGGGGGGGGGGGTTCGCATTTTTGCCGGGGGGGGGGGGGGTTCGCATTTTTGTCGGGGGGGGGGGGGTGAGGTATGTTATGTGGGTCAAGGTCACCCACAACACTTGTACTCTAAGTGTTGGCTATACCCCCACCACAACTGGGTCCCTAGGCTACACAACACCGCTTCGCCAGTATGTCTCCGGCTTCCATGCGGTGCGTCTCGCTGTTCTCTAGCTCTCTATATGTAAGTAATTTTACAAGTTCTGAATGTAGGTCACTACACTTTAACTCTGGGATGATATCGACTTATAGTATTTCAGTGTTTTGACTCAAGGTCATCACACTTTAACTCTAGCACATCGGTTATCGTACCAGAGGTGCTCAATAACCTAACTTGTAATGTTTAGGGTGGCGTTTTCACGCCACGTGGTATCGCCATGAGTGTCCAGTCCAAGTTTTAAGTTAAATTAATTTTACTGTAATCTTTTCCATTTCCGCTTCGTTTTGCCAAAGTATAAGGTGTCGCTTAATAAAGTGGTATTTCTCTAAAGTTATAGGAGATTGCAGGGATACAATTAGTTTATTTAGGAGACTCTTCATCTTGGAGTTTAACACAATTTCCACTTTGACTTTGCTTCCTCGGCTCTCACAGCCTAAGCTGTACAGAAATGTTTCTTCTAGTGCCAACTCGGGCCAAGAGAACAGTGTGTTGACTGTAGGACAGCTCATGGTGAAGTGATGCGATACTCCAGCGTACCACCTCACCTTCCCCCACCACTGTGACCTTCCCCCACTCCTGCTGTTTCCCCCACCTCTTTTCCCTTGACTCATGCGCTACAAGCAGTCTCTCAGTATTGTGCGGACTTTTGTGAGGTGAAGCCATGTCGCAGGACACTTTAGGTAAGAAACTTAGCCGTGTTAAGACTTTATTAGTTGCTCACTGTCCACCACTCAAAGTTAAGAGAGTTTCAACTTTAGCTAAGTGGCGCAAACTGTTGCGCGGACACCCTAAGTTTTATACCAAACAGACTAATGTCAGTTTTACTGATGACGATTTGTTTAATATATTGGATGAAATGACTTTTCCTTGCAAAATTCAGTTAGTTACTCCCATTCCTGACAGTTTAGAGTCTTAGTCTCTCAAGCCAATATACCTAGAGTACACAGAGCCTGACAGTCAGTCACTCGGTGGCTGTCGTGGGGTGCGCATCGGTGTCGGCGCTCCGTTGTTAGGTTTTCAAGGTCACAGTAATATCAAATTGTTGGTGTTGTTCTGGTTCAAGGTCACCTGAGGGATAACCGATTGCCCATTTAGGCAGGGTTATGTCAGAAACTCGAGTTTAACTTGGCACTTTTGCCGTTTCTCGTCGAAAATTCGCTCCAAGTGGTCAAGGTCACGGGGACTCTGACTGAAACTCGGAGCGTAGTGCGAGAAACGGCAAAAGTGCCAAAAAATTTTAAGTTTCGGCGTGACCTTGACCTCAGTGGCGTCGGTGACGTCATTTTGATGACGTAAGGGGTGATGACGTCATCAGCACGTCATTTCTGTGACGTCATGGGTGTGACGTCATAGAAATGACGTCATTAGTGATGACGTCATCGATGACGCAATCGATGACGTCATCGATGACGTCATCGGTGAGGTCATTGACCTCGATGACGTCATCCCTCAGGTGACCTTGAACTGGGCCAGCACCAACAATTTGACACTACTCATAACGTTCAGAGAAGCGAACTCATAAATTACTTTGTCGAAGTCGATTTGTGGTGCTCGGTCATCCCCAATTAAAACGAAAGCCAAGTTCAAACTCTTTCTTGAGCCATTGTACTTTTCAATTAGTTTTTATGGGTTAAGTTAAAGAAGAATCAATCAGCCTTATGCTCTGGAACGTTTATTTATACGCATACCAAAGCATTATCATTCTACGGGTAGCATGCAGTTCTACGGGTTATAAGTTAGTAGAAAATATGTAATTTTGTTTGTAGAAGTCCACCTAGTATGTAGTGCATAACAGCAGTAATCTTGCAGAATTATTAGGTTAAATATTATTTTATTATCAATTTTACTATAACAAATGTAATATCTAATCATCCTCCAGCCCATTTAATATTCTCAAGTGATGGAGTAATCAAAATTGGCTTTACCTAGGAGGCTTTTATGTTTATTCATAAAAAATATATGTAAAAATATATGTAAAAGGTTGTTAAAAAATTGTATTTATGCATTATGTATTTATTGTCAATATATTACATGACATGTACAAGTGTGTAATTCACTTGTAAATGAGTACATTCCAACATTTTACTTAGTTAGTATTTAATAATAGCGCAGTTAATGTATTCACCTAATGTAATGTGTGTAGACTGTATTATTGTTGATAAATAAATAAACTTTATTGATTGATTGACTTGTGGATGGCCAGATAAAAGAAACTATGCCCAAAAAAGCATCAAAACATTGTTTAGTTTTTATTTGTTTACTAGTCGTGTCGTTTTCATTTGATTAAACATTGAAAGCCATATTTCTCAAGTCCGATGTCGACAGGCGATACCCCTTATATCAACCGCTTGTGGTTTCATTGTGAAAGTTATTTTTAATGGTTTCTTGGATCCAGTTACATGCTTTAAGAATCACGCATCGCGGCTTCGGCTTCGGCTCGCGACTGCAGCTATAGCTTGAGGCTAGTTATTCCAGGCTTCAGCCTCACTACTACATCTATAGCTTGAGGCTAGTTACTAAAGGCTTCAGGCTCGCTACTACATATATAGCTTGAGGCTAGTTACTAAAGGCTTCAGGCTCGATACTACATATATAGCTTGAGGCTAGTTACTCCAGGCTTCAGGCTCGCTACTACATATATAGCTTGAGGCTAGTTACTCCAGGCTTCAGGCTCGCTACTACATATATAGCTTGAGGCTAGTTACTCCAGGCTTCAGGCTCGCTACTACATCTATAGCTTGAGGCTAGTTACTAAAGGCTTCAGGCTCGCTACTACATATATAGCTTGAGGCTAGTTACTAAAGGCTTCAGGCTCGATACTACATATATAGCTTGAGGCTAGTTACTCCAGGCTTCAGGCTCGCTACTACATATATAGCTTGAGGCTGGTTATTCCCAGCTTCAGGCTCGCTACTACATCTATAGCTTGAGGCTAGTTACTAAAGGCTTCAGGCTCGCTACTACATATATAGCTTGAGGCTAGTTACTCCAGGCTTCAGGCTCGCTACTACATATATAGCTTGAGGCTAGTTACTCCAGGCTTCAGGCTCGCTACTACATCTATAGCTTAAGGCTAGATACTCCAGGCTTCAGGCTCGCTACTACATCTATAGCTTGAGGCTAGTTACTCCAGGCTTCCGGCTCCAGCATCCTCCGGCGGCTTTTGCTTGACTAGATTAGAATTAACTGTCTCATTTCAGTATATAGAGCTGACAAAAATAAATTTATATTTTGTACATCACTTGACTTACCTAGGAGTTCTAACATTTTTTTTTTGACAATATGTCTTTTCACATATTTTTTTAGCTTATGGTAAATATTTTTGTAATAAGAAAATACTGTTTATGCCAATCTCATGAAAAAGTTACTTCTATTAGCAAATGATATACTGTAGTGCTCTTTAAAGTCATGTACACTTAAATCATCTTTAAGGTTGGAAATTCGTTTCTTCAAGTCACCATTTTGTGTCTCGTTCTGGTTTTAATATAGGTACAAGTTTACTTCTTGTAACATTTGGGTTTTAACTAATAATGAATAGTTTAATATAAAAAGTATACATACCATATACTTTTTTATTATTTAAGTTTACAAAATTTAGCCAACTTGATAGCTATTAGAGCGAAGATGCGCGTACATACTATTTGTAACGGTAGTCGGATATTCGATACAAGTAATTATGATATTACTATGCTTTACAACGGGTAAAAATCTTTCTAAACACCATTGCATCTCTCGTGTGCGTTTCCTGTTGCCTGTCTAGAACTATGTGAGTTATGTGAGAAAATGTCTATTGAAAACTACAACTTACTGCTACTCCGGCACTGCGAGTGGCGGAACCGCTTCCAAAAAGGGAGATTTCTCGCCGTAGAAATTACCTTTATGTGCTGCGCCACGTCTCGGCAAAATAACAGTAGAATTCTCAATTGAATCCTATAGCAATGATCATAAATTGTGTAAAAAACAGTTACTTTGGGACTTACTATTTCTTTCTAGGGAAAGACTGTACTGTGTCATCTTAAAAATCGCTCTAAAAACCTTTTACACAAGTTCATAGACCTACGTTCTGTTAGAGTGGGCAAACAGACAAGACTGTTCGTCTTCATAATCATAGTCTTCGTCTTCTATTCAAGAGGTCACAGGTTCAATTCCCGGTATGCCGGGATGTATATTGCAAATGCGATTGGATAGCCGGTACTTTTCCGCTAACGGGACCTCCATGTTTTAATTAGTTAAATATTTGAAATATTTTTTGAAAACTTATTTCATTAATGAAACAAAGTATTATTTCATGGAAAACAATGACAAACTTTTACTACTAATCCTCGCCCAGCCAACTCTTGAACCTTGAACGACATTATTTTGTTACCTCAATCAGTCCTCTTTGGCTTGCAAAAACCCACAGCCTCTTCCTCGATACGGGTGAGGCCCCAAATCAATATGGGATCATATTCTGTAGTTTCTAGGATACAAGCGATACAACGACAGTGGAACTAAAATGACAGCTAGAAACGGGACTGTTAAGAATGTACCGATCACAGCTTATAGGCCTAAGTAGTAACTCGCCTACGGCTCGATGGGAGCTCTGCCCCCATGCCCCCTTAGGAGTTGATCTAAATTTATTAAAAGTCAAGTATGAAATTGGTTAGTTCCATGGAAGAACTCGACAGCCAAGTCAGTGTGCTAGTTGGAATTCTACTTCAATTTAAAAACATAATTTAATGTAACGTAACCCAACCTATAACGTAACGCAACCTATAACGTAACTGCCGCAGCGCGCTGTGTCATAATTAAGTCTTTAGTCAGTTCTTAGATGGAGAAGAACCGAACCGCTTTTACAAAATGTTTATTTAATTATGCAACAAAATTCCTCTGAAGAATAACCCCCCCCCCCCCCCAAAAAAAAGGAAAAAATAAGCATGTAGTTGTACTTATGACTTATAATATTGGATTATATCTGGTTGCGGAGTCTTGCAAAACTTCAGTTACTTTATCATACGAACTCTAATTAACGGAGGAAAATGTTATACTTTCGAATATACGTTGGAATAAAAAAAAATAAAATTCAAGTTCAGTGGACACCTAAGTTTGTTTCGTTTTAAATCTCCCAGAAGTACATAGTTAAATTTTAAATAATAATATTATCATATGTTATACAGTAACAATTACTCTTTTCATGCAAAGCAGTTTTTCGTCAATAGAATTGTGAAATAAAAACGTAGCTGCAATATCTCTTATTAGAGATGAACAATTGTCATCAGGTAGAAAGGCAAGCGGTCAAACATCAGAAATCAAACTGAGAGAAATCAAAGTAAACAGACTGTGAGAGACAGTTGTTAGAGCTACAAGTCGATAAACTCGACCGTACAGTCGGGGCCAGCCGACCAGCTAGAGCTAGCCATTCGTTAAGGTTTACACTGATCAATAAGACACTACATATCGTAAATAATATAAATTAATATACATCTGCTTTATAAAACATCTACCTGATCGAAATTAATATACATCTGCTTTATAAAACATCTACCTGGTTGAAATGTTTTTTAAATAACATTTAATAAAATAATTACAAACATTTCAACATATTTATATATTCTAAAGGATTAACTTCCCAAGTATTTTTACACAAATTATACAGTTCAATATTCCCTGAAAATGTTTTTGAAATGAAGTTTCTCACGATTTCTTTCCAGCAATGCTAGTGTAATATAAACAATTGCTATAGTAAAACCTATCATGTTAGTGTTTTAAGTAAATGATATTTTTACTATTTTCTTTTATGTTAACAGATAAATGAGTATATCATACCTGATATGAGATATATGATAAATATACCAAATCTGAAATGAGGATCATACACAGAATCAAATCAGGATCTAAAGAACAGACCCAATCCCATAGCCATAGAATAGTCCTAATACCAGGTATTATACCACCAGAAGACCGTTTATCTCTTCGAGGTACAAGCCCTCTAGTCCGGCCTCGAATGGTCCGGCCGCCGGATAACCCACCGCGGTCTTCCGGAAATGAAATGTTTAGCCAAAGGCGGTTCCCACTGCCAAAATAGACACGAGTTAACTTGTTCTATGTTATATTACTAAAATACATATCAGTTCAAGTACCCATTTCCATTTCCGGACTGTTCGGTTTCAAATATTTTCTAAAACGTGTTCGTGTTCTAGTTTCGATCTTTTTTTATGGGTTACTGGCCCTAAGGTGAAGATGACTCTTAAGGCACTAGACGGATTACTTCAATATAAATGTTCCATTTAGGCTATACGTTAGGGTCTTCGTTAACAGACAAGTTTAAAACGCAGTTTCATCGCTAGCGACCGCTCTTCCGTTGTCCTGCCATTTCAGCTACATTACAATTTCTGAGCAAGCAACAGCAAATCATTACTGTATTGATAACAAAACGATGCCCTGCATTGAGTGGGCAAGACTGATACCCTTTATTTTAAATACACTCTAAAACTTCATGTTTTTAAAACACATATAATACAGGTCTACGCTCTAAAACTTAATGTTTTAACACACATATAATACAGGTCCACATTCAACTTGTCTACGTTAAACCACTAAACCGCCGTTTAATCCGGCCACTTTGAAATCCGGCTGGTAGTCCGGTCCCGAGGTGCCCGGATTTGAGGGCTTCTACTAAAACAAACATTACTCTTTGAGACTTCGCAAAGTAAATCGATTTTCCTTAGCAATATTTGTAAGTTTTCAAAATTTTGAGGTATGAGGGACCCAATATAACTATTAAACTAAACACTTACCAAGTTCAAAGGAAATCTGTTGAAAAACAGCGTCCGAAACAGCTGAATAAAATACCATGTTTTGCATAAAAGCCGTGTGGTTAACATTGCCGACTGTGGAACAATGGGTTACTGGCCCAGGGGTGAAGACTCTTAAAGTAAAATGAAATGATTTAGTTTTTTACCTTAATTTGTTACATGAAAATATTAATTAATAAGCCTAATTGTACTTTGCAATTTTTTATAATAAAATTTATTATTGCACGCAATCTTAATTACCGAGACGCTAAAATTACACAAATAAAAATATAAAAGTTTGTTATTCTTTATGTTTCTCATGCCTAACAGTTAGTTCTCTCCAATCTTATTATTTAAAATGTGTTAAAATGTTCAAATTAAATCGGATTGTATTAAATTATGACGTGTAAAATAACTATAATGATATATAATATACCAACAGTAAATAATTACTTTAATTGTAATTTTTTTGTCAATTTCGAAGGGCTAAATCGCATCTTAATTTAAATAAAGACATAACATTCGAATGAGCGTCATTGGCACTGAGCGTTTAGGAGTGAAGTTCTGATAGGCTATGCCGATCTGCGAGTTGATGTGGGACGACGAGAAACTTGCAACAAGTGAAGTCAGCCGCAATGACTATGGGAGGGGGACTATTGGAGGGGAGGCGCGAAAGCAGAAACCTGGTCAATCGAAGAGCCGAAGTTCAAAACAAATTGACTTCAGTAGTACAAATGCAGTATAATACTATACAATTGTTCTATCTTAGCCGTCATTTTAATCTGGACAAAAAGTACTAACTTTTTTGTAAGAAACTCATATAAATTGTTTAACTTAAAGATACTAAACTAAAAATGTTGACAATGAAAAACTAAAATTGCGTTAAAGCCCGTCTAACTCATTCGGAAATTCACATATTGTTTGAATAACTAGCAGTAATAAGGCATTTTAATTATTAGCAGAATGAACGGACAGTTTTCTCTTGAAGCTATATCAGGTAAAAAATAAAGACAGCAAGACTGTTTATGAGAATGTTTATGGGGATTTTTTTATTATTTAATTATTATTTTATTCGGTCAAAAAGCATCATACAAGGAATAGTAAACAATTGTGAGTGGGTTAGAAGAACCTTTAGCTAGGACAAATTGCACTATGTTTTCAAAGAAGTTTAAATGAATTGTTTATTTATTAACTCACAAACTCCATCCACATAGTGATTTTCAACAAAAGTTTCCCAGTGTACTAAAACTATTCCACATTCTCGCATGTTTTTAACGAATAAAAGTATTAAATAAATACTTAATAAGGTGTGATAATTTATTTATAATTATGAAAATTGTAAAAGCTATACATCGACATATGTATTTACATATTACTAATAAATTGAAATATATGCTTTCCCTTTATTGTAGTATTGTAAACAAATTACTTGGCATTTTCATGTCTCACTTTCGAACAGCACATTCACTCTGTGGACAGAGCGTCCGTCTCACGGAGTCATACAAGGAAGTACACTGGACCCGCTGCTGTTTGTTATTCCCAGCGACCACAGAATTAAATAGACTGGCTATCCCATAAGCCTGTACGTTGTTGGATGTGAAGCTAAAGTCGGCCATCTTAGCTGAGTACAGAAACGTAGAGCGACGCTGGAAAGGCCAGAAATTCTAAATGCGCTCTTATCATTTACACTGCAGTTTAAATAGCTTAAAATGCTCTAAATACTTTGAAATTTGACACACTTATAGTTTAATAGTGTGTGACTCTAATGGTGTGGTTTTAATTCGAAAATAAAAACTGCTTGACACTTAAAAAACTAAATAAATTTCAATATTTTTTGTACATTTTAATTAGTGACATAAAAAAGTTACATCGCGAGGAAAATTTTTATTTTAAGGTCAGGTGCGTGATGTAAGCGAGAGAAATGTAGCCAAAAAGTTATATTTTTCGAAAAGTATTTTTTGAAAAAAATAGCTATTGTAGTTTTTATCATATGACAGGTATAACACGAGCTTCGTGACGCGGCGATGCGGCCTCTCGGCTGCGCGGCGGCCCGCTACAAACAGGGGAATTTCCGCGGTTAGCTTGGCTTCTGAATTTTATTTTTAAATATTACATGATTACACGTTTACACAAGTAGGTTTTGTATGTTTGTATTTAACATTTTATCTACTAATTATATTTACTTATAATTATAATTATAAATATAACTATGTATTGTAGGCCAGATTAGATATGAAATACAAACAACAATCATAATCATTGCGGTATTTATTTGACATAAAATCTAATTTACAATAAATAAAATAAAGTTGTAAATAAAATTACTGACTGATTGACGACTACAAACTGTTTAAGTGAATTATTTAATAAACATCAGAAAGGTTACTAAAAACAAATACAATAAACCATAATATCTTACCATGAGTCTTTAAAAATCTCAATTATTTTACCTTATTTGATGGAATTGATTTATTGATTTATAAGCCATTGATAATCTAAAAATTGCTAAAATACAAAGACAGTTTAAATAACTACACAAAATATAGTACTAGGATGTTTATGGGGGACAGTGTATTATGCATGCTTTATTTACTTTGCTGACAAAGTACCAGTTCGCCAGTAAGTGTTACATACAATATCCTAAAGAATATCATGCGTAATTAATTATAGTACTGTAGCCTATCATTGATAAAAAGCTATTACCTTATTACAAATGGCCTACATTTTCCCTAATAAAAAAATAACAATAAATATTCGTGTTTTATTTTAGTACCCTAATTAATGTCATAATAACGAATATATAACGTTTAAGAGCATAAACTCAAGAATGGGGTGTTAAGAAGTTGAAATATATCAATCACATACCATTATGTATACACTAGGGAACTCTAAGTTAGAAATTATAAAGTGAGTAGTACGAGTAGGCAGCCTATAAGCAAATTATAACTAAATATAAACGAGTTAATTTTATAATAAATAATAATCAACGTGTTAATGATAAAAATCTTGTTAGGCCTAAATGTTAGGCCTGATTTCACTTAATCATTAAAGCACGTGAAATTTATTCAAATGCTATCAAGAAAGTTTAAACCTAAGTAAGACAATAAGATCCAAATCAAATACAGATATATATAAATATAACGATACTCAAAACTTTGATACAGTTTCCAAGTAAACGAGATGTAAAATACTAATTCATAAACCCGAGCGATTTTAAAAGATTTTTAAGTTTAACAAAGATTGAAAATTCAAACCTTCATAATCCTGACGTTGTTCTATGTAGGGATATCACTAAGAGCCATTCAGAAGTATGTTTAACATATTTTTATATATTAAAAAAATGGAAACATTAGTAGAATAGGCTTTAGTTAGTACAAGTAATTAAGACTATTTTAAAATAATAATTTGATTTATTTCTTGATGTCGTATGGGATTATCTCAACAAAGCTAGCATTTGAAACTTAACCCAGTCACTGATATGATTTCAAATTTACCTACTGAGGGTTACCTCCAGCCCGACCTTTATTGAAACATCCTTAAGCCACACAATCTGTCAAACTCGCCGAGGTTCTGGCTAGGTTGTGGCTGCCCCGGGAGCGCGCGGCACTAGGGTGACTCATCGCCGCGTCCGCCATATTGGGTGAGTTTCTGGCTCAGACGTCGGTTACACCTTTGCGTTCGCTTCGGCCAGTCTATTTAATTCTGTGGTCGCTGGTTATTCCCCGACTGTCGTCACCAGCAGATATGCCACTCCAATGCTGCCTTAAGCGGACACCAAGTGTGAGACCAACCACTCCGTAATGCCAATGTTGCACGATTGCTATTCAAACGTTTGTGTTTTCCATACAGCACGATTTTTTGCCTGTTACAAATTTTTCTAGCTATCAAAGCTATGACAAAGCACTGTCGTTATTAATCAATTTTGTATATTAGAAATTTTACAAGACAGGAAAACAAATAATTGTCAATTTGGAGGAATTGTTTTATATTATTACTGTATGAAAATTATACTTTTAAAAACTCGGTAATTCTTCTGACCTATTAGTTATTGTGTCTTCGGTAAAGAGGATGGGTTCGATTTCTGAGATAAGTTTGACAGCTTTCCTTAAAAGCATTAGGTGCATAATGGGACCTATCAAGTAAAATTAGAGGCATACGCAACAACCATTGTGAGCAAAAATATTTGTAGGGAATATAAGAAATTGAAATAAATCTTTCTGGCTCTCAAAATTTCAAAGTGTCTTTTAAAACCATCTTGTATGAGCAATATCAATTTTCACGATTGCAAAAATACTTATAGGTAAGAAAGTTACTTAAAGTACTTACAATCAGGGTAATTGTTGTTACTGGTGAAAATTAGAATAATTTTTTATAACTCTAAGTTTAAAATATTGGTACTGAAATTCTGATGGGACAAGCGTGATGGTATTATAAAGTTACGTGCTGCGTTTAGTATTTGTCTTCTTCCTGTAGTCAATGGACCGAGGGGCAGAGTGTTTGAAGGGCTCTTTGGTCCCTTCTGATAATTGATTCTGCCAGAATACCTGTGTGTTCTACCTCATTGATAGTGTTTCCTGAGGTATCCCTTGCTTTTGAAAATCGTTCCGTTACTGAAAAGTATACAGGTTTGTAGATTTAATTTTTACTTTTTATACTATGTTTTGTTGACATATTAGAAATATCGCATTAAATTATACAAAACAAAAAAATATATAAGATAAAATGTTTGAAAATTGTGGCGACTTTGCTCAAAGTGAAATAAGTGTACTCGTTTCAGTATCATAATAATCCTTTATTATGTAATTTACGAATTATTTTTATCCATTAGGAGTGTATTTCCACATTTTCGAAATTAAACGGTAAATTAGATTACGAAACAAAAATAGCTAACGGGCATACATCTGAAAACTATAGGGGTCTCTGTTTAAAAACTCCTACAATATTTAGAATACGTATTGTGAATAAATTCACAGATGTTGTATCGTTGTATCTAGATTGCTCATCACACATAATACGTAAATGACAACAGAAGATATAAATATTTTACTCCAACTTTTGTTTTATGTGCATTTATATTTTGGCTAAAATTTCTCTTTAGACAAACAATTGTTTGTAATAAGCTTGCTATGTATACTGAATTAAGAAAAAAACTTTTAAATGTCTCTTTTAAACAGGTGTTTTTAAATGTGTAGCATTCTGCTTTAAATTTGATATAGTATCATAGTAAATAGGTTATTAAATTTACAACAAACCAACTATCCCTTAAAATAGTTTAGAGCTGTCTGAAAACTCATGCACCAAATTTAGCATTCTATTTTAATTTGATTTTTTCAACATACTTTTTACTAAAGATTCAGCACGTTAACTTTCTTTGTTGTTTTGTCGTCAACCTGACAACCAATAAGACCTATGTCAAAAATTGCAATTCCTAAACTTGTTTTGACAGGAAAATAAATTCTTCTGGGGATTACTAAACATATTTTTGTGCCCAAAAATACACATAAATACAAAGTTCTATGTGCAGTAGCCGTGTGAGTTTGCGAATGTTACAAACTCTACCTGCTACATTTTGCTAAAAATCTGTAACATCGCAGTAGACACTCGTGTCATAGTATGGAATTGTGTTGATACTTCAGTACCAGTAGTTAAATTGTTTCTATTCAGCTATTAACATGAGTTTGTCTGTTTTACTATCAACAGCTGTTTTATTTTGCAATTCAATACAAATAAATCCCTATGTTAATCTTATGGACAAAAAATTAACTTTAAGGGCAAAACTACAAACTGAGAAAATTCTTTTGACACCTCAAACTTTAAAATTGGCCCAGAAATAAGGGAGGAGTAGTGTTTACAAAAAAACGGCTTCACGTATTTTACATACATAGATTTAGTTATTAAAACGTAAAAGAATTGGGCATCATCCGTCATAAAATTGCACGTAATATAATAAAAATAATAAAAAACGTAAACAAAATGAGAGGAAATAGTGAACAGAGAAAATTAATTTGAATTTGTCACTGCTAAGTTATAACAAGGCATAAACGCCGAGTTTATTGATGCCTTTAAAGCAATCAAACAGTAATCGTTTATTTAACTTTTAAAGTTTGCTTTGCTGTACGAATTAGGTTGAGTCGAATGATGGCCCCTAGGAAACGTTTTATACAGGTCATAACATAAAGAGAATTTAAAGGCTAGATTTTACTAGATTGAAATTACACGACCAATTCACATGACTGATGGGTGTGTCTATGAAGCTAAAAACTTTTTCTGATTTCCCACATGCTTTTTTTCTGTAGCCCTGTATGCACTTTGCATAATGAACCCCATAGGTGTTTATTTATTTCTGTAGAAACATTTTTATTTTCTACCTTATATAAAATCACAACAAGAATTTTCTGACCGCTGTGCTGTACGGAAATCACGAAGAGAATTAATTATCATGGAAGGCTTCAAGAGCTTGATCATCCAACTGAATCAGTCTCTTTGGAGATTGACACAAAACAACTAAAGTTTATTTCAGTAAAACATATATTTTTGAAATTCCGCCGACTAAAAATTTTGTTTTATTTTCCAATTGATATATTGGACTTAAGTTTTAAATTGAAATTCTTGGAACAATTAATTGGTTACCATTTTACCAGTATAAACTTGGTATTTTTAGTGTATTATTCGCTGTTGAGTAAATGTCATTACTTTATAAAAATAACTGTTGACATAAGTTTAGAACTGGTGTACTTTATGTTCACACAAAAACACTAGTTCATTGCTTAAGATGGATTTAATTAATGACACTTTAGTTCAAATGCAAACTAGACTAATAAAGTTTGCCAACGTCATGTGATTGTAAGTTTCAGCTTAGGTCTAGTAATTATCGTTGCCAAAAGAAACTGAAAACCGTTGATTGGCGTTTAGCACGCATCTTTCGTCCGTTCTGTATTTACCTTATCACTATGAAAAAATACCTAATTCTTAAAAATTGTAAAAAAAATTCGAGAAGCCATCAGAATTCGAACCCACAATGTTAATGTTTGTGATAGTCGGACATTGGGCATACTATAAGTAAATTTTGCAAGTTAAAAATAAAATATAGCTGTACGAGCGTTAAAACAGAGCCATAACATAAACGCCAAAGTTCAAAACACTCTTAATTAACTGTTCTATTATTGCAGTGAAAAGTTTCATCCCAATTATGAAGTTGGTAGTGATTAAAACTCCATTCCTGAACAATGACGTATTCAGAGAACAATTCCACCCCGATGTAATGTGTAAGTCGAACACAATTCTGTGAATTAAAATTTTGAACTTACAACAAACGTTTTTCAAGTAACTTTTAACAAAGAAATTTGTGATAGAGTTAATTTTAGGCTTATATCACTTCCCTTGTTGGGGTTTATATTAGATTGTGTTAATTTAAGCTAGGGCAAGTTGAGGGGTTGTAAGATATGATTCGTAGGCTGATTAGTTAATTATTAGTGATGGGGGAGTCACCTGTACGGCTGTGACGAGCAGGATATTGGGGGGGGGAGGGGTGAGGGGGGCACACGGATGGGGGTGGGGTTGCACACGTTATGTTTGGAACAGTTGATTTGAATCTTGATAATTTGGAACATTTGAAGGTCTACTCTCATGCCATAGAACCGTTCGGAGGTTGAACAGTCGATAGCTAAACTGTTACACTGCCAATTGTCAATATCAAATATTGTTGACTCTCTCTAACTCGAAATTCACATCACATGACAACAGTTACCAACTCGAAACGGTTTATTCGAGTTACGGAGGTAACGTTTGATAAATTCGACTTATAGAAGTAACTTATAGTACAGTATTAATATTGTGACAACGGACAAAAGCTGTATCGGATGTGGAACCCACTCGTTGCGTCCTGAGCGATGGGTTTTTCACTTACAGAGGTTCGTAGAGAAAAATTTCGGATAAGAGGTTAAATTCGACTTGTTGAGCAGAAAGTATTTAAACTCGTCTAACCTTCAGAATGAAAAAAACGAGAAGACAAACTTTGAAAATATGAGACAATTTTCTCCATTGTAAAGGACAAATTTGAAATTCGACTTATTTACTGAATTTTTATTCATAGAGGATATTTTTTTATCACTTCGATTTATAGAAGTAAAATATAACCTAAAATCAATTCGAGCTATGTATGTTTTACTTTCCGACTAATACAGGTTCTTCCAATGGGATTACACATAATTCGAGATATTGAATGTTTCGAGTTATCGAGGTTTGAGTTATTGAGAGTCCACTTTATACGTAAAACCGTGAAAGCAGTTGACACATAACGATCTGATAGTACATTGTGAATTAGGCTACTTGTCGGGGAACACGGTGTTTGTTGCAAATTGAATTGGGAGCTGGAAATATACTAACGTTGAACGTTTTTCCTAAATGTCTATTTCTTATGGGAGTCAGATAGTATGGGGTGAACCGATAATTTTAAATTTAATCGTAAGTTAATAAGCATATAAAATTTTAGTTGTCACTTGATGGAGAATTGTAGAATCGGAAACCACTAGACCGTTTGTCATGAAACTCGAAATAAAGATGGAAAATGTCATGGAAAAGGCTTGTTTATAATTTAAAGACTTAAATAATTAGGTTTAATATGACTTAGGCCAATTAGTTTTCCTTCAAGACCTTTGGGGTCGTTCCTGAGACTTAGTCTCGAAGAAAAAATTCTTAAGCAATGTCAAATCGTACGTAATTTCTTATATCTTCAAATTAAATCAATATGCCACAACACCGGTCTCAAAACGTTAACCAGAATTTATTGCATTTTAAAGTTTAAACGTCATGATTTCAATATAAAGTTTGATCGCCTATACAATTTCCTGCTGGGTTATTAATTTGAGGATTGGTTTGCGGCGTTTTAATGTATACTCTGCCAAAAAACTAATTTAATTAGTAGTACATATTAAACTATGCTGACCTTTAAGATAATCTTCTGTCATGACTTTATCCAACGGAGGTAGCCAGTCAGAAGTAATCTTAAATAATCTTTATTTTCCAATTGGATTTGCAGAATTATAATAGTCTACCTTGATTTAACAGCAAGCATATTAAGCATTCACCAGACTTTTCAGGTCTATTTGTTGCAACCAATACGATTACATTACAATTAAATTTACTTGATGACAAAGTTATTTTTGATGACCCTATGAAACGAAATATTTTCCAATTTCACGTTTTTAATGAGAAACAAATGGTGTAAATACCTCAGTCACCAGTTCTTTGTCGAGGTCTACTGCAACTTAGGTTTCGATGCTTATTTTTGCATCATCATCAGGCTGTAGAAAACGTGGTTGTCCTTCAATCCAATGGATGTCGTCAAGAGATTAAAATATCACAGTCACAAAACGAAAACATAAAAACATAAACATCCATTTGTTTGTCATTTCCAGTTCCGGGGCAATATCAACATCTTTATGATGTCAAAAATATAAAAATTTTTAATGAGATTTGCGTAAAACGTTTCATACGAGGTTATGACCATAAGTAAGTTAAACATGCCACCGCATGACATGAATACTCGATCGGAATATTGTACAAACAATCGACGACAGCCGGGATCAGACACATCAGTTTGCGTGATAACGTGTAATCTAGTTAGTGCATGTAAATTAAACGAGGAAATAAAATTGTTGTGTTTAATTCTGTGCCACATCGCTAGCGATTCCGTTTAGCCTATTACTGTTCACTCGGGATACTGTATTACTTCTAATGTTATGGACAACGTTAGCATATTCAAAAGCCATCAGTTTAGCTTATTGGGCGATAAAGCATGTCCGGTAGACTTAACAATGTCCCATGACAAAATACACTTAACAGTATTGAAGCTATTGCCATGGGGGTGTTGTAACGATGTCACTTTTGATGTTGAGCAGAAAGGTTAAACTCATCCAACCTTGGGAATGAAGAAACGAGAAAGCAAACTTTGTAAAATGTGAGAGAATTTTCCCCATTGTAAGTAAATATAATGAAAAAAAAACTATTAAATCTGCCAAATTATAATCATAAATATATAACTCAAATTATTGTTAAAAACAAGCAGTGACATTGAATAAACCCCATAAAAAGCCATGTTCTTTTCGCGTGACCTTTTTCGTTTATTTCATTGGTTTCTTCTATCAACAAAACTCAATGTGCGAAATAAATTAAATAAAAAATAAACAACCAACACAAAAGCAAATACAGTAACTTTCAATCACTGGACACTAGGCACTAAAACAATATAAAACTATATACTGAAAGCATACAGACACTTGAAAATAAATTGTCATGGTCTTATTTGAATTTCAAATCGCACGAATCATAAAATAAAGCTATACAGGATTGTGCACAATATGACATACGCTCACGTTAAAGTTTCCGGTGAATTTTTGGTAATTTTTGGCAGATGAAATCATACAGTATATAATTTTATATCTCGCCAAACTTAAAACAGTTTTATAATTTTCGTAATGTAAACCGTATAATTTCAAAGTTTTAAATTTAATTCAAATAAGGCAAACAAAGCTGTTTAATTCAACCAGTTCCACTGAAAATGGCTTTCTTCTCTTGATAGTCATTGGGATATGAAGGCTAACGGTTCAATCCTATGAAAAGTTAAAAGTGTTTTGATTGTTCAAAATGGACCCAGCTGTTTTCGCTGACCTACTCTAATGATCCTGACAACTGAATCAGCTTGCCTTTGTTGGTAACAACGCTACACCTCATCCGATTCATCATACTCGCCCTTTAGTATGATATTGACCTTAAAATACGCATTAGATTGCGTACATGATCGAAGAAGTACATGACATCTAGAAATGAGAACTCCAGACTGTTTTGAACAAACGGTCTCGAAAGACTCACTCTATCATAATGGGATGGCAAAAATTCTATGAATCTTACATAAAAAACAGCTGGTGGTTCCAGTCTTATACGATCAATTTATGGCAATAAAAAGAATGAGATATTACGACACGTATTTATTAGTGTAGTCATATAAGAAACGGCCGCCTTGACTCAGAATAAATGCATGCCAACCAGACCAGACCATTTAAACAAATTAGGTGTAAAATGTTGAGCCACTGGAGACTGGTTCACAGGAGTAGCCACTTCACACATAAATCAAGCAGAGTTTAACTGTTGATGCCCGACTGTGAATCATCCGAATGTTTGACCGCTTTTCATTAACTATTTCTCGCCCTCCCCCTTCCTCATTTCTCCCTTAAGTCGCTTTTATTTACATCTGGAGGAGTTATAATTATTAGTACTTTTAGCGTCGTTGCTGCTACTCTCAGACTATTTTACTTCTTCTAATTAAGAAAAAGTAAAATAAGATAAAATTAGAGTATATACAGTAAATTATTTTATGATTTAAAAGTTGAACTTACTTGATACAATACAGATTTTCAACTAGAATTTGTTATATGGAATTATAATCCTTTGTACTTTGATTTTTCAATGAGCTGAAAATGTCATATTTTTTGTATCATACTAATATTAAATTTAAAACTTTAAACAATACCCCTGGCGCGCCCCCAAATGCAAGGGATTTTAGAATGGTGTTATCTTCCGCTAAATGCAGAATAGAGCTATAAATAAGGTGTCATATTAAAGAAGAATAACGGTACTAAATTTCTTTTGTTACACTTTGGTAATTATTTCATCAAAACTAAAGAAAAATTCATTTAAAGATCGACAAAAACAGATTATTTTATAGACAGTTATAGCTGAAATTAGAAAATTTATAAAAAATCTTAAAATCAGAAAAGAAGAGATCCGTCTTTAAAAAAAAAAAAAAAAAAAAAAAAAAAAATTTAAAAGTCAATCCCTATCTTGATTGGTTAATTTTAAAACACTATTCTCGTAAACCTCTGCAGCCATAAAATGCGCCTTGCGCGGCCGTGAGGCGGCATTCCAGCTCAGAGAGCGGAGCCTTAAAACTTACGCTGTTGACAGTTTGAAAATGATATAGGTTATTCTACGATGAGTTCCCTGTCATCATGGATTTCTGACGATATATATCATTATCTGTCATTATAAGTGGCTTTTAGACTACCTGTTCAAGTCTGGGATATATCGAATTACGATAAGTATTAACAACAATTGGGACATTTTACATTTAATTTAATATCCAAAGTCATCATTCATATTCTGTTCAACTTGTAGAGGATGAAGCTGGAACCACCTGTGCGTGTGTTTAGTTCATTTCCTTGGATTGAAACTTGATGCAAACATTATGTTAGCTATGTGCGATCAAAACAATAGGGTTAGAAAGGAATATTCAGTTCTTGTTACTGTAGTGTGTTCTTTGGAAGGAGCAGCTATATGTTCTAAGCTCAGTATGGTAATACTGGTGTTATTAACTTTTTATTACGGTCGTTTATATTACTAACAAGCATAAGGGGAGTTATCATTTACAGTTTGATAATAAACGTAAAAGGTAAGTTGGTTATAAGATATACTAAAGTATTCATATTTTCCTCGACCACAAGTTCAAGTTGTATCTTATTAATTCATAAAACTATAGACGAAGAATTCTAATAGGTTTTTAAAGAATTAGGTTTTTTGACAATGCCAATGCAATAATCTTTGGTTTTGGTGAATAAAGATGGTGAAATTAAATAATATAAACAAATCCCTTAGCCTATGCGAATTAAAATTAAGCTAAAAGTTGACCGGAAAATGAAAAATCTTTGGACAGCCAATTTGTTCTGAAAAGTGTTCTGTCATCCCCTGACCTCCTTCAGAAAAGTAACCTGAAATCCTCAGTAGGGAACACGTCTAAAATGATGAGATGGTCCACGTCGAGTCAGAAGTAAATCTTACTTTGGCTAATGGGTTAATATATATAATTAAAGGACTTAGAGAGTAGAATTCAATATCACAAACACCATCTAATTAGGTCGCCAGAGTCTAAAATGACAGCATATCCAACTTTCAATAAACATCCAACCTAAAGGCTTTAAAATGCAATAATAGTTGAAATACTTGATCGTTTGAGCCGCGTTTTTCGGACAACGTTTGCTATTACAACCTTTGAAGATGAGGATAGCATGACGTATATATGGCATGTATAGCATATATATATAAGGCATATATAGCATGACGTTTATCTTACTACTCTTGAACCACCTACATGGACGGCCAAAAAATTAAGCCCTGAAAATTATTTCATAGTCCAAGGCCATGCTATACATAATTTTAAAGATCTAAGTAAGGAGAGTACATAGCCTCAAAAACCAAACTTCAAAAATCAAATATATATTTGATATATATTTGACATATGTCGGTAGTTATTGGATTTTAGAATTTTGATCATATCATTTTAATATAAACTTTGAACGTCTGCCATACTCTCCGAACGTCATATACTGAGATCGGATGTTTACGTCATTGAATTCTATGAATGATAAGCTTTAATTTGATGATAGCCTATAAGCTTTCTGTAATATATTTATAAACGTAGTTAGTATCAGTATCGAAATTTTATTGCAACTCCTCCTGGGTCAACTCCCCATTTTTGGGCTTGATCCCCATTCTGGATTTCAGGGTATCTTTCGGGGAAAGTCAGGCTATGCCATAGAACTAATTTCAAAAGAAATTGGTTGTCCAAAACTTATTTAATTATTTTCCGGCTAATTTTACTACACTATCAGTGCACGTGGATAGCTTCCGCTGAAACGAAGATAAATCCCTACTCCCTACATTCGCAATCACAATGTAGGTCTGCCGACGCCGACGCCTACTGACTTATAATTTCATCAATGTTTCAAGTTGAAAAATAATTGCCAAAAATAAATGTACAATTTATCTACTCCTTTTGGAGCACAAGCCTAAACTTCTTTGTGACACGAGTAATTCTTCAAGTATAGGCTAGATAATAAAATTTTTAAGTCTGAATGTTCTTATGGTAAAGTTTGAATAAAGAAATCAGTTGGATCAAATAGTTTTGATGAAGAATGGAGTGCAGCATGAAAATATGGATTAAACATTTAAATTATGAGGCGGTGAAATGTCAACCTGTCAATTTAATGCAAAATCACAACTTGGTCTGGCATAATGTATCGATTGTTACTTAAATCACTTTAGTGGGGCGAGGAGTAAAGGTGAATGAGTTTATACTTTTCAGAGTAGAGACTATTGAATTTTGACGTTATTTTATGTGTGGCGTAATCTTTTTAATAGTCTTTATTACCATTGTACGTTTTGGTGCTATACTAAACAATTAAATAAAATAGTTCCGAAACACCATGGTGTCCCAACATTACGTATTTGCACTTACATCGCAATTGCATAAGGACGGTAAAATTTTACTTCCTCTACCCAAACAAATATATAGACAAAATGTTGTTTATGTTTAAAACTCAACTTTAGAATTTTAGTAGTGCACAATTTATGTCACTGTACATAACTAATTTAATACTGGTTTTGGGGTAACCTCAAATTTTTATTGCGCCTAAACAGGTAAAGACCTCTCTCGCTCTAGTAGTCAGCGTGAAAAGTCATCTGATCGTATTTTCATTAAATTATGTTTGCTAAAGTAATATTTGTATTACTCGTATGGAAAGTTTTACAAGGTAATTTCACAACAAAATACCCCTAAATTTTTATGAGCCAAATATTTATGAGTGAAAATGGCCCTGGTGACGTCATAATGAGAGTTTGCCGTTGCCTAGTTGTCTCAGCTTTAAATAAATCTAAATTACTGAAGTCCAAAAACTATTTGGAGGGTGCAACAAATTAATAAGGAAGAAAGAATGATTTGTTTTATAAAATTGTAATCCAGTAAGTGAACGGAAACGAAACATGTCCGGTTGTACAGCAGTCACTAGTTTGGTTTACATTTGAATCAGCGGGTTTAACTACTGCTGCAGGACATCACAGTACAGTTTACATCACAACCTAGTGACACGTGCTGACTGATGGGCCATGAGTTAATGGTGACAGTTCATTCGCTGGCTTAACATCAAGTAACTCTACCTCACAACTTTAACAATTGGGAGATAACATTTTGATCATGTGTCAATTTAAGAGGGTTTAATGAAAATGGGATGTCATAAAGTCCTAACTTTCACCTCAATCATGAATAAAGTAACTTCCATTTTTCAACATTTCCCGACTTCATACTCATAAGCAAAATTATTTATATCAAAGAATATCAACATCAAGTGTCTCACAGTTCGTATTTCATCAGAAAACGTATATGTACAGGAAACATTAATGGGTCAAAGATATCTTGCTGAATGCAGTAGGTATATAGAAACATACTACTGATGTCTGTACATACGCCCAGCCGAATTTTTATGGTTTCCTTTCTACTTTAGGACATGAAATTTTAATTTCCTCAATGAAACATTTCTTGAAACATTTTAAATGTGTTAATGAGTCAACCTTAACATCCCTGTCCTAAAGGAAACAAATAAAACTACTATGGAGACTTTTAATGCCGCCCCTCTTGTTGAAGAGAATTGTTATTGTAGAGCTTAAAATCTCACATATTTTATGGACTACCAAGTACTCTAGCAAACGTTTTATCGGTACACCTTACTCGGGAGCAGTTAACTCGGTACAGAAATACAAGCGTATACAGAAATAACCCGTCATGTTACATCAAATAAATCAATCAATAGCCACTTTTATCATCAGCTAAAAATCGTGTAGCTCATTGATTTAACTATTAAAAACTTGTCATTCAATAGTTTTAAGTCAAATCTTTTTGAACGGATCAAATAAGTGTTTTCCTCTACTAACGAATAGGCCTACTTCGACTGCAACTTGCTGTGATAAATTTTGCAAACCACAATTTAATACGTGAGTTACTTAGCCTATCTGTATTAATTTTAAGTTCCTCATGGCTATTTGTTACTACAACATTGACTCGTTACACTTATTGTAACATTGTTATTTCATTTTTAATCAAAACTTATAATCGTATCAAATTATGTGATTTTGTCTTGGGCCCGTCCATCGAATTGAATTGAAAAAAAAGAGATTTTGTCTTTTGTCTATTATTTGTTTACTAAATGGTTTTAATTCAAACTCTAACTACTATACGGTAAGTTATTACTGTTACACCTTGGGCGGATATATATTTGAGTGAATTATTTACCTCAAATCTAAAAAAAGACTCAACAGGAAAGTGGTTAGTACCTAACTTTAAGCCAGCGTGTATTTTACGCAGCCCCCCTCGTAATGAGCGTCATCAGGTATTTTCACCCCCCCCCCTTCCCACCGGGGGTTCCACAATATCCTGAGCGAAGTTGCTGGATGTAATTACTCGTTTCCTCAACCGTTAATCAATCAAGTCTCCAATCCTATCACGTGATTTAAACTGGATTGTAAATTTGTGTTTGTTAGGAAGGACATTTCGATCAAGAGCAGTATAACATTGGGACTGTTAAGCAGTGTTATAAGATTGGGAGTCGTCTTGCTACAATGCTTTTGATGTGTTAAGTGTTTGAAGTAGGAAGAAAAGTGAAAAAATGAAATGACGGCGATATTTATTTACATTATTTTACATTTAGTTCTAATTAAGATGGAACCTTAACCAGTAGCGTAATTTCAGCATTTTTATAGAGAATAAAAAGTTATTTATGAATATTTTTTACTACAATGAGACCTCCTCCCCCTTACTATTGTGCTTTAACAAATGCAGGTCATAAAAAGAAGCTCAATTCAAGTCATAACTATCATTTTGTATCTATTTTCAATAGTAAAAGTGGCTTTTTTACAATTTGTTCAAATTATTGGGGGGGAGGGGCAACTGCCGTCCTGCACCCCCCAAATGACGCATATAACTAAGTAACATAACATACTTCACATCTGTTAACACGTATATTCAACATTGCTTTAGAAAGAATGTTAGGTAGAATAATCTTGTTTGAAAATATAATAAATTACAAAAAGAATACAAATTTTATTTCGCAATGGGAGTAAAATAAAACTGAATTGATGTCAGTTGAAGGAATAGCCCGCAATATTTGACAATATTTTGTCCTCAGCAAATACTTGTACAGGATCACTCAAAAACTACTGGGGCGGTCTACCTGAAAGAATTGGGGTTATTATCTTCGACATAATATGAGCAGTAAAGGTAGGGAAGTTACAGCCGTATACAAACGCAGCCACGTGGGTCCTGAATATACAGTTTTATGTGCGATAAGACCTCCTTGGGAGCCATATTACTTTTTCTTTGTTATAAAATTGTCTTGAACTAGTCTTATTATTATAATGGAGTTAGTTGAAAATAAAAATATCCCCGTTGCATTAAACAATGTATATACAAAGCTGCCATGCAAATGGAATTATCCGTTTACAAATCCCAAAACATAAACATTCCAAATTAAACAAATGCAGAAGACAGCTGATTGGCTGATTAAGAACAGTTACCCCATTATCTCCATCTCTCCAACTTATTTCCCATGGGAATACCGTGGGATTTAGCATGAAGGTTTGCTGCCATGCAGATTTTTATCAAATATTTGTTACCCCCCAATTAGTGAAGGTTTATATCAAATTTTATTAAGGTATGTTTGTAAATAACGATGTATAAATTTTTAAAGATTTGGCCATAGTAATGAAATGCGAAACTTGATTTGAATTTTCTCCATAGTCAGTTAAGCTATTTTAATGATTCAAAAGACTAAATGGTTTGATTTTTAAAGTTATTTTAAATGGATTAAGTTAAAATTGTCAGATATCAAAAACTAAGGGTAAAAATGCCAAAAACCTATTTTTCCCTTTTGGAACCCATAAAACCCCGTGTCCATGGTCCGATTATGCTGTTTTTTTTAATTAACGTGATAAATAATGCCTTACATCTCTGAACGAAATTTCATAAAAAATCGGAAGATTCCTTTAAAAGTTATCGCATTAACGGCATCAGTATATATGTATTGTTAGAAATAAATTTTGACCTATTTAGCAAATACAAATACTCCATATTACGGTAAATAATTATTACATCGTAATTCTGTTAATAGTAGTAATAAAATAGACAGGTAATTAAAAACGGTGTTTTATCGGTTCGACCGTCCTTAAACATTTATTAATTCTATCATTACAAATAATGAAATAAATATAACTTACAGTTATATTTAAACACTACACACTTATCAAGTACATAGTTTTACTGTGCTTTAAACTATGATACTAAAAATAATATCAGTGATGAATTCTTTGATAGTGCTCACACTTAATATATAATTAATTTTCAGACAATTAGGCCCTAAATCATTTTATAGATATTAATGAAATGTGATATCTGTTAAAACCGAGCTTATTGTAGGCTAAGTAATTGACTAGTCGCATTTTCTTATATAAAAAATATCATTTTTCAGTTTTGGTATGCCCGATTGCTCAGTCGAATGCTTATGGAGTCTAGATATGCAAATGTACCAGGAACGCCTTTACACGTTGAGAAAAGAGGAGGTCCCAAGGTGAGCCCTTGAGGTACTCCAACCTGTCATCAGTAAGGTGCTCCCCCAGCCTCCTTATCAGCCATCGGCGGGCATGGAGAGGGTGGGGACGGGTCCCACACAGCTGGGATCAAGATGATACGATGATACGAAGATGGAGGGTTGTGGAAACAAGGGGTTGCTTACGAAATCTGTTGAATAATCAGATGTTTAAAGTCCAACCGAAAAATTAAAAATTTATGTGGTAGATATTTACCCCTTTTCTTAGTTAAACCACAGAGAAGTAATATTATTACTTATTATTACTTATTATTATATTATTAGTAATATGTATTACTTACTCTGTGGTTAAACAATCTCTTTGATATATTTTTTGGGGTTAAGTAACTTCAAGAAAAACTATTTAATTACCTATCCTATAGTCACATCTACACGAATTCTAGGTTTTGGGGGTGATAATGCTCGAAAATGTTGCTGTTGTCACAAAATTGTTTGGAGTTTTCACCTTCAAACCACAATATTGTATATTTTTATTTTGCTTTCGATTTAAACTAATGATTGAGTATTCTCTAGTTTATGATAAGAATGATGTGATGGCCAGCCCAAGTATAATTTTAATCAGTTTTATTAATTTTATCATTATGACAACTTTTAGTTTTAGTGAATGGGACAACTATTTATTGAATCAATTGACAAACCACAGTGTAATAATACATTGGACTATGTGGTAGTTGCATACTATGGACCTGATGAAGTTCTAAGGAACGAAACATGTCGTCTTTTGATAACCAGTGATGGTAATTTTATTTCATTGTGAATATATTCCAATCCAGGGTCACAAAGGATACTATTTAACTTCAATAAACAGCTGAAAGGAAATTAGTTTATACAAACTGTGTAGGATATCAAAAGAAGCTAAACAAAACCTATTTCAATACCCATGATTAAAATATTTTACATTTGATGATTGCACTTCTATTGACGAAACTAAAAGCAAATTTTATCACTGGCTTAAGTCTTTTTAGTATATAACTTGACTAAGCCTACATCGTATATAAACACTTATTTCAGTATTGTTTTGGCATATGAAGAATGTAAAGTGAGTATAATCATTTTATAAAACGGGGGATTTTACTTTAATCCACAAAATCCGCACAGAGCACCGCTCATATCCGGAACCCCACATGTACTACCCATTATTTACGAGTTAGTGCAAAGTGCAAATATATTCCCAGTGCTGTGAGAGAGGAGAAACTTATTGCTCGATGAACAAGTACAATGCCAATCAGGCTTATTGTGTATCGAGCTCCTAAACACAAAACAAAGCCAAATCACTTCGGTTATGGTATGGAGTTCTTAAAATAAAAATGTCAGTACAATTAAAAATTGATTTTGATCTATTCTGTTAGAATGGAAATACTATTTAAATTTTTCTAACTATAGTAACAGGAACATATCTAGTTTAATTGTAAATTTGATTTCTCATATCACTTTTATGGAGTATTTTTATGTAATCTATTGAGAATTTGTAATTTACTGTTTCATTGGAATTAGGATTAAAATACGTGGAAGAAAAAAATATAGCAACTAGTTTATAAATTATTAAAAACAAAAAACTTACCAGAAACTTTTATACAATCAAAATTTGTTCACACAAATAACATATTTTATAGTTCTATTTCGAACATTTTAAATTTTTTAGTACTCTATAGTCTATCAATAACAGAGAACTAAGTTATTTTACGCACTAAAATCTCATATTACAAATACATTCACATATTTACAGGTAGACCGGATAAACAAAATAAGTGATTTAACAAACA
Organism: Neoaliturus tenellus; assembly: GCA_030545055.2. Taxonomy (NCBI): domain Eukaryota; kingdom Metazoa; phylum Arthropoda; class Insecta; order Hemiptera; family Cicadellidae; genus Neoaliturus; species Neoaliturus tenellus. The sequence goes on along the minus strand of CM061535.1, from coordinate 5,984,587 downwards.
AATTCTCAGCTTAGTGACCAAAACATAATTACACTGAAGAGAAACTTAAGTTTTTAGTCCGCTTCACAAACTCAGATAAGCAGGATTTCATGAATGGCTTAATTCTGGACCCGGGCCAAAAGCGGAGCAAGTCCTAGTTAATAAAGAGATAACTTGTAGAGTAAAAACAAGAGGTTTGAGAACAATCGATGTTATCGGAGTCTAAATTTGCACTTCATGGGTCAATCGGTTTATTATCAAACCGGAAATACATATCTATAACAACACACCAACGTCCAGCCTTCAGCGGAGAGTTGAAATCAAACTAGAAGCAAGGTTGAGTTCCTGCACCAAGACTTAAATGATTTTTAATGACTGGAACATACTGGATACACGAAGTTTGGTTCTATTTCAGCACTGGCTAGGACTATTTGTTATTTGTTTCGGATATAATTTGTGTACACACGGAACCTATGATGTTATAGTAAAGCGTGAAAAACACTAGTAATTTTTTACAATAAGTTCCAATAATCTTTATGGACATGTGCCTAAACGTTTAAAAATCCTGCTGCAATTCCATGCCTGTATTATATCAATAACTTTATCTAACTTTGTATACGTACGGTAATTAGAGCTACTAGCTCAACCTTATTGTGTTTTATAATATTAAGAATAAACCGTGTCTTTCTGACAATCTTTAAAGATAATGGGCAAGTTAGCATGGTAGCCTTAAAAAATCCAAGTTGCAGCAAACCCTTTGAAGATATCATTTCTTTGTCTCTTCGAGAGGTTACAAAGCAGAAAGTGACATTTGGGCGGTTTCAAAAATATTTCTGACACATGAACAATGAGCTGCAACTTTTCACCGATTAGCAACAGTGGACTACTGCTGGACACTGGTGTATCGGTGACACGTGAGATATAGGTTGGTGATACAACACACAATCAGTTTGGTAAAGGAGCTGTCCAAAAGGGAAAGTAAGATCGGGCTGTAACTGTGGCTTATGAAACGAGCCGGATTATTGTCTTCAGTTCCAAAAAGGGATGCAATTTATTTGGACTTCTTCAACGTCCTCCTCAATTATTGTAATTTAGGTATTTATACTAAAAGAGATTTAAGATTTGTCTTTAGTTAGGGGAGTTGCGTATTTTGTTTGTTCGTGATAGTTTTGTAAACCATATGCCTACGATAGACCTTTAATTTTATGTGTCTATCGAATAAAACTAGACATAGCTTGTGACTATATTTTTGGGATTCAACTTCGAATGTCTGCTGCTTCTGATTCGGCGTTCAACCCGCTTGCGAGATCAAAAATATACCATCAAGAAGCGGGTATTTTTTTTATCAGTTTCGGTCCCGCGAAACGTCGGTTTTCATCAAGTTCGAGACAATAACTGTGTATCTATGTGTCGCGAGTGTCTGTTTTGTGTTTTGTAAATAAACATGTCGAGTCCTAGTAGACAACCAAAAATATCTAAGTGAAGCCCAAAAATATACCCAAAATTGAAGACACCTCGCTTAAAAATATGCCATTCAGAAAAAGACGTAAGCATGAGCTTATATGAAATAGCCAATACCCGAAAGATTATTAAAATGTGTTTAAGACTCTGTTTTAGATAATTATGCAATTATGAAAGGATATTAAATGACTTTTTTTTAACATTTCGCTTTAGCATTACAGTAGGATTTGAGACGTTTGTTTAACACCATATACAGTTTATCAAACGAGTGGGTTTTCTAAACATTGCTATAATGACACTACAAATAAACAAGTTGTGATTTCAAGGCTACGATTCTGCTTGATTAATTTCGTACTATAACGCTAAGAAGTAATACTCAACCAGTAAAAGCCACCAAAAGTAATCACATTTCACGTTACTCGAGTCAAAGTTATAAATTCGAAATAACGGTTTGGAGTTTATTTACAGCAGTCACTCGATTTATAGCGACTCTCAAAGGTTAATGCACTTCAGTAGAGGCATTTTGGGAGTTTCAGGACAAACGCAAATTCAGCGGTTTTTAATCAGTGGTTACGTATTAGTGACGTGTGATGACGTATGTGTGACGTCATACGGTGACGAGGTGGAGTGTGTGACGTCACGGGTGTGACGTCACTAATACGCTATTGAACTTAAAGCAGAGACCAGAGAGGCCTAATTTTCATTTTATTTTACGTTTATTTATGATGAAAAAGTGTTAAATAATTGTCTAAAATGATAATATACATAAATTTACAATTTTTCGCAAAAAAAAACGAAGAAAAACGAGCAAAAACGAAGTTTTTATAATTTCGACGTGGGTGGTCCCTCTTGGGAGGTTATCTTATCTCTTATCTTATCTGTTATCTTATCTTATCTCTTATCTTATCTTAGATCTTAGATAAGATAAGATAAGCGCGCTGGGGGGGGCTTCGCCCCCCCCAGACCCCCCCCTTTGTTGGGGGGGCTTCGCCCCCCCAAACCCCCCCGGGTGTTGCGCCGATCAGGCTAGTAAGCCATCATTCCTTCGCCCATTAACTTGCAAACGGCGGTAATTGCTAATGCCTTAGGACTAGATCTCAACATAATTCGTTCACTTGGGATTATTTTACAAGGGTTATTTTTTAATGCTCTTTCTTCGTTAATTACTTACACTTTACTGTCAAAACATAGTTTATTTCATCAAATATAATTATTAAACAATTATTCAACCGATTTTATAATTCAACAAATCACAGAGGCCGTTTTAACTACCCGGTCAATAAATAACATTCTTCCCCTTTCTATTTCTCTACAAACCCCGCTTAACAATTATTATTATTTGATGCAAATATTCTATTTTTATTTCTGACCAGTTTCATTATTCTTTTATACACCATCATTTCACTTTTCTCTCTGAATTATTTCATTTATCCTGTTTACTACCGTGGCCTTTAGAAAGGCCGTTTCGGCTTTCTCTCAAAATTTTTACTGCGGGCTTCATCTGTAAGTCTCCGACACTTTAAATTATTTATTCCGCCACTAATAATTATTTTGTTTCCCCGGACTTTAACTAATATTTTTACCCCGGGCAGGTTCAAACATGTTCAAGGTCATTTGGGACTTAGAAAAAAAAGGAACTTGACTGTAGCGGACATGCCAGCCGACCAGCCAAGTATAGGGGCAGTTCATCGTAGCTGGGCAGGCCAGCCGACCGAGTGAACCAAGGTGTGGGGGACCGCAGAAACCGCACTGCGCGAACCACCCGGGTATGTTTGTTTTTGGGGGTGTGATAGGAATCAGGTAAGGGAACATAGTTTAAGTACCCTTGAGTGTTAGTTAGTAAAAATATAAGAAAGAACCCACGCAAAAGCCATGCAAAGAAAGGACAGTAAAGAAGGCAAGCGCAGAGGCCAAGTGCAAACGAGGGAAGGGACCTAACGGTCCCGTGATCAAACTGATCTTGACGCCCAGGGAACGTCTCACAGCGGCTCCGAAACTTCTCGCCCTCGTACGGAGTAGTCTTTCCCAGGCACGGCGACATTCCTCGGTACAGGGGCGGCGCTCAACCCCGGTGACTCGACGGCAACCTCCGTAGACATCGAGCGGCGCAAGCGAGTTGACCTGCTTGGGTGCACGCTTGGCTTTGGCTCCGAGGCGGTATACCACGTAGGGATGCGCTTCTCCGAAGACAACGCCGAATGCCCGGTGTCTCCGATGGTGTCCGCCGAGTCCCAAAAGTCGGCCGGAGAGGTCGGAGCTGCTTCTTGGATGGTCCCGTGACGGCTCGATCCGGAGTGATGCTGTGGCGAGAGCAGCTCCTGGTTTTATCAACTTTTCCGCTGACTCAGCGAGAAATCGACGTCTCTCATTGGCTCAGCGGCTGGGCCAATCAGAAGCGACCTAGAGTTTATGACTACCCCACGGCCACGCTGCGGAATTATTCATCACTCCAGCCAGATCCCGAGGATGCCAGCCACAGAGAAGACTCCACCGATGCTTCTGAGGAAACCTACTCGGCCCAAGAAGATGGTTATGCCTCGGAGGGACCCCGTTGCTCAGTTGCCCGCTAAAAACCCCAAATCTCCGGTGCGGAATCGAACGAGGACCAAGCCGGCGTCACCCACTCCAGTTCTGCCTCAGCGGGTTGTCATCTCCTCCAACGCCGTGAGAGCCGAAAGTCTTCTTCGAGAAATTCTTGGGGGGAAGAGAGACTACGCGGAGAAATATGTTCTGCAGGCGAGACCAACTTCAGCTCCGGCTCCCGGGGTCGTCCCAACAACGGAAGGCAGGCCGATTTCACCCATCACGCCCAGTGAACGATGCCGGCCCAAATCACCGTTTCCGGGAGTCAAGACCCACCGCCTGTGGAAGCTCAAGCCCGGGCTTTATTGTCTCCTGGACTTCAATGCGGAAGAGAGAGTGGCCTTGCTGCTTCTGGGGAGAACCGTCGTGCAAACGCCATTACCCACTGGCGTACCTCTTCCACATCGGAGTCCGAAGAAGACGTACTTGGAGATTGGGGTGCCAACGGATGGACAACTGAGCCAGCGAGTCACCGCTAAGTGGATATCAGTTTAATTTAATTGATACCACAAAACGGCCTTTCTAAAGGCCACCAATATTAATCGTTTTGCAATCAAGTCGAAGGCTGAACTAATTCGTATCCGAAAACTAATGGACTATTCGATGTGCAATATATTATTATTATTATACAAAAATGAATATAAAATACAATTCTTTTTCCTTATTTATTACGCCACTTCACTCACTTACTTTCGCCCAGAACTTTTAATTGTCTCGGTCAAACCGCTTTATCGGCCCCCTAATTGCTACCGACTTAAAACACAAAGTTTTGGATTAATAATGTTAAGTCTTCAGCTCTAAACACATTATATTTTTATCAACTAACTACCACCGATTTCAGTCAACAAAAGTGTACCGAAATTTGTTATGCATCATAGTGACACAAAGGGATGTGTCTCCTTAACCTTTGGCGGAGAGTTTTTAAACCTCACGGTCAAACTTCTTTATTTGGCTCCCCTGACGATGCCCGACCGTAGTAAATAATGTTTGGCGGAAAACTTTTAAACTTCGCGGTCAAAACAACTTTATTTTGTTCCCCTTACTACGTACCGTACAGAAATCGGTTTTGTAAATTTCACCGGTCACGAGATCTTTTGGCGGGATACTTCACTGCTGTAGGGCCATTTCCATTACTTACCGTACTCAAAGCAAATTATTTGTGTCAAAATGAATGAACTCGATGAAGCTGGCAAGATATTTCAAACCTTGTCACCAAAATAACTTTATTCTACTGCGCTAACTACAACCACGCATCCACACAAAATATTTGGCGGAAAAAATTTAATCGTCGTGGTCAAACTACTTTATTTTATTCCCCTAACAATGTCCGACCATGTTCTATAAAGATTGGCGGAAAAAGTTTAAACATCACGGTCAAAATCACTCGATTCTTTCCCCTAGCTACGTACCGTACAGAATACTGTTTTAGAACTTTCATCGGGCTAAACATGTTCTGGCCTAAACGATTAAAACTTTTGGGCTAATGTATTTGGTTCCCGTTCCTCCCGACATTTGAAACGGCCTTTCTAAAGGCCACGGAAAAAATGCTGAGTAAGTGTAATTCATGCGCACCAATAGGAAGCCAGAGCGAGTTGACAAAACCCGAGAGCTTGTCGAGCTCCCTTCACTTGTTCCTGCACCGCTGAAGAGCCAAGATGGACCAGACTGGAACGACCTCTGCTCCTCGCCCGATCCTGAAGAGGGCCAGCGACAATTCTGACGGCGTGGTCCACAAGAAGCGGGTAACTTGGGCAGACTTGCCGCCCGTGGAGGAGATTCTGGCTGAGATGACTCGACAGTGGGAGCTCGTCACGCCTATCCAAGACACCTGGGCCGAAATACTGTCAACGACTCCGCAGAAGAAGCTGGCAAGGTTGGAACGGAGGTTTGCAGCTCCACTGGCTCGGTTCAGCTCCTCCACACCTCCAATTCACCGGCTGTGGCGTCTCGATCCAGGCCTCTACGAAGTGCTGTACACCGAGACATCAGGTCGACTGGTTTTCGTGAGGGATTCGACGCAGACGTTGAGGGTCCAGCTGCCGAGATCAATGGAGTGGCCCAGCACTTCTACGAGGTTCCTGAAGAAGGACGAGCCAGGCCAGGACCCTCGCTATCCGAAGGGATTCGCCTACTGGATCTAGTTTCCACCCTGGACAAAACGGCCTTTCTAAAGGCCACCAAATTTTCAAGTCGTTTGTGCACTCATGCAGTAGCTACGTTACTATTATAATGCAGCACCTCATGTGTTAATAATTACAACGCCAAGTAGATAGCGGCTCAAAGTAATGTATTTTGACCGTAAATTTCATTAATTTTTCGGTCAACATAGTTTATTTTAAATGCGCTTAAGGTTTGAGTAAAGAAAATTACAAGTCTTTCATCAACTTAACTATCCTTGTTTCCTATACGGTACGTTGGTGTTGTACCTTAGGGTATTTTCCATTCGCTCTTGATTCCACTGAAGCCAGGAGACATGGACCCTTCAGAGACTACTGCAGCTGTGCAAGCAATCCTGCCAAAGAAGTCCATCTTCGATCCGGCAGACGAGGCTCCCACATCGAGCGCCCCGAAGTACATCGCACGTCCGCTGAACTTTGGTCCCGACCTCTCGGAGTCGTCAGATGAAGAGACCAGGGACTACATCAGAAGGACTGACCCCAAGCTTTCGACGGGAAGTTCGACCTCCGGTACACCGAAAATACGGTTGGCGCCCAGGGTGAAGAACGCTCCACGGTGTACCTACGAGTTGAAGAGAGGAGCGAAGAAGGGCGAGGCGTGTGGCAAGTACTGCAGGCTGGGCGAGGATTTGTGCTCCACACACAACCGAGCGGCAAGACCCAAAGCAAGTTTCGACTTGGAACCATTCGCTGAGGGTACAAAATTTGAAAGACTGAAGGTGTCGAAGAAGTATAAACTTCTGCAACAGACCAAAGAACATAGAATGGTCATCTTTCTAGATGAACATAAAATTATAAAGGTAAGACTGCCTAAATTCATGATGCCAATACCCAAGACTGGGTCATATTTAATGTTTAAAAAGAATGTACCGAAGACAGAGGGACGAAAAGCAACGCCGATGTGGGAGTCCGACTAAGCTGGAGGAGCTGGTCCTAAACGGCCTTTCTCAAGGCCACCATTTCATTCACTCGTTTTGCAGCTATAAGTGCAGCCTCTTTTAGACTGACTAACAAAGTACATTATGATATTAAATTAAAAGATTTAACGAGCTCCCAAACAAACTAACATTTATAACTTCTTTTTAAGGAACTTATAAAATAACTTTCTGTGTTCTGTTTCCCAATGATTTTTTTATTAAGAAATATTTGCCCAAACCAAATATTAGTTGTTTGATTAGGTCAGCAAAATGAAATGATGAATCAGCATAGCTTATGCGATTTAAGAAGCTACCAGTGTATTCTGTACGGTACGTTGGGTCGCACTTAAGCGTACCATTCAAATGAAAATGCATGAGCTGAACATGGCCTACGAGATCGTCCACCACCAGACGGCGAGGAGCCACCACATCGCAGAATGGCCATGGAACCAGCGGGCCAACCTGCAAAGAGAAGTCCGGGACCGATCGGACATCGCTCTGGTGGCCAAGGACCTGGACAGCATCGCGGCCGACCCCCGCGGGAAGACAGTCCGGCTCCGGCTGTTGGAACCTGGGGTGTGGGTCCCGCCAACTCCTCTGGAGGATGACATGCCTCTAAAGTCCGCGGTGCTGAAAGACCTTCGGCGCCTACTTAAGATCGGCGGACGGGTCATCGTCATTATCAAATGCCCGTAAGGGCACAGTCTGCGGACCGACGGCACCACCTCACACAACATCTGAGGGCGGACACAAACGGCCTTTTTCAAGGCCACCATTACACTCAATCGTTTAAAGACTTTGCTGAGCTAACTTATATTGTATTTTTATTTAATTTTATATTTGTCGTTTCGACACTATAACCACCATTTCTCGTTTTGACACTAACAGTGCAGCCTCTTTTAGTCTTTTACCAACAAAGTATATTATGATATTAAATTAAAAGATTTAACGAGCCCAAAACAAACTAACATGACTTCTTTTTTAAGTTTCTGTGTTCTGTTTCCCAATGAATTGTTTTATTGAGAAATATTTCCTCAAACCAACATTCACTCGTTTTGACACTATCAGTGCCACCTCTTTTAGTCTTCGACCAACAAAAAACATTATTATATTGAATTAAAAGATTTAACGAACTCAAAACAAACTAACATTAATAACCACTTTTTTAAGTTTCTGTGTTCTGTTTCCTAATGTATGGTTCTATTGAGAGATATTTGCTCACACCAAACATTAGTTATTTGAGTAGGTCAGCAAAATAAAATGGTATGCGATTTAAGAAGCTACCAGAATATTCTGTACGGTACGTTGGGTCGCACTTAAGCGCATGTTGTGGTCCATTTTCATTCTCATCCTACTCACCATGGCACCACTTGACATGCCTCCCACCTGGAAGCGACTGCAAGACACGATGGAAGATGTGCTATATGAAGAGTTTGGTGTGGTCGTTGAGGAAGTAATTGCTATGCCAGACGACGATCCTCATGTTGACATGGAAGTTTTCAGCAACTTCGATGAAGCTGAAACATCATCTTTCGCATCGGACATTGACGAAATCAGTGATTTGACCGTTGCTTACCATGTCACAGAGTCCGAGGCCGACAGCATTGAAAATTTCCTTCCGATCGAAGATGGCGAGGGAGACACGACCCCTGTTCTACCTGATGCTCCTGATGCCAGACGGAGACTATTTGACGGTTGCAGCGATGAGGAGGATGATGATGGTGTCGCATACTTAAGCGATAGTTAGACTTTTAGTCTACTTCAAAACGGCCTTTCTAAAGGCCACCATTACACTCAATCGTTTAAAGACTTTGCAGAGCTAACTTATTTTGTATTTTTATTTAATTTTATCACCAAACATTAGTTATTTGAGTAGGTCAGCAAAATAAAATGGTATGCGATTTAAGAAGCTACCAGAATATTCTGTACGGTACGTTGGGTCGCACTTAAGCGCATGTTGTGGTCCATTTTCATTCTCATCCTACTCACCATGGCACCACTTGACATGCCTCCCACCTGGAAGCGACTGCAAGACACGATGGAAGATGTGCTACATGAAGAGTTTGGTGTGGTCGTTGAGGAAGTAATTGCTATGCCAGACGACGATCCTCATGTTGACATGGAAGTTTTCAGCAACTTCGATGAAGCTGAAACATCATCTTTCGCATCGGACATTGATGAATTCATTGATTTGACCGTTGCTTACCATGTCACAGAGTCCGAAGCCGACAGCATTGAATATTTCCTTCCGATCGAAGATGGCGAGGGAGACACGACCCCTGTTCTACCTGATGCTCCTGATGCCAGACGGAGACTATTTGACGGTTGCAGCGATGAGGAGGATGATGATGGTGTCGCATACTTAAGCGATAGTTAGACTTTTAGTCTACTTCAAAACGGCCTTTCTAAAGGCCACCATTACACTCAATCGTTTAAAGACTTTGCAGAGCTAACTTATTTTGTATTTTTATTTAATTTTATATTTGCTACAAGCTGCTGCTACAAACGAGTGAAAAATTGGTAGCCGTGAAAACGGCTGTTTTGTATAGGTTTTACACAGTAAACCCTTATGGAGCGTAACTACTCTGCGTTGGCATCTTCATCGGACAAATAATCTGCTCCCACTAATCTTTCCAACGCAGCGATCACTTCTCTTGATGTTATACTAGTTCTGCTTGTTACAGAATGAACTTGTACGGGTTGATTTTCACCGGTGACTTGCCTCCCCGTAGGCAATATTTGAAAAGGTGGTGTAGTAGAGGATATTTCAGGGACCTGTACAGGCTGCTCCATTACGATGTTGTCGCTAGAAAGGTTCGTGCAATAATGATTTTAAAATACATTCATGTTCACAGGTTAATTTGATGAGCCAATGAGATTAAAGGTGCTGATGTCAGCAAAAAATGAACCAATAGGAATTTAGTGCTGAGGTAAGCATTTGATATATAAGTAGAAAATTCAAGCATTGGTTCTCATTCCTACTTCTGGAACTGCATACAGCGCATGGAACAGCAATTCAACTACGATGTATTACTGCCATCGTTGTAATGAAGATTTCTCTAACGAAGATTTGTATGTATTGCATTGTGAAATTTATCATAATGCTACGGAAAATACACCACCCGACTGTGAAGACCATCCGGATTTTGTGCGCTTCCTTGCCGAAAATTCTACGGAGCAGAACAGGCCAAGTGTCATCGCATATGCACCCCCAAGAGAAGATGTGGTGGATCCTATTGATGAATCGTCTCAACCTTCGACTACAGGAACACCGAGTGAAGCTGCACCCCCAAGGGAAGATGTGATGGATTCTGCTGATGACTCGTCTCAACCTTCGACTACAGGAACTCCGAGTCAAGATTCTACGTTGGGAGTTGAAGTTTTAGTGGAAGCATTTGAGAGAGCTGTTGTCCGACATTATAGAATAAACAATACCAATTCGCTTGAACTACAACATTTCCTGACTCTTGTAAAAGATGTCATTGTTGAAAAACTAAATTATGAACTCCACCGATTGAATTTCATAAAATTTGGATTGCTATTGGATACAACTTTTAATAACGTTGAAGGAGAACTGTCCAACAGAGGGTTTCTCTCTAGAAACCGCAGTATCATGGTGACCTCAAATATTGATGAAATTATTGAGGAATGTTTGCAGGAACTGTTACTCAAAATAACGGAACATGAAGCTCGAGGATCTGGATGGTCCTTGCTCAACATTAACAGTCTGGATTTACGCGTTCATAAACGTGGATACGGAGATCGTGGCAGCAGTTATATTCCACTGCCAGCAAAGATAAAAAATACTTTGTCATGCATCAATGTTCAAAACAATGACAATGAATGCTTCAGATATTCTATGTTAGCAAAACATCTAGTGAATGAAGGTGCCAAACATCCGGAACGACCAAATAGAAGGTATCAAGAACTAATCTGTAGGTATAATTTTAATGGGCTAAGCTACCCAGTGTCATTGGCCGAGATAGCACGTTTTGAAAAACGCAATCCAGGTGTATCTATTAATGTTTTTGGACTCGACAGTAGAAACAATGTCTACCCTTTGAAAGTAGTGACTCGGGAACTTGCAGATCATACAGATTTATTGCTACTAACAGATGGTGATGTTTCACATTATGTGTATATAAAAGATTTTAATAAACTGATTCACAAACAACTTACCAAAAGGAACAGTCAAATAACAGTTTGTAAAAGATGTTTCTGTTTTAAAAATATCCCTTTTATTAGAGGAGGTCATCGTTGGCTGACGGAACACTCTAAGCTTTGTGGAGATCATGCGGCAGTAAAGGTTATCCTGCCTACCACGAGAAATTCCGTTCTGAAGTTTAAGAACATACATCACCAATATCGAATACCAATAGTCATATACGCAGATTTTGAATCTTCGTTGATACCAGTAGAAAATATAGATCCTGATGCACCCGACAGTGGAAAATATCAAAGACATGAACCAAACAGCTATTGTCTTTTGGTAAAATCGACACTTTCCGAAGAACATCTCCAGCACTATGGTATTCCAACATCGCCAAAACTTTACCGGGGAGAGGAAGCTGCAAAACGATTTGTTGACGATCTGTACATTATTGCTGAAAAGGTATCCACCCTCTATAGCCACATCGTTCCAATGGAAACCCTGAACCCACTTCAAGAACTGTGTCATTTAATGGAGAACAATTGTTACTTGTGCAAAAAGGAGTTTACTGAAGATAACATCAAGGTTCATGACCATGATCATTTGACAGGCGCTTATAGAGGAGCTGCCTGCAACGCCTGCAACATCAATTTCAAACTCCCAAATTTTGTACCTGTTGTATTACACAACCTAAGTGGATACGACGCTCACTTTATTATCCCTGAGCTCGGTCGAGACCAAGGTCAAATAGATGTATTGGCACAAACTACAGAAAAATTTATCAGCTTTTCGAAGAAAGTAAAAAATATAAAATTAAGGTTCATAGATTCATTAAGATTTATGCCTTTCAGTTTGATGACACTTTCAAAGAATTTGGAAAGAGGAGACTTGATAGAAACGAGGAAACTTGTTTCAGAAGATAAGTTGGAACTTGTATTAAGGAAAGGAGTATTTCCCTACGACTACATAGACTCCATTGCCCGATTTGACGAGACTGAACTACCTCCACCAGAAATGTTTTATAGTAAACTCAATGAATCACCAGTAGATCCGGAGGATTATGATCATGCTGTTAAGGTATGGACAGAACTTAACATGTCTACGCTCGGAGATTACAGTGATTTTTATGTGAAACTTGATGTAACTCTCCTTTGTGATGTAATGGAGGAGTTTAGAAATTCCTGTTTGAAAGCTTATGGACTCGACTGTTTTTATTATTTCACCTCTCCGGGATTAGCATGGCAGGCAATGGTGAAAGAAACTAAATGTGAACTCCAACTTTTGACGGACATTGACATGGTTCTCATGATTGAAGATGGTGTTCGAGGAGGGCTAACACAATCAGTTACACGTTATGTCAAAGCTAATAACAAACATCTTCCAAATTATAATCCAAGAGAAGATTCAGTATATCTAGGCTACTTTGACGCCAATAACCTATATGGTTATGCCATGTCTATGCCATTGCCTTACGGTGGTTTTTGCTGGGTAGAACCTACTGTATTAGGAGACATCGTAAACATCCCAAAGTTCAATGATATTGGATACATTTTGGACTTTGACTTCGAGTACCCACAAAATCTTCACGACCATCATTATGATCTTCCTCTCCTACCAAGGACCGAGATTCCTCCAGGAGGCAAACATCCCAAGTTGATGACAACGCTTGAAAATAAAACTAACTACATAGCACATTACTGGATTGTGCAACAAGCGATTGAACTGGGCATAAAAATTGTTAGAATTAATCGGGTACTTCAATTTACACAAAAGACTTGGTTGAAACAATATATTGATTCTAATACTGCAAGAAGAGCTGCTGCAACATCAAATTTCCATAAAGAATTTTATAAACTGATGAATAACGCAGTTTATGGAAAATGTCTCGAAAACAAAAGGAATCACATGAATCTTAAACTGGTCTCTGACAAAAAGAAAATGTTAAAATTAGTTCAAAAGCCTAACTTCAAAACTTCTATTGTAATTAATGAAAATCTTGTAGCAGTCTGCATGGACAAAACCAATGTTGTCATGGATCGACCTCTTTATGTAGGAATGTGTATACTCGACATTTCAAAGACCCATATGTATGACTTCCATTACAACAAGATGGTTTCCTATTACGGACGGGATAAAATTGGAATATGCTACATGGACACTGATGGGATCGTCTACTGGATCAAGACACTCGACATGTATGAAGACCTCAGAGTGTTTCCTCACAGGAATTCCTTTGACTTCTCAGACTACCCCATTGACCATCCAACCTATGACAACTGCGTGAACAAAAAGGTGATAGGAAAGTTTAAAGATGAAACTTCTGGTGTGCCCCTAGAAGAAATTGTAGCACTTATGTCAAAGATGTATGCCCTAAGGATGTTTACAGGCAGAACAGAAAATAACACGGCGGATGAAAACGAAGCCGGAATCATTAAAAAGGCAAAAGGAATTAAAAAAAATTATATAATGAAGAACATGAGATTCGAACATTACTATAATTGTTTATTTAGAGGAGCTGAGTACAATGCAACTTTCAACACCATCCGGAGTTTTAAGCATAATTTGTACAGTATGACAGTAAAAAAGAAGTCATTGTCAGCCAGAGACGACAAGCGTGTGATCCTTCAAAATAAGATCCACACACTCCCTTATGGGCACTATTCATTAACAGAAATGGATTGAATAAGACATTCAAAAAAGAAACGGACATCCACAAAATCTGTATTGTACTGTAAAGAATAACTGTAAAACTGTAAAGTTTTTTAAAACTTAAATTGAATGACCTTGAACTCATGTTTTTATATCAATTTGACTTAAAACTGTAAAGTTTTTTAAAACTTGAATTGGATGACCTTGAACTCATCTTTTTTATATCAATTTGACTTTTGAAATTCATACAAGTATAATTGAATAAATTACAATTATCGTTCAGTTGTATAATGGACGAAGAATGAAGCAGACCAATGGAAGAGAGAAAAATTATAGTTGAAGAACTTCACAAACCAGTTCGAAGAAATTTTCCCAGAAGATCAACGGTCGTGAAGGGTATTAATGACTTATATCAAGCTGACCTTGTAGAAATGAAACCATACGGTAGAATAAACAAAGGTTTCAAATACATTTTAACAGTTATTGACTGTTTTACAAAGGTTGCCAGTGCTATTCCCCTTAAAAATAAAAATGGGCCTTCGGTTACTGAAGCTATGAGAAAGGTACTGCAAGCAATAGGAAAACGTATAAAGCATCTACAGACAGACGACGGCAAAGAATTTTTTAACAAAGATTTTTCTGATCTGATGAAGAAAAATAAAATAAATCACTATTCTACTTTTAGTGAAAAGAAAGCCTCCATTGTAGAACGTTTCAATCGCACATTGAAAACATTGATGTACAAGAAATTTTCAGAAAGAGGAAGTTATGTGTGGTTTGATATTCTTCCAACTCTAATCAAAGATTACAACAATACAAAACATCGTACTATAGGTATGAAACCAAATCAGGTGAACAAAAAAAATGAATCTTTAGTTTTGAAACGCATAAAGGAAAATACTACGCCGCGGTTAGATAAGAAGCCTCCTCTTAAATTTTCCATTGGAGACCATGTGAGAATAAGTAAATATAAACAGATATTCACCAAAGGATACCTACCCAATTGGACAAATGAAGTTTTCACAGTGCATCGAGTGCAACCAACCTTTCCAGAAACATACATTTTAAAGGATAGTAAAGGAGAAATACTGCAGGGGGGATTTTATGGCCACGAATTGTTAAAATCTAAAACTGGTAGTGTTTATTTGGTTGAGAAGATTTTAAGGAAAAGAGGTAATAAGCTTTTAGTGAGATGGTTGGGATTTGATAAGACCGAAGATACTTGGATAGATCAAAAGGACTTACTTTGAAATGGAAAAACCAGTAAGGTCGCAGCATTCGGATAGACTGCTCAAGTATAACTAACATCATGGAAGTAATCTGTCAAAAGGATAGACTTGACGTCAATGACATTGATTGTTTGACACCGGATATCTTTGATAAGGAAGTAAGTAAGCATGGCACTTTATTGCCCAACACAATGAGATGTATTATTAGTGGACCTTCAAACTGTGGGAAAACCAACGTTGTTTTCAATTTAATAACAAAGCCAAACGGTTTAAGTTTTAACAATGTATATATTTTTTCCAAGTCTCTCAATCAACCAAAATATCTGTTATTGGAAAAGATTATGAATGATGTGCCCGATGTCTCATTGTATAAATTTGATGCAAGTAGTGAGATCATAGAGCCCAACAATGCCGAGCCGTATTCAATTTTTATTTTTGACGATGTTTCTTCTGAAAATCATGACCGAATAAGAACATACTTTTCTATGGGAAGGCATAATCATATCGACTCTATTTACATTGGTCAGACATACAGTAAAATCCCAAAACAGTTAATTAGGGACAATGTTAACTTCTTAATAGTTTTCAAACAGGATGAAAAAAATCTCAAACACATATACAACGACCACGTTGGTGCTGATATGACATTTGAAAAGTTTAGAGAATTGTGTGGGAGAGCATGGAAAGAAAAGTTTGGATTTTTAGTTGTGGATAAAGAGAGGGCTATGAATAACGGTCGTTATAGATTAGGTTTCGATAAATTTGTCTTATTACATTAACATCTAAATGTATAATCTTCAGTATTTATTGTGACGTTGTAGAGAACACTCGAAACTAATAATGCCAAATCAGGAGGAGTTGCTTAGTGAAATAAAAGTTCTCAGTGACTCTATACGGAAGAAACACCTGTTACTAAAAGAAGGATTAGTGGCTAGAAATAAATATTTAGAGGAAACATTCAAACCCATTGTAGATCCTCTGAATAAAATAAATGAAAAAATTAACAAATCTAAGTTTACGGATCAAGAAGAAATAGAAACAGAAAAACCAGTAATTAAAGCAAACTCATCTTCAGAAACCGACAACTCAGAGATCGATTCGGAATTATTTAGTAGGTCAACGCATTCATTGGAAAAAGAGGATGAAGATGAAGATGAAGCAAGCAGTAAATCAGATGTAGAAACTCAAGATGTAGGCAGTTTACAAGAAGCAGATTCCCCTACAAATATCAGCATTTTAAGTAAAGAAATTGGGAACAAAGGACCTCTTTCACGAAAATATATTTTAAAAATGCTACATGGGGCAAGGAAACCGTCAAGATACCATGTATATGGAGCTCGCATGGATAGAGATGGTCTTCGAATGGGAGATAGTGTGATAGAGGTGGATGACAAAGATAATATTAAAGTAAAAGATCAAACTTTTAAAGGCACCGCTGGACTGTTTGAGTTAATCTTTAAGTCGTCTCCCCATAAATATTCCAAGAGGGATTTAAATAATTTTAAAAATATATGTTTGTTAACTAATTCCCATAGAAAAGGTTATTCTTCAAATGCACCTATTCATAGAAATAAATCAGATATGTACAAGGATGTAATTGCAAAGCTATTTTCTAATATTAGAGGAAAACCTTCGAAAGCTAAAGGTAAAGGGATGTCTATGAAATCTGCCTATGATACAAACATCATATATTATAATAATGTGAATAAGCTCGTTGACAGAATGCGGTTATTATATGAATCTATTCAGGCTGGACATAACGGGCTGGATAACGAAATGATTGCCTTAACTGAAGAATTAAAAAGTAGAGGATACATAGCTTAAGGGTTCAGTCTAAACATGAGTGTTGACAAGTTCGGTCGTCATGAAAGCTCTTTGGCCCGAGAGGTTTGGAGGGGTCCACCTGGTGAAGGTTTTCAATTGACTAGAGATGGAAACTATGATCTAAGAGGGAAACGTTTGTGCAACATTGCGAATCCCATTTCTAAGGATGAAGCAGTAAATCTTGGGGTTATTCATACATTAACGTTAAATTGCAAGAATGGTGAAGAAATGTTTGATGCCAAATATAAAAAAATTATAAATGTGGCGAATGCGGAAAATGATACTGATGTTGTAAATAGAATATTTGTTTTGGAAGAGATATACAAACTAAAGAAAGATATTTATGAAAAAATAGATAAATTACAGTCTGGGAGGAATCCTTTCGCCTTTTCACGCGGAGGCAGCAGTGAAACCCCTACAAACAGTGTGAATTCAATATATAATACGAAGAGCGTTCTAGAAAAACCATTACCATTGCTGACCACTAAGGAACTAACACGTTAAAACTATCATGCATAGGAGGAAGCCATTTAGTAGTGATCCGTCACTCATGAGAAGAGGAGGTGGACTCACTAGTTCAGCAGTAGGTCTTTTCAAGAAAGCGTTTGCGACTTTACCTTCAGGTGCACTAATAAATACAGCTATCGACGCACTTCCAATAGAGCTACATTTACCTGGAGGTTATCAATACTGTGGTCCGGGTACGAAATTACGGAAGCGTTTAGCCCGTGGAGATCCTGGAATAAACAAATTGGACGAAGCCTGCAAAGCGCATGACATTGCATATTCAAATTACTCAGATTCGGAAAGAAGATCAATCGCTGATAGAGCTCTTGCTGAGAAAGCTTGGCAGAGAGTAAAATCTAGTGACGCAAGTGTTGGGGAACGAGCAGCTGCATTAGCAGTGACAGCAGCTATGAAAGCCAAAACAGCAGTTGGAGGAGGGTCGAGGAGGAGGAAAAGAAAGACAACACGAAGGAAAAATACATCCGGTGGAGGCACAAGGAAGAGAAGTAGCACTACTAAGAAAATAAATCGTAAAAGGAAAAGGTGTTCAACATGTTCTAAAAAAAAGTCAAACGGAAAAGGATTATACCTAAGACCATACCGTGCATATTAAATAACAACAAATTAATTTTGCCAAATAAAGCCTTGAACAACGAGGAGCTTGAACGCTATGCATCATGTTTGAAAATACCTTTTTTCAGAGGTGTGTTTATGCGGAACGGGTTGCCGAGAAAAATCTGGAAAAATGAAGCCGCAATCGTAAATCTTGATGATATTCATGGTGCTGGTACCCATTGGGTTTGTTACAAGAAATTATCCGATTCTGTGTTTTATTTTGACAGTTTTGGGAACCTTCCACCTCCAAAAGAATTGTACGAATATTTCGGTTCAGTGCCTAAAGTGTATTTTAATTACGATAGAAGACAAAAAGAAGAAACATCAGTATGCGGACATTTATGTTTGGACTTTCTAGCCACAAGCGTCAGTCAACTATAAGATGTCTTCCTGTACTGTAACAGTTACAGGCACATCGTCAACTTTGAGGAGTTCACTATTTCCACCATTACACCTAAGAGAAGATAAACAGTGGGAGATTGCACTTTTGGATTTTACAACTTATAACTCAATTCCAAACATAATAGAAGGTGTCAACAACAAATTACACTATACAAAAAATAAAACGGCTAAGGATCTCACTGAGCTACCTGAGTTTGTTGCGATTGAAACTGGTGCTTATGAAATAGCTGACATAAACAGAGAGCTCCAAAATAAGTTGGGAAAGGATGCAATTGAACTAAGGGCTAATAACAACAATTTAAAGTGTGAAATAAAATGTAAATTTTATTTGGATCTAACTCAACCGGCATCGATTGGCCCTTTACTTGGTTTTCCATCCCAAGACACAATCCTTGAACCAAATATGTTTCACACGAGTCCAAAAACTGTAAACATTATCAAGGTTAATACTATTAATATTACATGTAATATTGTTCAAGGGGCCTACAAAGATGGTTCAAACCAACATATTTTACATTCATTCTATCCAACCGTTCCGCCGGGATTTAAGATTGTTGAAAAGCCTCATAATCTGATATATCTTCCATTAAACACCACTCACATTTCAGACATCGTATTGAACGTACTAGACCAAGACGGTGACGCTGTGGATTTTAGAGGAGAAGTTATTACATTGCGCTTACACATTAGACAAGCACCATAAAAGAACGATGGGACTTGAATTTGGATATAGCACCAAACAACATTCGAACAGTTTCAGTATATCTCCTAACGCGGAGAGGTTAACCAGAGAGAACACTAAATTCTTAGAAGGACTCGGTTTTAAAGTTAATGAAAATGGACATACTGGATATAAAACATGGACCGGTTTTCGACGAAACACTATGGGAGAAAGAGTTTCACACACACAACCCCTACGCTTCATCGAAATTAGGAAATAATGATGAGATACGAATTCCAATACAACATCAAGATGCTTATACCTTACCATCTGAAAGTTATATTTATATTGAAGGAAGGGTTTTGGCAAAAAATGGATCTACGCCATCTAAAGTGCCATTTATTAACAATGCAATGGCCTTTTTGTTTGAAGAAATTCGGTATGAAATATCAGGCATTGTAGTGGATTCGACTAAAAAAGTCGGTGTGAGCAGTACGCTTAAAGGTTTGGTATCCTTATCACCTAATGAAATAAACGCATTAAAAACAGCCGGGTGGATATTACCTAGTGCAACCAAAGTAAAACCTAATGCAAGTGGCTATTTTGACTTTTGCATTCCGTTGCGGCTTTTACTAGGATTCGCTGAGGACTACAGAAGAATAATCATTAATGTCAAACAAGAATTGGTCTTACTGAGATCGTCTTATGATACAGATGTTATAGAAGCCGATAGTGAAACAACACCTGACAAACTTGAATGGAAATTGAATTTGGATAAAATAGTTTGGAGGGTACCTCATGTACGGTTGGCCGATGAAAGGCGAGTAAGCCTATTGCGGATGTTGGAATCTGATAGGGATATTGTGGTTCCATTTAGAAGCTGGGAAATGCATGAATGGCCAGTCTTGCCAACAACTCAGCGTCAAACGTGGGCTGTGAAAACATCTAGTAACCTAGAAAAACCAAGATATATTATTTTCGCTCTACAAACAAATAAAAGATCTAACATAACGGCTAACGCAAGCAAATTTGACCACTGTCAACTTACAAACATTAAACTGTTTTTAAATTCACAGTTCTTTCCATATGACAGCCTCAATGTTATGTTTTCTAAGGACAGATTTGGGATTCTATATGATATGTATGCAAGATTTCAGTCATCTTACTATGGAAGGACAAACTCACCTCTCCTCCAACCTGATTCATTCAAGAATATTGCACCTATAGCAGTCATAGATTGTTCGAAACAAAACGAATCAATAAAGTCGTCAACAGTAGACATTCGCATCGAATTTGAGTTGGAAGAAAATATTCCTGACCAAACTACAGCTTATTGTTTGATACTACATGATACAATTGTAACATACACACCACTAACAGGCGTGGTTAGAAGAATAATTTAGATTTTTTTATGACAGCATGCAGCTCTTACACATATTTACCCCCACCACAGATTATAAAAGAGAGATTGCTCGGTGAGAAAACATTAGTATTCATCCTGACACCAGCAAGTCAACATTGATGGTTAACATGGACAGTGTACTATCTACTATTCCTGACGATGAATCAACGTCAGGATATAAAGCACTCGAGACCACGCCACCAGCTATGACATCTGCGTCTGAAATATCGGCACATGATTTACCAGCATCCTCACAAACTAGCGAGAACTCTACTAAAACAACTGAAGATGTTTCTTTTGAAACTGACAAAAACTCACTAGAATCTCCATCTTCGTCAACAATAGTTCAAGACTTACCTACTAATCCATCAGAACATATTCCATTACCGGTTGACAAAGTACCGATTACTAACACAAAGCCAGCAAAAAACGAAGAACAACCAACTGAAAACTCCAAAACATCTACCGAGAAGATTAAGAAAGAACTGTCTGATTTTTTATCATTGGAAGGAAACGATCAGAGAAAAAGGAAACGATGTGACAATGAAGATGATGATGAAGAAAATATGGAAGTGTTGATGGATGTGTTTTTACGCTTAATGTACCCGTTGAATCAAAACATGGATAAATCTGTCACCGTTGGGGTTTTCAAATCGTTAAACTTCAATCCTGCAGTACTTATTAATCACTGCGGAAAAGCCTCGTTGCTTCTCACGTTGGATATATGGGATAAATTTACTAAATACGTATCTATCATTGAAGCCTATTTATTCAACAACTTGACAGGAAGAAAAACTGCAATTGGATTCGAAGATTCTAATTTGGAAATCGATAATATAAGACTTCGAGGTACCCAATTTGTGAGGTTTAGAGATCTTTCCAAACACAACAAGAAGATCCTCATGACTTTGGAAGAATTTCAAACTCTGTCAAACCTAACACCTGTAATAATCCGGTACATCCAGCAACTTACTACATATTCCCCTCTCATATTTGATTATCTGAACACTTCGGTGAACACAAATCCAGCTGTGCCACTGCTATATGGACCGATAGACCAGTCTATATACAACAGATTACCTCAAGAGGTGTCGTTCTACAGGAAAACTGTATTCTTCTTTAATAATCGTCGAAGTGAAGAAACCACAGTGAAAGTTTCTCCAACAAAGAACCAGCAGGAGAACATTGTAAATCAAGAAAAGTCGTAAAAATGATTTAAGTGATTGTGTCGTAAAGTGCTCTCATTAGTAGCACTTATACGTTTTTAAAAACAAAATGACGTGACCTTGAAACTGTTCAGGTTTGCACATATTTGTAGCATGATTTGAGTGATTGTGTTGTAAAGTGCCCTCATTAGTAGCACTTATACTTTTTTAAAAACAAAATGACGTGACCTTGAAACAGTTCAGGTTTGCACATATTTGTAGCGCTTACACTTTTTTAAAAACAAAATTATATGACCTTGAAAAAGCTCAGTTTTGCAAAGGTGCTATTGTAGGTATTACTTATACTTTTTTAAAAACAAAATTACGTGACCTTGAAACAGCTCCAGTTTACACATGTTATTGTTCTTTTCACCAACTATATATTAAACAAATGTTGCTACATGGATGCAGTTGATTGTAAGATTCACATTGAAGAACACTCGCAAAATGAATAATTATTGCTGCAGCGAAAAATGTTTTATATGTCCAAATTTACAAGTTGACGGAATAGCATGTAGAATATGTGAGTGCTTCAGTTACTGTAGATGCAATTGCAAATCATTTACAATCTCACCCCCAACTTTGCAGATGATAAAAATCTACAAGACTCAACACTACTTCACCTGTTGTATGGACATGTGTTACAAGTTTAATGTACATGATTTTACCCGCTCATGTTCAATGTGCTACCCTAAAGCATTCTGTGAATGTGTATTAAGGTTTTGTAAAAACAGGAAAGATTGGGAATCTTAAAAACACCCCTCCCCCACCACCAGCACATACAAACTGAAACTAAGAATTGACATGATCATAAAAGTCAAGCAACCTAATATTTTCTCTCAGTAATCTTTAGTTACTCACGAACAATGGACCGAACAGTTCGTTTTGTTGATAATGTTTCCATGTCTAAGAAGTGTGTGGTGGAATTCCAAGCTTTCAGAAACAACGATGACAGATTTATCATAAAAGAACTAGCATTTTTTGACATAAATACAAATGTCGTTAACTACTTTCTTTTTAAACCACCGTTTTCTTTTAAGAAACTAAACCGAAAAAGTGCTAGAACAAATTCGTGGCTAACGAAATACCTTCATCACATCACATGGAACGAAGGATTTACACAATACAAAGAGCTGGATAACATAATGTATCATTATTGTCAACAGTATGACGAAATTTTTACTGCTGGTGAAGAAAAATCTAATTGGATCAGAATGTACACTACGTCTGATATAACAAACGTTAGTTTGGATAAAACTTATGCTACGGACTTAAATGGTCTTTGTATCGGTGTGAAAAATCCTCAACACAAAATCTCCAACTGCGCATTGTCGCGAGCATACAGGATTGGTCGACTTATATCAAGTGGAGGGGGAAATCCTTATATACCGGTGTAGATCCATCCTACTATCATTCTAACACAGGATCTCATCCAGTAAACATCATCTCCACTATGGCTTCAAGTTCTCCATTGCAAGCTCTTGCGGACAGATTCAACCAACATTCTAAATCTGACCTTCTAACAACAAAGAAATGCAGCGAACTTCAAGAGAAGAAGCATTATGCAGTACATTCAATGAAAAAAATGGACACATCGGTTGGTGAAGCTGTCGTCGCTGTTCTTGGAGATTCGCCCTACAAGGAAGGAGACAAACCCAAGTTCCAAGTATACCTTCCGAGACGATTTGTCAATGTGCTCATGAACGAAGACCTGGACTCTATCAAACCCGGAATTTTTTATATAGTTTCCCATGGACCGTCTGGGAACAACTCTACAGAAATTACGATCCATTTGAACACACCTTTGTAAAATGATCTAAGTTCATAGCTTTGTAAATATTCTTTCATTCTTTATTATTTAGCATTGTTAGTTCTCATATTATGTATGTCTTACGTTTTACTGTTATTTGTAAATAAATCTTTTTTAAAAACTCCAACCAATGACCTTGACATAGTTTCTTCAAGACATTATAGCTCCCCCTCCCACTTAAATTTATTCATCATAAGTAATCAGCCCATCACCGCAACCTTACAAAAAATATACACGTCTTCTGTACGGTACGTAGGATATACACGTCTTCTGTACGGTACGTAGGTAGGGGACGTTATAGATTGTATATGTAGTACTGACTACAAGCTTCATTCATATACTCCGCTATCCTACAACCACATCAACATGAAGTTTCATCTAGTTCTGTTGGACGAAGTGGATTTGGGAATGTTTCATGAAACACTGTTTCGTCTGATGAGTGGTGATCCACCTCTCCGTTTAAACATTACAATTGAGTTTGACGATATAACGGTTGAAGAACCAAATTCATCACAATCACCGCCAGGATCTCCGATAGCATCATCTTCACCATATGTTTCGAGTGATCAGCTACCTGTGAAGACAGAGCAAGAGTCCTCGAAGTCCGGGGATGATGTATCTCCGTGATGTTATGTTAAACTGGAAAAACATTAAATGATTTCTAACTACTAAAGTGTCTAATACTTAAAAATGTTTTTTAAAACTTCTTTTGAATGACCTTGAACATGTTTGAACTTGTTTTATTTTATAACTCTTTCCCACTGTATTCTGTGCAGTACGTAGGTAGGGTACGTTAATGGTTCATGGTATTTTACTAGCTAAATCCACTCAACCTCTACAACAACATACTCCACAGAAACATGAAGTTCCAACTTGACGCCTCTGAATTCGACATTATGGATGCAGTAATATGCTATCAACAACTTTATCGTCTGTTAAGTGGTGATGATCCGCAAGATTTATATATAACACTCGAATTTGTCAATGAAACTTTAGGTCAGTCCGATTCCACCCATCCTTCACAAAAAATTCAACTGGTTCTGTCAAACTTGGCTGATTTGGAAAGCTTCCATGGATTACTGTTTCGTCTCGTGAGTCGTGATCCTCCGCTGCATTTGAAGATAACAGCCGAGAGTGAATATGGAGTTTCTAACGAGTCCAATTAATTTCAACATTTTGTTCAATATTTGTAAGTTATAATTAAAAATATTTTTTAAAACTTCGTTTGAGTGACCTTGAACATGTTTGGACATGTTTGAAGTCGCCGTCAAATTTAGCTAGACGGGGTCAACGCTAAACATTGGTTTTCATTCAGAATAACGTGGCATTGGCGTCCGATTACGAATCAGTGACGTCACACCACCACGTCACACCCGTGACGTCACACACTCCACCTCGTCACCGTATGACGTCACACATACGTCATCACACGTCACTAATACGTAACCACTGATTAAAAACCGCTGAATTTGCGTTTGTCCTGAAACTCCCAAAATGCCTCTACTCACTTCTCCCAATAGTGCACCACTAAAAGGTTCATTATGCCGTTGGTAACCGTATGTTAAAATTTACCGCAATTGGTTGACTTGAAAACTTTAAGTTTGTCGCAGAACTTTGTTATTTTGATTGTTCCAACATGAAATATAAATTGTGTTCCTGTAATTTAAAGTTGTTTAATAATTTGTCACTATAACATGAAACCATCCTTCGGATATAATGCAATGATAATCCGGTAGAATCAGTTACTTAAATACGCAGATAGCATTCACTTTCACAAGATTTTAAAACAATATCAAAGATTCCTCAGTACAACTACAAATCATTTTAACTCATAATGATGAAAGTAGTTTATGTAACGATTAAAGGCTGAATACAATCGATGCAAACCCTATCTTATCTCCGACTAACTTAAATTTGGTAAATTACTGTTATAAATGACAAAATATGTATAGGTTATGGTCTCCAATCAAAAACTTAGCCAGATTGTCGCATGATCTAATAGTCGCGTCGTTCACACTCACATTGACCACACTCTTTTGAGGGTGAGCACGTAAAAAAATTAGAACCTTGATCACAATGGAACAATCAGCTGATGTGCGAATTGCGCAATTTCTAGAATTTCTATTATAACACTATTTTCGTCAAATCCCGAGCTCTCATTTGTCTACAACCTGTATTTCACATGAAACCTAAACATTCAAGACCTCATTATTCAACGGGTATAAATTTTGTTTTATAATTTACCTCTTTATAATTTTGCTTGTAATATCATTATTAGTGTTTATTGCAAAAATCGAGGATAAATAAATTAATAAAATACGATCACTATTTTATGTGAATGTAGGCTTTTCAGCTGTTTTATTATTAATTCAAGGCATCACTGTTATAAACACATATGACAAACAACTACGATAAAAAAAATTATTACAAGTCAATAAAATATAAACTTCAAATACTCGAAAATGTATTTACTCCACAAATATTCATATAAAATGTACACTTCTAGTACGAACTTTATAATTTTCACTGACAAATACAATAAGTTAGGGCGAAATATTTTAGTCAAGGAAATATTAAATTATTTCCAAATTTCAGTTAAATCGAATTCATAGAAATATACAACTAATTATAATACAACAAACAACAAATTTCTCAAGAATTATTAAGGTGAAAGCGACCATATCAGAGGCCATTCAGTTATATGTAGTAAAGGACTCTGTTAAGCGACTTGGAAGACAT
The DNA here is from genome assembly GCA_030545055.2 of Neoaliturus tenellus. Lineage (NCBI taxonomy): Eukaryota > Metazoa > Arthropoda > Insecta > Hemiptera > Cicadellidae > Neoaliturus > Neoaliturus tenellus. The sequence continues at coordinate 5,958,277 of CM061535.1, read as the reverse complement.
TAGACGACAAAGGCAGGGATAAAGATGGTCCCCAAGGCACTTTCCGAACACCCTGTAGCCCCCCAACCCCCCCCCCCCCCCGCGGCATTACTTGGACTCAACTTAGTGGAATATGCATTATAAAGCAACTTGCCGGGAAGTTCCAAAACAACATCGGAAACTCATTTGGATGTTACTGGTAGTTTAATAATCGTTTCGCGGTTTATGTATACTTATTTTACATTATTTCGATTTCAAAGCATCTGTGATTGCATTGTAATGTAGTAGGGAGTATAGTAATTCATTAATTATACGACTAGCTTCATGAACAGGTAATTAAAGCCTTAAACGTTTTCACACCAAGCTGTATTCAATTTAATATGAACAAAATCGGTGGTATTTTATTTTTGTAACAATTTAAAAAGTAATACAATGACGCTAAATATAATTAGCTACTTTAAGTCAATTAGTTTTAAACCAGAAGGTGATTATTTTATATTCTATAAAAGAATATAGAATATACCGAGAAGGTGATTATGTAGGCCTGTATATTCTAAAATACATGGCATACATTTTTAAAAAGAAATTACTAAATCCACAATTTATTATTATTGATAAAAACATCAATATTATTGAGCATTTAGTAAAAAATACTAGACTATAATTTTCATATATTAATTGATTTTATACTAAATGCAAAATTCCAACTGCGTACTTATTAAAAAAATTATTTTTTTTAATAAATAAGCACAGATTTATATAAAGACATTACATTTCTTCAAAGTATGTACAAGTAGGGGTACAAGCATTTTTTATTTTAGGAGAAAAAGTTAATTTAATTTGTTTAAAATATACGAACTGTAAAATATTTTGAAATAAGAATTTCAGGCCTAATTAATTAATTATGTTTTATCGACAAAGTAATGTCACATACAAACTACAAGATTGTATTACAATTAGAGGTACATAATTTGCAACTAGGTGAATAATGGATATAATCATTGTCATAGGCATTACCACATGCATGGAGAATGGTCAAGAGCACGGTGAAAACATTGTCAGGTTAAATTCATAATGAGGTATTTAACTAAATTACAATGATTTGTATACATCTTTCTAAAATGCAAATCTGTGAAATGAAAATAAACTTATTTCTGAAAACATTTCTCGACAGCTCTGAGAAAAGCTAAAATTGAAGAAAAATTTGAATTAAACTAGGTTTAAACTAAAAAGAAACGAAGGAAATAAATGCTAAAAATATTATTAATTGACCAGTAAAACTTAGCCATATTATACCAGTGACACTTTACGCTCTTATTTAAAGTAATTTTTTTTGTAATTTTTACATTTAAATCCTTATAGCGATGGATTGTGCGAATATTCATGCCACCTCCGGGTAGTGTATAAGAACTTAATTCATGAATTCTACCTTCAGATACGTGCGTCATAAATAAACAAGAAAAACAAAACATGAAATAAACTCATTTGAACTTGAACATTGGAAGAGAAAACCTTTCCGAAGAACATTGTATGTAACGGTACATTTTACTTTCACTAATTCAATAATGGGTATATAGGTTCAAATGTGTTTGATTTATAAGTAGCGTACATTTTTTTATCACTGGCAATTCTGGAAAGATGAGTTTTTTTATGGATAAAGATTTTGCACAAGATAAAAATTTTGTATGTAATCAGTAAAATGCTAAAGTGGTTCAACAAGGTCAATTGGTCGATTAGCAGTTATTTCTGCCTTTTAATTTGAATGTAGTATAGATTTGTTTACAGTGAATAAACATATCAACGGTAGTCGTGGTGCAGCGGTTGCGGGGTACGGGGTACAGGGTACAGGGCACGGGTGAGTGACCACCGACCACGGCGAGCAACGGTGGCGTGCCGGCGATGCGACGATGCGGCGGAAGCTGTGTTAGCGTATCGCTCGCCGGGGACAAAGAAAGATTATGGAAATGATGGCGTGACCGTGACCCGCAAAAACAGGGGACAACAACCGTCACTCCGGCTGTGTCTCTGACACTCTAGCTGGACCGTCTCTCATCAGACCGACAAAGCAACATCCCTGCTTAGGGTGCCATCGCAAAATATTTCTTTCTAGACCTTCAGTGAAACATAACACTCCATAGACCGCCAATGCAAAATGTCACTCTAAGGTTCCTTTGCAAAATAAATCTCCCTAGACTATCAGTGCAACGTCTCTCCCTAGACCGTAATTGCAACATTTAACATTTCTACCTAGTGTGCAATTGCAAAATCTCTCACCTGGACCGTCAGTGCACATATTTCCCTAGGGTGCCATTGCGAAATATATCTTCTTTGTCCGTCAGTGCGATAACTTTCCCTAGACCGTCAGTGCAACATCCCTATCTAGACCACCAATGCAACATGTCTACCAACTCTGTCAGTGCAACATCTCTAACTAGACCGCCTATGTAATATCTCCCCTGTAGACAACCAATGCAACTTATCAATGCAAAATGTCTCCCTAAGGTTTCTATGCAAAATAAATCTTCCTCGACCATCACTGCAATGTATCTCTCCCTTGACCGTCAATGCAGCATTTCTTCCTAAGGTGCCATTGCAAAAAATCCTTCACCTAGACCATCAATGTAACATCCCTCCCTAGAACGAGTTTGCAACAGCCCTCCCTATTCCGCCAATGCAACATCCCTCTCTAGACCACCAATGACACACATCTCCTTAGGATACCAGAGTAACATCCCTCCCTAGACCACTAATGTAACATCTCTCTCTCTCTAGACCACCAATGACACACATCTCCTTAGGATACCAGTGTAACATCCCTCCCTAGACCACTAATGTAACATCTCTCTCTCTAGACCACCAATGACACACATCTCCTTAGGATACCAGTGTAACATCCCTCCCTAGACCACTAATGTAACATCTCTCTCTCTCTAGACCACCAATGACACACATCTAATTAGAATACCAGTGTAACATCCCTCCCTAGACCACTAATGTAACATCTCTCTCTCTAGACCACCAATATGCAACATATCTCCTTAGAATACCAGTGTAACATTTCTCTCTAGACCACCAATGACACATCCCTCCTTGGACCACCAGTGCAACATCTTTCCCTAGACAACCAATGACACATCTATCTTTGAACCACCACTGCTACATCTCTCCCTAAACCGCCAATGCAACAAATCACACGTAATTACGTATCTCCTTAGACCGCCAATACAACAAATCACAGTAAGTCAAAGATGTGGCTATGAGATTCTTTGTAAACCACCATTGAATCATTCTTTCCAAATGCATCAGTGAATTTATTGTCTTTTTGTAAATGTAATATACCTAATGCTAATTTTGCAAATTAGAGTTACTTATAATAACTGATTACTAATAGTTGCCACTAATTAGAGTAATCTAATAACAACTTTTCTTGATTTGTTGTCATGTTTTGTAATCACTTGAAATACCTTATCGTCTTGAAAGCCAAAGGAAAAATATTAACATGATGTAATATTTCTATACAATTGTTCGAAATGCATTAAACTCAGTCGAGACGGGAGATTGAAAAAAATGTTTGTTAAGGATTGATCAGATTAGACGAGCGGATTCTCCTGTCAGGCACAAGGCACGAGGACCGGATGTGTATTGAAACTACAGGACGAACGTAATCAAACCAACTGGCCAAGAGGCTAGCCATTCCCTTTGGTAATATTGTGCTACGTTTATTGCGTTGAAAAATCTAGAAACGATATTCTTAAACTATGTGTTTAAAAAGTGTAAACTTTACAAAGCGATGCCTAGATTAATAGACTTCTTTTCTGTGTGGCTGCATACCTAAAAAGGTATGCAGTCCATGTATGGAAAGTCCTGGAAAAACTTCGTATTCATAGATTATATAATTTCCAACCTATACAAAGAAAAATATTATGATACATTCATTGTAAGAGGTTTTTAATTGCCATATATGCATGTATAACAGCGGTGTTGGTTAGTTCTACAACTGATTCACTGTTTTTAGTAGGCATAGTATAGCTAATCAATTTCCTTCGCAATCAAATACTATAGAGAGGCTAATAACATTATTAGAATATCATGATTGGGTAGTAATAGTGGTCAATAGAGCTACAAACTATGTCCGAGAGAACTCTATTTACTAAAACTTCTACTAGCCGGTTGGTAAATATAACATTGAATCAACTACTGGAAGTCACACGTGTTATAGCAACACAACCACGTGAGTCCAGGGCTGTTTTTACGCGACAAGAATGCTTTTCAATATTTAACAGTTTAGCTGATCCTTGACAAATGTATTTACAAATTAAAACTTACTACATTTATAAAGATGTAAAGTGTTTTCTTTCTTGAAGACAGTTTTCGAATCAATTACGATTCATCAGTCCATTCATATCCTAAGACTATTTTTCATCTTGCGCACATAAGTGATTGTCAACAGCTAAAAATTTACACATACACATTTACAATTAACATTCCCACGTTGACTCCCGCACATGTAATTTTAAATCGTAATGTAAAAATCCGGTAGATCTACTTATCTGTCCAACTGTGGGGTCTAGAGTCAAAACTCATGACTGTGTTTCGTGTAGTATTTATTTTTAATATGAAGTGTAACTTTTTAACTGTCGACAACCATTAATGTGAACTAGGATGAAAATAGTCTAATGATATAAATGCCTGATGACGAATCGTAATTCATTTGAAGCCGGTCTTCAAGATCTATAGGCTTTCATCAATTTGCTTTTCAATAGTTGAGTCGCTCTGTTAGTGCGCTACTGTTGACGTAACGTTACGCCCAACTTGTCACTAAATCGTTATTCTGATAGCAAGGTTATATGGCGACTCAAAATACTTAATTTCATTAACGCAACGTAATCCCCAGGGGGCCGGTTTTATTTGCACCATTGCCTCCATTTAATATCATTACCGTTCTCAGTTGTTTCTTGCAGTTACGAAGTAAAGCTCGCCATCGCTACGACTATAATTAGAGCTAATGCATTTTTTCCCTCGCGATAATCAAAACTCTGTTTAGTGCGAGTAAAACCCTGGAAATAGGTTTGCAACTATCATGGAAACATGTTAATTATAAAGCTCATAGCGAAGGCATGTAGCTTTCAACCACAAAGAAGTTTAAGGCTCTTCAATTTGTCTTTTTTGTGCGCATTGAACAAAAGTGAGAGAACGTTAAATTAGAGTCATATATAAATCAGATTGTAACACCCCATGATAGTACACAAAGATTTACCATAATAACAGCAGACCTACTTTTTCAGTGAATTTCCTATGGAATTAAGATTATTTACATTTTATATACCAATAATACCATAGGTCTCAGAAGATAGGTCTGCTGCAACGGTGGTGTTGAATTAAAATTCTAACCAAATAAAAACATATTAAATATGACAAATAAATATTTTAGTTGCTATTTTTGAAATCTATATTTCTCAAATAGTAATAAATGTTGATTTAAATAAAAAGCGATAGATTCTTTTTGTGCCCAACTGGAATTCGTTTGAGAGAGGTTTAAAAAGCTTGTGAACAAAGTATTTAGAGGCAGTTAAGCACTGTGGATAAATCAATCTCTCTTCCAACGAATTTGGACTTCTTTGATGTTATTACTTTGTATTTACAAAGGAAATGTGAGCATTTTTGTTCTTGTATGTTATCCATGTCTGTTAAGAATAATTTAGTTAAAAAAAAGATAATGACAAAATTTAAGTTTACTCTAAAATTTAAAGTGGCAGATTTTTTAATTGGTTTAACAGAAAAAACTTTAAAACCTTTTTAATAATGTACAGTGCTTTGTATAAAATAAATTTATTACTTTCAAATATATAATGACTTTAAAACTATAATCCGTTTTAATCCGTTAATCCGTTGAAAACGCGATGAAGAATTTAAAACCAGACTAAAAGAGCGAATCATTAAACATTTTAGACTTTGCAGTTTTCGTAAGAGAACAAGCAAAGTTGTGGAATTATAAACTAAACCGAATTGACTCAGTTTTCTCAAGTCATTTTATACTGTAAAGAAGTTTCTCTACATCTTCCATAGTCTATCCCACTTTATTGCACAAACTACAAATGTAATTAAATTCACCTTGGTGCCTTCAATATCACTGTTAAACACAAATAAACGTTAATACGACTGATTTGTTAAAAGATACAAATAGAACAATTAAACGTGATCTTGATTTAATTTTTGACTACCTTAAATCAATCAGGAACAAAATGTTACAATATTATCAATTTTTTTATAAATTTTAATACATCTAGAATGTATAAACTCACCCAGAGGTTATTAATGCAGCACAGGAAAACGAGACAATCTGAAAGAAGAACATGACGTGTATAAACTATTTTGGAAATATACAATTATATGTGTTGTATTGCCAGGTATACTTAAGTTTTATATGAGGTACAAAATTACTAAAATTTTCATTTAACTTCAATAATTGTAGTGCTTTACATAGTTGAACTTAATTAAATAGGTATTAACTTTTCTTTAACGATCATATTTTGACCTTTTTTTCTATATTAATATTTATAAAAAAAAATGCTATTGCAATAGAATCGATTGTATTGAAAGTAAAAATGTGGCCCATCAAAACACATATAGTTAAAATTCAACAACCTTATAGCGAATTTCTTTATAGAGAATACGCTATTACGGTAGTAGTCACGGTAAGACCTAAGCCCGGGACCATGTTACTTTTTCGTTTTGATGTCTCCAGAAGCCAAAAACACTGTTCGTTCAAATTCATCTACAGAATGTCTTTAAAGTCCGTCACCAAACTTCATAATATGAGTAATTGGGTCTAAATAAGCAAAAAAATAATAAAAAATAAATAAATAAATAATATGAAGCTATTACGGATTATTTTTTAACTAAGACTGGCGGGTTTGTTTTGTTTTCATTTGGAAATTTAAATTGAAAGTACATTAGCGAGTACGATATTTGAATTACAACAGACAATTACACCGGAGACAGCAATGGTTTAACAAGATAATTAGGTTCAAATTTAATTCGATGTGATTAATATAAGGTTCCGCAAGACTTTTAACTCACAATTTTTTCCACTTTTCTTACCCAAATTAAATTATTATGATTTGCTTGAGCATTTTAAAAATAAAAAGAGAATTTGCATTCTCATAACGCTTTAAAATGAATATGAGTGGTGTTTATTCCCGGAGAATAACCTTGCATTTGCCTCATCGTGTTGTTTTCACAAAGGTTACCTTAGGACGATTCGGTGCCGGTGACGTGAGCCTTGCAACAATGTAAGTGCCCGGAGCCTGAACTACGAGTATTAAGAGTCATCTTCACCCCTGGGCCAGTAGCCCATTGTTGCGCAGTCGGCAATGTTAACCATACGGCTTTTATGCAAAAACATGGTCTTGTATTCCCCTGTTTCGGACGCCGTTTTTCAACCGATTTTCTTGAAACTTGGTAAGTGTTCAGTTGAATAGTTATATTAGGTTTCTCATACCTCGAAATTTGGAAAATTTTACTAAATTTTGAAATATTACTAAGGAAAATCGAGTTACTTTGCGACGTCACAGAGAGTAATATTTGTTAAATTTTCAAAATTTCGAGGTATGAGAAACCTAATATAACTATTCAACTAAACACGTACCAAGTTTCAAGAAAATCGGTTGAAAAACGGCGTCCGAAACAGGGGAATAGAAGACCATGTTTTAGCATAAAAGCCGTATGATTTAACATTGCCGATTGCGCAACAATGGGCTACTGGCCCAGAGGTGAAGATGACTCTTAAGAGTCATCTTCACGCCTGTGCCAGTAGCCCATTGTTGCGCAGTCGGCAATGTTAACCATACGGCTTTTATGCAAAACATGGTCTTAGTATTACCCTGTTTCGGAAGCTGTTTTTCAGCCGATTTCCTTTAAACTTGGTAAGTGTTTAGTTGAATAGTTATATTACGCCCCTCATACCTCGAAATTTTGAAAACTTAAAAATATTACTAAGGAAAATCGATTTACTTTGGAACGTCACAGAGAGAAATATTTGTTAAATTTTCAAAATTTTGAGATATGAGGGAAGTAGTGTAAAAGTGGGGCTGCTGGGCCATGACGTCATCACGATGACGTCAGCAGTGATGACGTCATCAATGACGTCACGAATGACGTCACTAATGATGTCATATGACGTCACATGACGTCACACCTATGACGTCATGGTGACGTCATTACCGCTGACGTCATCATGATGACGTCACTGACGTTAATTAGGTCAAGGTCATGCAAGAATACAAAAAAAATTTTTTTGCACTTTTGCGATTCCTCAAATTTTGCTGAGAAATTGAAATTTCTCGAGGAATCACAAAAGTGCAAAAAAATATTTTTTTTATTCCCTAGCGATCAGACTCTTGACCTAATATATCCGTCAGGGGTCATTGACCCGTCCCAGCAGCCCCACTTGAAAAAAAAAATAATTTTTTTATTTTACTTACCCACCGAGAGATTGAGAGCCGAAGAATAATTTTTTCGAACACCCGACATTGCGACAAACGACATGCGACCCGAACAGCACCGCGTCCGAAGACATACTGACTTGGGCGCAGGCGGTTCCCCAGGTACCCGGCTCAGTGGTGGGGATAAGGAGGTGGTGGGGGTAAAGTGGTCAGAAGGAAGAAAAATTTATTTTTTTACAAACAACTCGTCCCAGCCGGTCCTTTACCGGACCTCCGTAACTCGGATTGGAAATATTTCCTGAGAAATATTTATTTATTTTTTATTCTTTCTCAGGTGATCTTGGAACTTGTGAAATTTCAATTAAACCAAAAGTGAAAAAAAAAATTTTTTTGTTATTTGAAACTTTGCCGAAAAAATTAAGAAATGTTTGATATTTGGTTAAATATTTAAATTTAAACTCAATATAAGTAAATTTAGTGCAAAAAGTGAGATGTGCACACCACAAGAGTTGAACAGCAACTGAGCAAGTCTCTCCGTGTATCTGAGGTACTCGGCAGGGTGGTGGGGGTAAAGTAGTCGGATGAAATGGAAAAATTTTTTTTTTGCAAACTATACAACTGAGTTTGTTTTTCAGCAATAGGCATAAGAAAAAAAAATACTTTTTATCCACAATGCTCAACATGTTCAAACGTGTTCAAGGTCAACCATTTGAAGTTTTAAAAAAAATTATTTTTTTATTTTATTTACAAATTACAAAAATCCTCCTTCATCCCCATATGTGCTGTCCGGACTTGTGCTTGATGTTGTCGAAGAATTTTCTTCACAGCAACATGTTCCTTGTGTATTTTGGACTACCCCTTCTGCTTCATCCATACTGTCGTCGATGAGTGGACAGTCGTATTCCAAGTTCATTTTTATTATCATCCCTGGATTTTGAAGAAGCCGCATGTGCAATTTTTCATAGATTTCTTTTAGGTATTGAATACTGTCAACAAGTAATTCCCACTTCATTGTGTGTAGTGTAACCTTTAGCGTAGCTGAGTTGGAAATGAAGCCAGACTTGCATGTAGGATTGGTCTTTTGGAATCGTGGTGGTGGGGGTAATTGATACAACTAGACAGGTTGAAACATGTTCAAGGTCAACCATTTGGAGTTTTAAAAAAGAAAATTTTATTTACAGAGTAGTGTTGAAAACCGGCAATTTGGCTGCTTTATCTGTACACTCGATGCATCTTAGACAGTATACAACTGCGTAGACCAAGTAGAAGAAGATTGCAATCAATAAGGCCAAGATTATGAAGAGATCTAATTTTAAAATTTTCTGAATTAGCATATGGTCCTTCCTGATCCGTCTTTCTTCCATTCTTCTTTCCATCATCTCCACTAGATCCACATGCTGGCATCTCCTCCTCCCCAGGCTTTCCGCTTCATCGGCCTCATATATTGGTGGTGGAACATCCATGATTGCAGCTTGAAAGATAAAGATGTAATGAAACACATTGGTGCTGCCTCTCAGGTATCCAATAGGAAAAGTGGTGGGGGAAAACCTGAACATGTTAGAACATGTTCAAGGTCATCCAATTTGTGTTTTAAAAAAATTCTATCTTGCTACAATACTGTAGCAAGATAGGTTTTTTTATTTTGTTTTTATTTTATCATTCCTTTATTACAATACAAAAATATGCATATTGAAGTACAATGAGGATACAAAATATAAATATTAATCAGGAGAAATATTCCAAGTTTGGACTGGCTTGAGTCTTCATGGATGATCTAGAGGAGTAGGCTGAAGAAGTTGATGATGGTGACCTAGGCGGCTCGTCATCCCTGGGGACATGAGGGCATTTTGTGTTGCAAGCAAAAATTTGCATGTTCAATCGGTATCCCTGTTCGATTAGTGATTTAAATTCTTGAACAATTTCGTTTAATTCTTGCAGATTTCTTACAAATACTTCTTCATAATTTGCACATTTTACAGTCAGAGCCATCTTGATGTTTTCCGTATGATGTCCAAAGGCGGAATGAATATTAGCATGGTCGTTTGAAGGTAGTATGAAATAGTGGTGGGGGGAAGTTGTTTACACGCTGTCTGATGAGAGGTGGTTAAATTTTTGCCAACTAAACATATTGATTGAACAAATGGCGCAAAGTTCTTTAGGTGTATGGTAACTTAAAACTGGAGCCACATGACCATATTGTAAACATCCATCATCTTGTAGGAATTGTGCCGGGTTGGATACAGCGGCCCTTCCACAACTTCGACAAAATTTTGTACCATCACCAAACTTGTACCAACCAAAAGTGTTGTAACCTCTGTTGTCTAGCTTGTACTGTTTGATAAAAATTTTAATTTGTTGAGGAGCGTTGGATCGTAAAGTATGGCTAAATAGCTGTTGATCTTCAATAATTTTTCTTACACAAAGCTCAAATAGGGTGCTCATTGTTTGACAGTTGCAATCAAACTGAACTTCTTTACAGTCTGTATGCTGGTAACCTGAAATGGTGGGGGAAAACACACACACACACACACACACACACACACACACACACACACACACACACACACACACACACACACACATTGCTGTTTGAAAAAAAAAATTTATGTTTAATTTGTGCAAAGGTCAAAGGTCAAGGTCACCCCAGAGCTTTTAAAAAAAAAGGCAACATATCAATATGTGAAAATTTTTTTTTTGTTTCACATATTGATATGTTGCCTTTTTTTGTGTTTTTTTTTTTTTTTTTTTTTTATCTTTATTTAAAACAGTACAAACAAGATTACATGACAAAAATATATATAGTTAAAAAATACAAACAGATACAAGAAAAAAAAAATTATTTATTTTTTAACACTGCTGCTTGTCTGCGATGTGGATGGTAAGCTCGGTGGAGTTGCTGCCGCTGCATCCGTGGGACACCAAGTAGAGACATCCCGGTTGAATGGAGCGTAGATCTTCATTTTGTAGTAGGTGGACAAATCTCTTCGGAAGGTAAATTTGGAATTTTGCTTCATCCCCCGGAGTATATGGTGCTTCGCTGAGACTGCAGCAGATTGCTTCGCCGACAGTAGTTTCCATTTTCTTCAGTGCATGTATAATATAATGTTTTTCATCCTTGAGTTCAGAACATTTTTTTACCGGCAAAATTGTAGACTTGGAGTGGGCGTTGAATTGTTCTACCAAAGACTGCAGAAACTGGTTGGATGCCATGGTTGCTCTAGAGGTCCTCGCTGTCTTCTTGCTCTGAGATGTTGTCGTCTCGGAATCTCGAGTAATACTCGTGCCAGGTCTCGGTCTGCTCCTCGCTTTTATAATCGCCGTTACCCCCACCACCATCACCGATTTCTCCATCTTGCAGGTAAGTTGCTAATTTTAAAGCGTTTTTTAACGCACAGTGCCTGTCCCTTTCATGTTCCATACTTTGTGTGCAAATACAAATGTTTTCAGCAATAAATTTAAAATTTTTATTAATTTGCACATCTTTAACTGGAGTAGATGTAAATTGTTCTATCCATCTTTTCTTTTCAAGTCCTTTTGTGTAAATATTAGTAAATCTGTTTGAAAATTGATGCATAATATGATACAAGTCTGAATAACTGGTAAAACCGTCATACCAATCGATGTGATGAAAATATTTCCAAGTCCATCGGTTTGTTGTTGCGGCTTTGGTGGTTAGTGAAGAAAAAGAGCATGGTGGTTTAAATAAAAATGTGTAAGGAATATTTTTATCTATATCGTAAAATACGAGTTCTTTAATTATAAACCGATCATCGTTACCACGAAACGCCTGAAATTCAATAATACCCGGCTTGGACTTGATTTCTTCTTCCATGTCCATTTGAAAGGTCACCCGTCTATCCATCACGGTGTCAGAAGGTCAACTGTTTTCCACACCACGGTAGGCATGTATTTATGCCAGGCCGTACAGTTGAAGGCGCGTTGGTGTATATTTAACGTGGGCACCATCCCCGGTAGGCCTACACCCACAAAATTTTGAATTTTTTATTGAAAATTTACCAATTTAAGTGTAAAGTGTTGTGAAAAATTTTAAAACTTTATTTAACTTTCCATCTGGTCATTTTTGTTGTTGTCATTATCATCACTTTGATCCTTTTCATCACTGAAATGTGTTTCTTCATCTGATTTTACAAAATTATTTTTTTCTTGCACATATTGTTCCAATTGTCTCCACATTTGAACTTCATGAGGAATTCTGTTGAATATTGAAGTGTCCACAGGTCCATACAAAATTGGTGCATCCGGTTGTTTGTCCAAAGTGTCTGTTAAATAATCTTTAATAATTGAACTGGAGAATACTAGCTGTCTTAAATATCTTGTTATTGGTTCAGTTGCACATGTTAAAATAAAAAATTCTTCTCTGTTCAGTTGAATTTTTATGTCATGTTTGGTCGTATCTCTGAATCTCATTTGATGTTCACCTCTGTGTTTAATAATATCAATTTCCAAGTCTGAATCCAATAGTCCTACTTTTGTTTTCCTGCCAAACATGTTGCTATTAAAGTAACATTCTAACAAATGGAGGTGTTTCATAAAAGATTCCCAAGCATTGGCTGTAAACAAAATCATTTTTGTTCCGTGAGTTAAAATTACTGTAGGTGAATAGTCGGTTGATTTCATAACTCCAATTAAAACACTTTTATCCAAACTTGAAGAGATTGGATAAAAAATTCTTAAAAATACTTCCATCAAAATATTTGGTGAAATATTTTCTTCCACATTTCTTTTCCTCTTGGACAAATATTTTTTCTTTTTACCTTTTTCTTCTTCTTCTTGATTTGTGACGTGTTGCTGTTCATTCATATCTAAAAATTCTGAAATTTCCTTTTCTATATTGCATTCCGTTGTACCACTTGTAGAAGCCATATTGAAGATGATGCTACCCATACGACGTCAGGCAACAAACTGATCAGGAGCGGCCTGCACGCTCCGCTTTTATACTCGCGGAATGTAACAAAACCGGTTTTTTATAATACATTTTTAACAATTCCAGTTAGAGGTGTGTATGTTACAATTTTATCATGTAGAATTAAACAGTATGCAGTTGTATTTGCAGGTATAGCTGCATTAAACTCCATTTCAATCTTTATGTCAACACTTGATGATTTTACTGATTCATTTTGTTTAGAACAATCAATTACAACTATTGTGTAACCATCTAAGTATTCTTCTGGTGATAGTAAAGGTGTATTTGTTTTACCGTAATATGAATTTTGGAATCTCGCATACATATCGTATAATATACTGTACTTTTTATTAGCGAATGACACATTTAAATTGTCGTAGGGGAAAAATTGTGAATTCAAATAAACTTTAATATTTTTTAAGTTGCAATGATCAAATTTGCCTGCATGTTTTGTGATGCTGTCTCTCCTATCTGTTTGTAAACCAAATATAATATACCTGGCTCGTTCTACGTAATTAGATGTTTTAACAGTCCAAGTGTGACGATCTGTAGTTGGCAAGCTTGGATGTTCATGGAATTCCCAACTTCTAAAAGGAATTACAATATCACGATCAGCCTTTAACTTCCTTAATAGTAGCATTCTATGTTCGTCAGCTAATTTAACATGTGGAACTCTCCATACAATTTTGTCTAATGTTAATTTCCATTCTAGGTTTGCATCCGTTGTACCATCTGGAGCTTTAATAATGTCTTTATCGTTAGAAGATCGCAACAAAACTAATTCTTGTTTAACATTTAATATTATTTTTCTATAATCTTCAGCAAATCCAAGCAACAAACGTAATGGAATATGAAAATCAAAATATCCCTTTGTATTCGGAGTGATTATGTCATGTTCAGGTAAAACCCATCCAGCCGGTTGAAGTAAATTGGTTTCATTAGGTGATATAGATGTTACCCCCTTTAATGTTGTTGCAATACCTACTTTTTTAGTGGAATCAACTGTTACACCTGATATTTCATATCTAATTTCATCAAACAGGAAAGCCATAGGGTTATTTATAAATGGAACTGTTGTACCAGTAGTAGTACCGTCCTTTTTTGTTACTTTTCCTTCGATATACAAGTAACTTTCACATGGTAGTGTGTAAATGTCTTGATGTTGTATAGGAATACGAATTTCATCGTTATTGTTCAATTTTGATGAAGTGTAAGGGTTGTGGGTGTGATATTCTTTTTCCCATAGTGTTTCGTCGAATGTCGGACCCTGCGCTATATCCAGTATATCCATAATCGGTTAATTTTAAACCAATCTTTTCTAAGAAACGAATGTTCTCGCGTGTTAACTCCTCCACAGCTGAAGAGCTACTAATGCGGTTTCCCATAGGCTGTCCACTTTTAAATGATAAACCCATGATTTTTGTATTAAAGTGTCGATTTTAAATGTAATCTAACTGTAATTGGCTCTTCTCGGAAATCTATCAAGTTACCGTCTTGATCCAATACGTTCAACACGATGTCTGAAATGAAAGTGGTGTTCAACGGCAGATATACTAGGTTTTGTGGCTTTTCAACAATTTTAAATCCTGGAGGTACACTCGGGTAAAAAGTATGTATTATATGAGTATTTGCTCCATCTCTGTAAGCTCCCTGTATAATGTTACAAGTTATATCTATACTATTAACTTTTAGTATAGTTACAGTTTGTTTACCGGAATGTGTTTGATTTGGTTCTAAAATTGGGCTATCTTTGGGAAATCCTAACAATTCACCGATTGATTGTTCCTGAGTAAAATCTATATAATATTTTGAGTTAATTTCAGCTTTCATAGTATTGTTATTACCTTTTAATGTTATATTGTCTTTCCCCATTTTATTTTGCAAAAATTCATTAATATGATCAATTTCATAAGAACCTGTGGGTAAACTGCAAACTTCTAAGTCTGTAAACTTCCCACTGGCATCTTTTCCTTTATAATAATGCAATAAGTTATTTTTACCTTCCGTAACATTGGGAATAGAGTTGTAAGTTGTAAAATCCAACAGTGCCGCTTCCCAAAATCTTCCTTTTTGCAAGCGTAACGCTGGAAAAAGGATACTTCGTAAAGTGGACGATTTTCCTGTTAATGATACCGTATAGGATGACATGTCAATGGTGACTGATACTTTTAGCTAGGAATTCCAAACATAAATGGCCACATATTAATGTGTTATCAGGTTGTTCTCTTTTATAGTTGTAATATATGTTTTTAGCAGATTTAAAGTAATGCTCGAGTTCTTTAGGTGGTGGTAAATTGCCAAAACTATCAAAGTAATAAATATTATCACCTAATTTCTTATAACAAACCCAATGAGTGCCAGGACCTTCAGAATTGTCTAAATTTACAATACCGGTTTCGTTTTTCCACATTTTAACTGGTAAAGCATCTTTCATAAAGACACCGCGAAAAAATGGTATTTTTAAACATGAAATGTATTTAAATAATTCGATATTTGTTAACGCTTTATGTGGTATTACTAATTGATTTTTTTTATTTAATATGCACGATACGGTCTTAGGTATAGACCTGCCCCGTTTTTTACCATTGACCATACTGTTGGTTTTTTGCTACCCTTTCTGGTGGAACGTCGTTTTCTTCTAATATTCCCTCCATGTTTTGTCTTTGCTGATCTCCTTTTCACTCTTCTTCTCCTTTTTCCACCTCCTACTGCTGTTTTAGCCTTCATACCTGTTGTTACCGCTAAAGCCGCTGCTTTTTCTGCAATACTAGCGTCACTAGACTTTACTCGTTGCCAAGCTATATCCGCGAGCTTTTTATCAGCTATAGATCTATTTTTTGTATCGCTAAATGTGGAATATGCTATATCGTGTTCTTTACAAGCCTGATCTAACTTATTTATGCCTGGATCGCCTCTTTCCAGTCGTTTTTTCAATTTAGTTCCTGGTCCGCAATACTGATAACCTCCCGGTATGTGAAATTCGTATGGTAAAGCGTCTATTGCTCTATTTACGACAGATCCTACTGGAATTCGATTTAAAGCTTTACTTAACAGAGAAACCGCTGTGGACGTGATACCGCCTCCTTTCCTTACAGTGTCTCGATATGGACTGATATATTGAAATGTCATAATGCACTTTTATAATTGAATTTCGCAACTTATGTGTTACCTCTACGACAAGTTGAACATAAATGACTTTATTTATGCTTTTGATCAATTAAATACTAAAAGGATCCTAAAATGTTGATCCTTAAGGTTGTGTTGTTTTAGTAAAAAAATACTTATAAAAAACTTCTTGTTTTATCCATGAATTTCTCATTTTTTCATCAACTTGATTATATTGTCCACTTGCAATATAATTGTGCATATCAAACATTATATTACCTATCACTTTAACAAGAAAATTAATATTTACAGCGTCATCTACATAATCAGGGTCTGCAACTCTTGTTAATCGTTTGTTATTGCAATTCCACCATCTATGTCCAGTTGGCTCTAATTGTATTATCTGTTCAAAAGTAACAACATTACCAGGCAATGACGCGGGAGCTATATGTATCATTTGTTTTCCTTTACCATCCCAAACATTATTCCTTAATACATGTCCATCAAGAACTTTATTCTTTTCTTCAAGTAATGTAAACTTTTCATTTCCTTGTACAAACACATCCCCCTGCCGTGATACCACTTGGTCTTGTTTTACAAATCCAGATGTCTCTTGTTTTAAAGTCTCTTTCATTTGACCCACTGTTGCACCATCTGATGGCGCCGAACCATCTTTAACATTTGCTAAACAATTATTAAAACATTCTATAACCCCTACATCACGTATGATACAATGATCTTTAATATATTTTAGATTTACAGCATCGTTTTCAGTTTTTGGATAACCTATATCATTAATAACAAATTTATAAAAAGAAAATCCATCTTTTGTCTTTTCAGGTATCAAGGAATGTAAATAGCGTCTATTCACGCTGTCTTTTTCATCTTTAGGGTCATCTACGTTGGATATACGTTTATTGTTAGCACTATACGTTTTTCCATTGAATTTTAACGTATTTTTTAATTCAGATGACAAATAACCTTTGTTTATTGCATCACCGTTTTGATTTGGTATACCAACATTGATAATTCTATGATTTTCTGCATCATATGTGTTATTGTGTAGTCTTAATGTTGGTGATATCTTTTCTTTTACTATTTTTAAATTTACGGCATCGTTTTCGTCCGTGGGATCTTTTATGTTTTTTAACCTTTTATTACTAATATCATAATCTCCTTCAGGTGTTTGTGGTAAACCAGCACCTCTTTTTAAGTTATTCGCGTAATATAATCCATCCGAGGAATACCGTCCGAACTTGTCGACACTCATGGTGCAACTGAATAGCATTTTAGGGAGTAATGCATTTTTATGAGATTACCCCTCGGTTTCTAAGTTCATCCACTAAAGCCACCCATTCGTTTTCCAATCCAGTATGACCCGCTTCTTTGGCTTCATGTATTAGTTTCATTCTATCCACCAATTTATTGATATTATTGTAATAAATTACGTTTGTATTGTATAGTTTCTTCATCAATCCTTTACCGGTGACTGATTTGCTTCTTTTTCTCGGTTCTGGGGAACTTAAATCTAAAGTGGATGCTACTAATCTTCTTTTTACAGGTTTTCTTCTTATAATAGGTATTAATTTGGAAACAAAATCTTTATATTTTACAGATTTATTCCTATATATGGGTGCTTCAGGTAAATAATTTCTTCTATATGCATTGGTTTGTTCCAAAATTTTGCTATACACTTCCAAATCATCATTTTTTACCAATGCTTTTAAAGGTTTATTTTGAAATAATAATTCAAATAGTCCCCTTGTTCCTTTATATATTTGATCACCTACGCGAATATTATCATGTTCATCGACATCCAATTTGCTATTACCAATCATTACACCTTCTTTGGACATTCTTGCTCCATAACTGTGGTATTTTTTAGTAGAATTAGTTCCAATTAACAGTTTTAACAAGTATTTCCTTCCTAAAGGTCCTTTTGTATGAATACTTTCACCCAATAAGCTTATGTTTGATGGTTCTCCTTCTGTTTTTTCTTCTTCACTCGCTATAGATACTACATCTTCTTCACTACCAGCATATACTTCTTCTCTTTCTGCCGTTGTATCACTAAATATGGAGGCTTCCGGGTCGCCATCGCTAATATCTTCTGATATTACACTTTCCCTTTCATATTCTGTTATCGGAGCAATAATATCACCTTGAAAAGAAGGTTTAGTCAATTTTTTGTTCAATTGTTTCAAAGGCTCTGTTATAGGTTTAAAAGTAGATTCGAGAAATTTCTCCCTTTCGCTGATACCTAACTTTAACGCTCTGTTTTTAGCCCGAATAGAATCACTAAGTGATTTAATTTCCTTTACTAACTTTTCTTGGTTAACCATGTTTGTAGCAAGACGTGCTGTACAAGAATGATTGTGTGATATAGTGGTTAGTGAATTAATATAAATTTATCGAAACCTATCCTGTATCGACCGTTATTTAGTGGTTGTTCCTTCATAATTGTCAAAAATCCATAATTTTCAGCCCAAGCCTTACCACATATGTCTTTAAACCGTTCATATGACATATCCGCATTGACATGATCGTAATATATGTGTTTTAAGTTGGTTTCATCCTGTTTGAATACAATTAACACATTTGCGTTGTCTCTTATCAGTTGTTTTGGTATTTTACTATAAGTCTGACCTATGTAAATGCTATCTATATTGTTATGTCGCCCCATAGCGAAATAGCTCCTGATAGTGTTTTGGTTTTCACAGGATACGTCGTCAAATATAAAAACTGAAAATGGTTTAGCTTCATGCGGTTGCATTACGCTTTCACTTGCATCAAACTTGTAATATTTCACTTCTGGCACATTATTAAATATTTTTTCTAATAATTGGTATTTGGGTTGTTGTAATGATTTGGAAAAGACATACAAGTTATTGAAACGTAATCCTTTTGGGTTTGTAATCAAATTGAATACTACATTTGTTTTACCACAATTGGATGGACCAGTTACAAGACAACGCACCGTGTTTGGTAACAGAACACCATGTTTGCCGCTGTTTAATTCCGAATTGTCCACCGTGAGTTCATCAATATTATTAATAGGAAAACTATCCTTTTGCGGTATTATCTCCATCCTTTGTAAAGGTTCAACCTAAAATGATGCTCCATCATTATATCAGATCCTTTTTAGGTATCCAAGAATCTTCACTCTTATTAAATCCTAACCATCGCACTTTAACTTTATCTTTTTTCCGTTGTAACACCTTTTCAACGAGATATACATCACCTACTGAGGATTTTAACATTTCATGTCCATAAAACCCTCCTTCGAGCAATTGTCCTTTATTATCTTTTAAAATGTAAGTTTCCGGCACTGTAGGTTGTACCTTAAATACGGTAAAAACCTCATTTGTCCAATTAGGCAGATATCTTTTACTGAATACACCTTTGTATTTGCTTATTCGCACTTTATCACCAACATTAAACACTTTAGGCTTTAATTTTTCAACTTTTGGTTTAGTATTTATTTTTATACGTTTTAATACGAGTTTTTCATTTTTCCTAGTCACTTGGTTTGGTTTCATACCAATTGTTCTATGGAACTTGTTATTGTAATCTTTTATTAGTTTTGGTAACATATCAATCCATACGTGCGATCCTCTGTTTGAAAACATCTTGTACATCGCACCTTTTAAAGTTCGATTGAATCTTTCTATGATTGATGCTTTTACCTCTGAATTAGTCGAATAATGGTTTATATTGTGTTTCTTCATTAAATTTGAAAATTCTTTATTGAAATATTCTTTACCATCATCGGTTTGTAAATGTTTTATGGTATTTTTGTCTCTCTGTATCGCAGTTTCCATGGCTTTTGTTACACTCTTGCCGGTTTTATCTTTTAGCGGTAAAGCATCTGCCATTTTTGTAAAACAATTGATAATAGTCAATATATATTTAAATCCTTTATTTTGTTTACTATAAGGAATCATTTCGATTAAATCAGCTTGATATAGATCATTCATTCCTTTTATAACAGTATTTCTTCGGGGAAATTTCCTCCTAGCCGGTTTATGAAGTTCATGAACAATTTTTTGTTTCAAATCCATAATTTTATCCTTCCTCATTCATGGATGAAGTAAAAATAAATTTTTATTACATTATACACATATTTAACTGGGTCAAGGTCATTCAAATTGATGTAAAAAAATGGGGAACACGGCGTTGGACTTGCCGTGTTCCCCATTTTTTTACGGAAGGAAAAGGAATTTAGGTCGAAGAAGGACGAAGAGGGACGAAGAATAGGTTAGTTGTCGATAGGGTTGAGAGAGTAGTGGCCAAAAGGAAGAGTATCAATTTGGTTTTCCATAATGTGACGTTTGTCATCTTTGTTTGACAATGCTTTTTTCACTTCTGTAACACTGTACACTTTGTGTTTTTCACTCCTTATGGTGTTGAATTTAGCAGTCAAGGTGGTGTCGTTAAATAAACAGTTTTTATAGTGTTCAAAGTTTACATTTTTCTTCAAATAACTTGTCTTCACACCTTTTGCTTTTTTGGTGGTAGATGTTTCTTCTTGATGTCCTTTATATACTTTAAAAGAATATAATTTGGACATTAGTGCAATGATTTCTTCCATGCTTGCTCCATTGCATTCATCTTTGAATTTGCCTAAAACTTTCTTATTATTTTCATTAAAGTTCGGGTGATTTCTTGGGTAGTCGGAAAAATCAAAATCATTCTTGTGTATGAACGTCCGAAGATCTTCATACATATCTTGCGTCTTGATCCAATAAATTAGTGCGTCCGTATCCATGTAGGCTACTCCGATATTTTCTCTTCCATAATGTTGAACCATTTTGTTGTAATGAAAGTCATACATGTGCGTTTTACTTATATCCAATATTGACATTCCTATGTACAACGGTCTATCCATTACTATCTTGGTTTTCTTCATGCTGACTGCTACCAAGTTTTCATTAATTATCATACTTGTTCCAAAATTCGGTTTCTGTACAAGTTTCTGCATCTGTCTGGGGTTTGTTACTAATTTTACAATTTTGTGTTTCCTTTTGTTTTCTAAAGTTTTTCCAAATATTGCATTGTTCATGAGCTTGTAAAAATCTTTTTCAAAAGCTGATGTTGCTGCTGCTCTCCTTGCAGTGTTTGAATCAATGTATGGTTTTAAATAACAAGATTGTGAAAATTTTAAAACTTTATGAATTTTGGTAATAA
The DNA here is from genome assembly GCA_030545055.2 of Neoaliturus tenellus. Lineage (NCBI taxonomy): Eukaryota > Metazoa > Arthropoda > Insecta > Hemiptera > Cicadellidae > Neoaliturus > Neoaliturus tenellus. Next base: position 5,936,638 of record CM061535.1, on the reverse strand, counting down.
TCAATCCTAATTCTAAGGCTTGCTGAACAACTAAATAATGTGCTACATATCGGTTTTTGTTGTTTAATGTCATCATTAATTTGGGCCATTTTCCTGTCGGTGATACTTCAGTTTTAGCCAACAGTGGCAAGTCATAATGATGATCGTGTAGGTGGTCTGGATACTGAAAGTCGCAGTCTAAGATGTAGCCGGTGTCACCTTCTTTGGGAATATCAATAATATTTCCAAGTGAATCAGGGTCTACCCATTCAAAGTCGCCATACGGAAGGGGTTTGGACATCGCCCAACCGTACAAATTATTCGCATCAAAATAGCCAAGAAAAATCGAATCTTTAGTTTCATCATAATTTGGTAGAAATTTATTATTAGCTTTCACATGTCGAGTTACAGCTTGGGTTAATCCGCCTCGAACACCTGATTCTATCATTAAAACCATATCAATGTCGGTTAACAGCTCCAACTTGCACTCGGTGGATTTTAGCATGGCCTGCCATGCTAAGCCGGGAGATGTAAACGAATGAAGGGGGTCCAGTCCGTAAGCGGTGAAACAGGTGTTCCTAAATTCTTCCATTATGTCACACAATAATGTTACATCTAGTTTTACATAAAAGTCAGAATAATCACCCAAGGTATTCATTCCTAATTCATTCCAGACTTTCTGAGCATGATTATAATCTTCAATTGAAATTTCGGTTTCAGTTAATTTACTTTTAAACGCTTCGATAGGTGGTAGTCTTGTTTCTTCAAATTTTTCCATTCCTGTAATATAATCATAAGGAAAGACTCCTTTCCTTAGCACCAAGTCCATTTTATCTTCTGGCACAATTTTTCTTGTTTCTTTTAAATCCTGTCGTCTTAAATTTTTAGTTAGGTTGGCAAGGCTAGATGACATGAATCGAAAAGAGTCCACGAATCGAAGCTTTATCTTGCCAACAGTCTTGGAAAAACTAATATAATTCTCTAAAGTGTTGGCCAATACATCAATTTTCCCATCATCCCTGCCCAATTCCGGAATAATAAAATGTGAATCATAACCACTAAGGTTATGCAAAACGACTGGAATGAATTTCGGAAGTTTATAATTAATATTACATGAATTGCAAGCAGCCCCTCTGTAATAACCAGTAAGGTGATCGTGATCATGGACTTTATGGTTCTCAACAGTAAATTCTTTTTTACACAAGTAACAATTAGTGGCATTGATATATTGAATTTCCTCCTCTTCATCTAGAGGAATCATAGGGACAATATTACTGTACACTTCTTCAACCTTATCAGCTATATAATACAAGTTATCTACAAAATGTTTAGCAGTATCCTCACCTCTGTACAAAATTGGTGTTGAACTTAAACCAAAATTTTTCAAATGTTCTTCTGACAGTGTGGATTTAACAAGCAAACAAAAACTGTTAGGTTTATGCAGCTGGTATTTCGTCCTACTGGTAATTTCCCCTTCTGGATGTTCTTGGGGTACCAGTGTAGACTCAAAGTCTGCATAAATTACAAATGGTACCCTATATTGATGGCTAATCTTTTCAAATTTTACAATAGAGCGAGTAGGTGCAGGCAAACTAATTTTGCATTCAAAATTTTCATTACAGAGTCTTTGGTGTTCTTGTAGCCACTGAGCACCTCCTCTTCTTAACTCCTTATTTACAAAGCAAAAGCACCTTTTACAAATTGTTTTTTTACATTTCATTTTGGATAACTGTTTACCTACTAAAGATTCAAAATCTTTTATGTACACATAGTGTGAAATTTCACCTTTTGTTATTAATAACAAATCAGTATGGTTCCTAAGTTCAGTTTTAGTCACCCTTAAGGGGTACACATTATTTGCATCATCCAAACCAAAAATATTTACACTAACACCAGGATTGTTTTTCTCAAACTTAGAAATATCAGAAATTTTTACAGGGTAAGATAGTCCTACAAAATTATACCTATTATTTACATTTACATAATGTCCACTTACTCTACAAGGGCGCTGCTCTGGCAAAATATATTTACATAACATAGCATACTTAAAACACTCATTATCTTCATTCTGTACATTTATACATGCTTTAGTTTGTTCAATTTTCTTCGGTAGCTTGATGTAACTGCTACCCCTCATACCGTAACCGTGCTTATGTACTCTTAAATCTAAACCCTCTACGGATGTAAACATCCAACCTGACCCTCTCCCTTCATGCTCCTGCATTTTCGTCAACAATTCTTCAATACATTCGTCTACAATTTTATTTACATCCGAGGCAAACATCAAAGTACGGTTTTTTGTTATGAAACCTCGAAGTGTGGTTTCACCATCAGATTTACTAAATTTTGCGTCCAACACTAAACCGAATTTAATAAAATTTAATTTTGCCAATTCTTCAGTTAAAGTTTCACTAATCAATGATTTTGCCTCGGTTACAAAATTTTCTAAATCTAGTTGCACATTATTTATTTTGTTATGTATTACCGTGCGTCCGGGAAAAGCAGTTGTGTATAAGTGTCTGGTTCCTCCTTGTTCTGTTTCTATATCCAAATCCATGTCCGTGTCTAGATCTGTATCAGTGTCCGTTTCTTCTTCTTCTTCTGGTTCCGCAACAGTTCCTCTTCTAAGTCCTGACGGTCCAGCACCTCCATATTGGATAACACTGGGTCTTCTGCGTTGAATCTCTTGAAGTTCACTTTGCCAATTGTCCAGGTTGCGGTTAAATTCAGCCAGAATGTCATCAATCCAGTCCATGTCCATTTCGTTAGCAGTTTCACTCGCCGGGTCTTCCATATGTAATTCTTGATGTATAGCTAAAATGTCTTCATCTGGGAAAAATTCCCCACAAATATGGCAAAGAAGCATTTTAACACTTTTTACCACTAGCGTCTTTAGATGTTACCTCTAGAAAAGTTCACCAAAGAATGAGAGACGCTCTTGGCCGACCTCCTTTTATAGCGGGTGGTGGGGGGTGATCTTTGGGAAAGACCCGTTCTGCGCATGCGCAGAACAAATCTGCACATGCGCAGAACAAAATGTATTATATTTATTTAAAATTTGCTATTTAGGACAAATATATAGGTCAAGGCCACCTTAAATCTGGTAAAAAAGAGGGAACACTGGATAAGAGATGGTAGTAAGACCGACTTTCTAACAAATACTTTCAATAATATGTTAACAGGTTCAAAAGTTAAATATTTTTATTTTTTACTGCCCAACTTGTTCAAAATTAAAACTTTTAAATATATTTGTTTGAGCAAATGCTCTTGGCACACTTACCACACGCCAAAACTCAAAAAATGTACAGAATTAAGACTGATCTCGCGGGGAAATACTATTCAATTGAAATTTCGGTATCCTAATTTACTTTTGAAAGCTTCGATAGGTGGACTAGAAAAATTTGATGAAACATGTCTACCACCAATCGAAGCTTTTAAAATAATAATTTAAAATAATTTTAAAACTTCGATAATTTAAAATAATTTTAAAAGCTTCGATAGGTGGTAGACATGTTTCATTAAATTTTTCTAGTCCACCTATCGAAGCCTTTAAAAGTAAATTAGGATACCGAGATTTCAATTGAATAGTATTTTCCCCGAGAGATCAGCTTAATCCTGTACTTTATATGAGTCTTAGCGTGTAGGAAGTCTGGCAAAAGCATTTGATCAAAACAAAATATATTTAAAATTTTAAGCTTAAACAAACTAGCGAGTATAAAGATAAAAATATTTCCTAACCATTGACAACCTGTTAACATATTGCAGTGTTAAAGTATTTGCTATTGAGTCAATCTTACCATCACCTCCGATCCAGCGTTCCCTCTTTCTTACCAAATGAGACTGAGGCTTGACTACCCGTATATATGACGTTTCCCCCACCACAATCAATTCTCAAAAGTGGGTCAAGGCCATCGGAAATTATTATTTTGAGCGGAGGATAGAGCATCTGCTGCTCTATCCCCCGCTCATATTCTTTTTTCTTCTTTTTTTTACAGTTTTATATTTTTTTGGGATTTTTGTAAAATGCAAAACAAAAAATTATTTACAAAAAGTTATTTACAAAGGTGAAACTTCATCACTGCTATCCTCGTCATCACTACTCCCCAAAAATAATCTTCTACTACAAAATACAAGTCTTTTACACAATGACATTCTGTCCAATATAGCTCCAACTTGAGGGGTGTTCTGATCTTCCATTTCTTCTTCTTCTGAAGACGAGTCCAATGTTTCATAAGCGTGTAAGTCAATATCTGTTAAATTATTTTCTTCTTCATCCAATTCTTCCATTGAACTTTCATCTTCTGTAACATTTTCTTCTTCCTCTTCCCCATTTGTTATTTCAATTGGTATGTCTTGTAAAATTTCGAAAATTTGTCTGCAAGGCACATTAGTGTTGTCCAGTGGAGGCATCTTAGTGGAATGTTTCACCTTTGCAAACAAACTAGAGTTTTATATAGATATGTAAATTATTTACCCCCACCACCATTTGTCCATAAACTAAAACTCACAAACCATGTCCAAGTCATTCTCAAATTAAAATTATTTTTTGAAAAATATAGCCATTTTGGCATTCACCCTATTGTCAAATAAATATTTCACAAACTCAAAATTTGTTGTTTGATCAGTCAACATGGTAGACAGAAAGGCTTCAACAATTTTTTGCGATCTCTCATCCTGAGGCTCGCATCTCACATTTTCAATAGTCCCTTTCCTTGTCGTGTCTTCTATTAGCTCCACAATCTCTACCAAGTCCTCCTCCAGCAATATAAATTCAACGCAGTGGCTCACCATGATGCTGATCATTAGAGTGTTCTGCAAAGAATGAGCTCAAACTGACGCTTCTCACCACCTATATCACTTTACCCCCCACCACTTTTCAACAGGCTCCACCTGGTTTCTGCTGTATGTATGCCAATCGTGTAAATAACAAGCACAAATATCACACTTTTCTTGTGGTATTTCATTTCTTTTTATGTTACAAATTCCAGTCATCAACATATAGCCACCGTTTTCTATAAATTCCATCATGTCCTCACAAGCAGCAAAACCACACTCCTTACAAAATTTAAGATTTTCATTTCTGAAGACATAAGCAAAATAATTTGTGTAGCCATTCCTTTCAAAGTCAAACTCCTTCACTAAATTTTTAATTTTTGGTGGTGCACCAGACTGATGCACAACATAACGGAACAATTCGGTTTCATCGGAAATTTTCATTAAACACAATTCTACAAGACTAAAAGGAGCCATCTCTAGGGTGCGTCTCTTAGCTATGCTGAACTGAGACTGAGCAACCTCCTCAATACCCTACACCTGGTTAAACTTACCCCCACCACTTCTTTTTAAGTAGGTCAAGGCCAAATAAAATTACCCTGTGAGCGGGGGATAAAGCACTAAGTGATATGTTATTCCAGTATCACAGAGTGCTCTATCCCCCGCTCTGTTTTTTTTTTCCACATACCAAACAGCTAGTCCATGTTCAAGTCCAAGTCGCACAAAATAAAATAATTTTACATTCCCAAAATTTGCTCCCCACCATCGTCTACAAATTCTGGACTTGCAATAACAAGTCGTTCAGAATTCTTATTTTCCAGTTGAGCTTCTAAAAATTTAATTTTTCGCTCCAACTGCTGGATATAATTCGCAGCCTCCATCAAAGTGTCCAGCTTACTGGCGCGCAATTTAACTTTTGGCACCACCAGTTTTAACCGGAGCATCGCCACTCGCTCCTTGTAATTGCGCTGATGGTCCGCCAACCGCTTCAACTCCTTATTTTTTATTTTATTCTCCACCGTGCCCTCCATCAATGCATGTCTTAAAATATTTCCTCCTTCTTCATTGGATGGTCCAGGTTCTGGTGAAGAGTAATTTTTGTAGTCAACCAGCATTGGAGCATATACAAATGGATTTGCTCCTAAAATTTTTACCACCCGCTCGTGGTCAGGCTGAAATTTTCTGCTGGGCGCTTCAAATGAGACTTCTGCAGTGTTTTCACTCATGATGTGTAGCTCGGATGAAAGTACAAAGCAGAATGAACCAAGTGAGTAGCGCTGGGAACTCAGTAAGATTCAGTAGTAGTGGGGGAAACTGGTTGTCACGTGACCTTTCAGTAGTGGGGGAAACCGGTTGTCACATAATCATGTACTGCTTTACCACATTGCTAAACATCTGTTCGGTTAATAAAATTAATTTGTTATAAATTTTCTTCACCGTCCAGGACACTGGTTTGGGACGTGTCTGAATAATGTTTTTTTTTTTATTTTTTATTTATAAATAAAAAAAAAAACATTATCCCCAGGTTAAGATATTATATAAATGAACTATTTTTTTTTTTTTTTAATAGCTCATTTATATAATACCCCCCTCCCTTATTTCAAGAGGGTGAAGAAATAAATTTTGGAAAATAATTTTGAAAAATGTAATTTGGAAAAGAATGTTTGGAAAACAAAACTTTTGTCAAGTCAAAAGTTTACATTTACTCCTGCAAACGCCACACAGTCCTACGTTGACCCATGATCACCGTTCGTATCAAATACCCTCTCATGGTCATAAATTTTTCTTTTACTAAATGGGGAGCAACTCTCACATGAACATTTTTGCCCTCATGCCTCATCAAAAAGATGTGAGGCTTTACTTTAAGGTGTTTTCGAAAAAAGTATTTATCACCAAGATAGAGCCTTCGATAACGAACCATAGGAATCTTTGTTTGCGTTTTAGGAGCAATGTTTAGCGAAAAAGGCTTTATTATGTTCCGGGTGGAAGCTGAGTCACGTTGAAGATGATAGCGGCATAACTCTTCACCGCTAACAGCCCACCTGGCACATTTCTGGTTAAATTTCGCTAAAGTTTTCCAAACAAATGTACACTGGCGTTTCGGTGCCGCCGCCTTTTTAGACTTTATTGTTTTACGCAAACCCGGCTTGATTTTATTCAATGGGATACTTACTTTAATTTTTGGTTGCTCCACTTCAAGTTGAGGGTCTTTAGATGTCAATGGAAGGGAAATAAATTTTTGTTTGGGTTTAGCAGGACTTGTTACAGGAGTGTCTTTAGATGTGGATGGAAGGGAAATACATTTTTGTTTGGGTTTAGCAGGACTTGTTACAGGGGTGATAGGAGTTACAGGAGTGGTTGGGTCAAAGAAAGATTTGAAATATGTAAGGATTTCTTCAGTGGGAGATGCGGGTGTTGGCGGTGATGGAGGCTTCTTTGGACTCACAAAAATTTCTTCATCAGAACTGGAATCCAAAGAAATTACACTCGGCCTAGCTCCACTCAGCACACTCGTCACTGTTGTCGTCGTCGCAGTCGTCAGCGCAGTCACAGCAGTCAAAATTGTTTTCACCAAAGTGTTTCCAGTAATTGTAGATCCAGGTCTCAAGTCCACAATAATTTTTTTACCCGAGGCGATAGAGGTTGGCAGTGGTGACAGGCTTGGCATCGAAGCGGAAGACATTGAGGCAGAGGTACAAACAGCAGGCGAAGCGGGTGGCAATGAAGCGGAGGTCGAGACGGCAGTGGTGGTAGGCGGATAGTTCTTGAAGCGAGGCATGGCGCGGAGCAGGAAAATGATCAACTTACTCGTAGCGATACTGTAAGCAGAATGAAACAGCTCGCAACCTATTGGAATATTCCAGCGCGCTATGTGGTGGGGACAAACAAGTCTGTTATGTAATACCCGGATCTACTTATGCAAACACATGGCCAGACGTGTCAATGGAAAAGTACCAGAGGCCTCCACCTCCACCTCCCTCGGGGGGGGGGGGGGGGGGGGGGGGGGGGGGGAGTTTTCGTCCGGAGCAAAAAATTTTTGGTCAAGGTCAAAATCCAAAAAAAAAAATTTCGGGGGGGGGGGGGGGGGGGGCGCAGTTTTCGTCCGGAGCAAAAAATTTTTGGTCAAGGTCAAAATCCAAAAAAAAAAAATTTCGGGGGGGGGGGGGGGGGGGGGGGCGCAGTTTTCGTCCGGAGCAAAAAATTTTTGGTCAAGGTCAAAATCCAAAAAAAAAAAAAATTTCGGGGGGGGGGGGGGGGGGGGGGGGGGGGCGCAGTTTTCGTCCGGAGCAAAAAATTTTTGGTCAAGGTCAAAATCCAAAAAAAAAAAAATTTCGGGGGGGGGGGGGGGGGGGGGGGCTCACTTACCGTCCGAGGCTCGGGGGGGGGGGGGGGGGGGGGGGGTCACCTACCCCTAGGACTTTAACTCTTGGATACCTGCTACCCTTACTCATGTGTCAACATCAAATAATATTTTGTTCCACCACAGTGTGGACAGCCAACACTTAGTCGCATCTCGCTCTAAGTCCTGAGGAGTCCTCAGAACTCAGGCAAAAATCCGCCTAAGTCATGGCTGACCTACATATCGTGTGGAACAAAATATTATTTTATTCACACACAAATATGGGTCAAGGTCATCCAAAAGTTAAAAAAGAAATCCCCCCGATGCCTAAGACCGCCGGCGGTCAGAGGCATCGGGGGGATCTCAACATTTAGGGGGAGGTGATTTAATAAAAAATTATTTATTTAATTTTGAGTTTCCTTAAGGGAAACATGCTACAATAATTTGGAAGAGGCCATGCTAACCATGACCGAGGATCCCGTCTTAACCCGTAGGTACTGACTTTTGCCTAGCACACCGGTCAGTGTCAGGATCCGACGCCTCGTGCTAAAGGATGCCAACCACCCATCTAGAGTGATGAGGTCCAGTAGCGCCCCTGACCGAAAGAGGCCTAAGGGTGGATCCCCAGGGGCCTACCCCCGGGCTCGTTAGGCGCCATGCTATTGTTGGTAACAAATAATTCTTGAGGTTCTGAACCTCGAAAAATTTTTATTTTACAGAGACTGTTAAGTCTCAAAAGCCTAACATTTAAGCTGCCAATTTACGGAGGAGTACCTCCAAGATGCGAATTTAGAAAAATTTCTACTTGGGGACAACCTGTGAAGATTAGTACAAAGAAATATTTTTCAACACACAACACTTAGACTAAATAAATCCAACACCAAGACCTAGCAGAAGCAGCAAGCGCAAAATAAAATATTTCTTAACACTACACATGCCATGCCTTAGACTAAAAGAATTCCCAATATAATGCGGCGCCAACATTACATTGCGAATCCTGTAGGGCAGAGCTTCAACCACTCAGCTGAAGTGTTTGAAACCAACTGCGAGGAAGCAAAGCCTCAGAGAACCGAAGCTGAGCCGGTCAGGAGTGGGGGAACCGGATCTGGTTACGTAAACAGCCAGACCTCGACACGTACTTGTTTGTGGCATTGGACAATCTCCAAGAGCCACACCTGAATACATTACTAACCGGATCTCATTATACAACACGTGTCAAGGTATGGCAACGCCTCGGGCTATGCCACCTCCTCCTCCCTCGGGGGGGGGGGGGGGGGGGGGGCGCACTTCTCGTCCGGAGCCAAGGGGGGGGGGGGGGGGGGGGAGGGGTCTTGGGACTTAGAATATTTTCAGTCCAAGTCAGGTGTACTATAGAATAATATTTTAGCTTGCCGGATTCGGCACAGCCGGCAGAAACGGTTACATAATGCTTATATAACGGACTGGTTTATTTGTCAGCTGGCCAACTGTAGCTCAACAGAAGGTAAGTCAGTTTATTGAAAGCCAACAAACACGCCGCACCTCGCCACCGCTCGACTTTTCTGTGAGTAAATTTTTATTTTTCCTTCTTATTAAACTTAGCAAAACAGAACTTAGCCTGTTTTGCACAAAATTAATTTTTGTTACACTGCTACAATTACGTTTACTTAACAAATTATTTTCCACTCATTATTTAATATTTTATTCCTTACTTGTTAAGACTTAGAAACTGAAATGTTGGAAGACTGTTTGATACAAAATTAATTTTTATTTAGCTATACAGGTCTCCTAATATTTTCATACACTTGTATTTTGCAGGTGTGGCTAAATATTTTTCGCTCACAATTCAATTTTATTCCACACAAGTGGATTTTGAACTTTACTACAAAACTGATCCATACCCGTCTCCTACAAAATTATTTTTCATTTGGCTCTACCTCTTTTAGTCTTACATTAAATATTTCTTGGAGTTAAATTTTACACAAGTCTCTCGGTTAATTTTTTCTGCACAGTACGTGTTGCTCCTTGGACAGTTCCCAGCAAACTGTTTCTACACTTGACAACAACAGTCCACATTACCCCCTCCACTAGTCATTCCCCCACTATAACCCTGTTCCCCCCACTACTTCCAGCTAAGATCCAACACTTGACTGAGTGTTTCAGTTATATCCAAACCTTACTGTGAGACACATCTATGGCTGAAACTTTGCGAGAAAAATTATTAAGAGTAAAATTTTTGCTGGCCAAGCAAAATAATTCTGTTAAGGTGTCCAAGACTTCCACTTTAACAAAAATGAAACGTTGCTTCAAAAATAATCCAAAATTTTACTCAAAGGACACAAATATCACTATGGATGATAAAATGTTTCAGAAACTTTTAGACGAGCTAACTTTTGCCAGTAAGGTTACTTTGGTGACTCCAATTCCCGACCAAGTTCCAAGATCACCTGAGAAAGAATAAAAAATAAATATTTCTCAGGAAATATTTCCAATCCGAGTTACGGAGGTCCGGTAAAGGACCGGCTGGGACGAGTTGTTTGTAAAAAAATAAATTTTTCTTCCTTCTGACCACTTTACCCCCACCACCTCCTTATCCCCACCACTGGGCCGGGTACCTGGGGAACCGCCTGCACCCAAGTCAGTACGTCTTCGGACGCGGTGCTGTTCGGATCGCGTGTCGTTTGTCGCAATGTCGGGTGTTTGATGAAATTATTCTTCGGCTCTAAGTCTCTCGGTGGGTAAGTAAAATATAAAAAATTATTTTTTTCAAGTGGGGCTGCTGGGACGGGTCAATGACCCCTGACGGATATATTAGGTCGAGAGTCTGATCGCTAGGGAGTAAAAAAAATATTTTTTTGCACTTTTGTGGTTCCTCGAGAAATTTCAATTTCTCAACAAAATTTGAGGAATCGCAAAAGTGCAAAAAAATTTTTTTTCTATTCTTGCGTGACCTTGACCTAATTAACGTCAGTGACGTCATCATGATGACGTCAGCGGTAATGACGTCACCATGACGTCATTTATGTGACGTCATGTGACGTCATATGACGTCATTGGTGCCGTCATTCGTGACGTCATTGATGACGTCATCACTGCTGACGTCATCGTGATGACGTCATGTCCCAGCAGCCCTACTTTTACACTACTGAGGGACATGATATAACTATTCAACTAAACACTTACCAAGTTTAAAGAAAATCGGTTGAAAAACGGGGTCCGAAACAGGGGAATAAAATACCATGTTTTGCATAAAAGCCGTATGGTTAACATTGCCGACTGCGCAACAATGGGCTACTGGTAAAGGGGTGAAGATGCCTCTTAAAAGTACACAAGGTCAGGAATGCAATGAGGACACCCGGTGGAGCATCTGGAAATACTCTGTAATAAACTAACTGAATCTTTCATATTTTGCATCGAAAGTGACATATTTTGCCAATTCAAATTTATCGAGCATTACAATTTGAGTTTGAGCAATTGAATGTTTTATTGATATAAAACACAAAAAATGCTGAAACATTCAAGCGTCATTTTGAGTATACAAAATTATAATAATAACAAAAAAAAAAGAAAATACGTCGATCGTTTCCAAATTACAACCACCGCTGTGATAAAAATAAAAATACTAACGAAAATAGTAGGTAGAACTTCTTTATTTCAAGGACCAACTCCTAACAATGGAGTTTTATTTCGATGGTTTAGATTCCTAAAAGAATATATATAACACAATTTAAAATGACGCTGCCCCCATAACTATTTTGAAAGATCAGTAAAGTAAGAAAGTTTGGACGGTTACGATGGTAAAATATCGCCTTGGCCGTTAAGTAATGAATGGTTTAGCCCGGGGGGGGAGGGATCCAGCAACTGCAGTGGGTCAAAGAAATGGTTTCTATTAATCTTAGGCCGACCATTACTCACAGGTACGGTGCCGCTTTCACGGATCTGCCGCTTTTTGATAGCGAGTAACAAACATTTTCTTTAGATAAGGAAATTCAGCCATTAATATATTTCTATAGTGGGGATAATGATTAAATTCCTCTAACAAATCTAGCCCCAAGTAAACGGAAGTAAACGAAGTGTCGATTCACCATGAAATATAAAAATCATGTTTTTATATACTTTTATCTACGACCGTTTCAATAAGCACCAATAATGAAATTGAAAAAAATCATAAATAGGTAGGCCTAACTTAATAAACCAAATTCAAACAAATTGCAAAATGAGGTCTTAAACGTAGATTTCACATAAAAATACAGCTACTAGACCAATGAGAGCTCGGCATTTGACAAAAGTAGTTATAATGGACATTACGCAATTGCACATCATCTGATTGCTCCATTATGATTTATCTTTTAGTCTCTTTGTGTGTCCATCCTCAATATCATATATGTGAGTTAGAACGATGGTTAGGTCAGTGTCATCTGGCTGAGTGTGGCTGTCTTCTGGTTGGGTGACCAAATGCAAATTTTCGAAATGTTTATTACTATGGTTTACCAAATTTAAGTTGGGCTAAGATAAATTAGTGCATGCAATAATTGTATGCAACCTTTAAGCACTGTGCTTTAAGCCACTCGCTTTGCTCGTGTTCAATTTACATCTCAACCGTGGATTAAAGACCTTCATAATACAATCGCGACATAAACTACTATTATGTATTTCGTAACAAAAGAGTATTGATATTTTAATGTTTAATATTCTTCCTCAAATTTTTAGCAGGCACCATCTATTTACAAAATTTGGTTGCTAATTTTGTGCCGCTAACTGAGAAACGCATTCGAATAAGTTTACTTCACTCAAGTTTCGTGCTACCAGAGACATATTTTCTAGTGAGAAAAATAGCTATTTGTGTAATAAGAGCGTAAAGGAAGTCATTGCCACTCGAGAATTGTAGATGACCGCACGAAGCTTCAGCTGAGTGCGCCCAAACAATCCGAGAGCGGCAATGACTATTTGCGCTCGTAATACACACAAGATTTTTCCTACCAACATAATTGTTATATATTAGCCTTCATGTTTTATTGTATACAGAATGTAATTTATTTTTTTATTTTTTACTGTTATTTTTTATTTGTTTCTGTTGGAACATAATGTTAACTATCAAACATAACCTCAAACTAATAAAGAAGCAATTACTAAACGACAACAATGAATAACAGCTGTAGCATGGTTTGTAATAACAGCTGATTTAAAATTGCTGTTTGGTCTAGCGTGCGGTAAAGAATCATTGCCGCTCTAGAGCGGGAAAGAAACGGAAACCGGATATGAACTGTTTTGCATAGGGCCTACAGGTGTGGCAATGCAATTATTTTCATGCAGTGGTAGGAAAATTTTTCCTATCACTGCATGGAAATAATCACATTACCACACCTGTAAACAGTAGGCAAAACAGTTCATTCATAAGTTTTATTCATTTAATTTCCACACGCTAAATTAAACAGCTCACTAAGGTCAGCTGTTACAAAACAAACCGTAAACCCTTAACGCAGCTGATGGTCATTGATGTCGTTTAGTAATTGTTATTTTCTTAGTTTGAGGTTATGTTTGATAGTTGTTAGTACAGTGTAAACATAACCAAAATTACATTGTATAGGATAAACAATTTAATCTGTTGCAATTATGGTAGTAGGAAAAATCTTGTGTGTATAATACGAGCACAAATAGGCTTTGCCGCTCTTTAAATGTTTGGAAGCACTCAGCTAACGCCTCGTGCGGTCATCTACTAATTCTCGAGCGGCAATGACGTTCTTTGCGCTCTCAATATACAAATAGGTATTGCATGTGTTAAATATATGTTGTAATAATCTCTCAATAAAATAGCGTTTCGTTGTAGGAATACCGAATTTTTATACTATCAATTAAATACATACAAGCTAACATTAAAATAAGTACCAGGCTAACCGAGCCTTGCTTGTTGATTTAAAGTTACTCTGTTAGTATCATAGTAATCCAGCTGTGAAGCTTACGCCAACTATACCTTTTCACAGGTGACAGCTGTTTCAAAATTAATTCCTAAAAGCATAGTATTCTTTTATTTTGTTTTCCTTCAGTTGTGTTTAGGACAATGTTAAAAAATGGCAATTTTAAAAGTTATTTTAGGCAAAAAATGTTATTTTCTTGGGGTTGGGGCTGTTTCTATACTTATTTCTGGACCAAAACACTCTCAAATGCAAAGTTTAAGCAAAATCTACCACGTAGATTTCGAGATCATGGAAAATACATCGCTTCAGACACTGCTCGTATTATAGTATAGGATTAGGTAACATTCTTAAGTAAAATAGTTTAGTGCGTGTACTGTAGAACAGATACAGAATTTTTTTTGTGAAATTTATAAATCAATTACAATAAGTCACATTTTCTAAATTTGTAATTTTAGTACCAGTCACGATGAAATTCAAATTATTTTGAGTTCCATGTTTAAGTTATTGATAATTTTAAGTACGGCACGAACATTTTTACAAAAAAGCTTTGTCAAAAGAAAGAAGACCCATCAACTATACATCAAACTATATATACAAATGTATTTTTTCATTAATTGTTGTGTTATTGCTCAAATTATTACCAACCGTTTCATCGTTCTTCTGAAATGTTTTAGAGTAGTGTACATGCAAGTGTTGTGACCTAACATAACATCCAGGCTAAGTACCAATTGTAATTGTTATTTCAAGTACCAATGTGTTTGTGTATTGATGTTGAAGTGACGCGGACGACGCGGCGGCCTTGAAAATAAGCCACAACTGTGATTAACTTTAATGCTACTCCTGGGTTGAGCGCTTAGTTCATGCATCCACTAGTCGCAACAATAGGACTAGGAGAGTAACTTTGTTGAATTATCTTATATCTAAAAAAATACGTCATATTTTGGTTTTTATTGTAAAATCAAAACAATAAAATAATTCGCAATTTCAATGGTTTTCCTTATTAGGCCCTATAAAATAGGGCATTGGATAAGTAAAGTCGGACAACAAATTTAACTTAACTGTACTATAAAACTGAAACAAAATGTCGTTTTTTGTATGTTCCACATTTCCTAGTTAATACTAAAGTAAAGGATATTCTTAGTGTGTGTAAAAAAATAATAGGCCCTACTCGTTTTAAAACTTAAAATTTTCTGTGTGTGCTTTAGTGTTAGTTATGTACTACGGTAAATGTGTTACACAATTAATGGAATATGTATTAATTTTAATTCTATATACATATTTCATTCGCGACATGTTATTTGTAGGAAGAACTCCTTTAATTTTCAAACGCTTTTAATGATTTGTGTGTCATTGGATAGAGCTCGGCGTGAGTAGTCTTAAGTAAATTACATAAGACATATATACATTACATACATATGAGTAAGGACCAAAAACATGTTTATAAAACTAAACATGTTATTCTTATAGGACATCAGATATGTCCTAATGTTTTTAAAATCAATCTGATGCAGCAAACCTTTTATTTGTTTATTTTCGTCATTTTAGCAAACAGCGACTTTTCCAAATTAGACATCCGTATGTTTTTTTTGTTTTTACTATACCTTTATTAATGCAATACGTTTCATTGATTGTAAGCCTGAGTTTCAATTATTTTTATTATTATATACGTATAAAATCATATTTTAAAACCATAATATTTATTTGCTGATACACGTCTTGCTTACACAAAATAAAATGTTTGTATAAAATAATATAATGAAATGATGATTTATTCCTCAATTATATGTTACAAAAATTACAAGTTAATGTCTTAGGACTTTTACAAATAGTGTGACTGGTGGATTTATACAAATAAAAACAAATCTAACGATCATTTTGAGTCCAGAAACAAAAGGTTCATCACCGCAGCGTCTGCTGTTCTTTTATAGCTAACCAACTTAAAATAAACAATTAACATGATAGATAAAAAAACAACAAAATTACAAAATAATACTAGATTAGTGATATTCAATGTAATAAATTATCTAAAATACAAATGTCATTAAAACTAAACATCCAATGTAGAAGTCTCTTGATTTCACGATTTTTTTTTTTTGTAAAAAAATATTGCAAGTTTGAATGCAATGCAATGCGTGGTTGTCAACTTTAACTAAGGGACAAAGTATAGCATGCGGTGCCAATAAAAATGTGCTCTTCCAAAGTGTAAAAGGGTCATTAGTAAGTCATTAGGCACGAAATAAACATTTCCCTTTGTGAAGCCGCATGCGCGATAATTACAACAATGACCATTGAGTGAAAATGTTTCGACGGTAACAACATCCTGTTGCTGTACACGTTGTACTTGTAAATAATGTTCCAGATTGTGTTTGTATGTGTAGAAAATTACCAGACAAATATTTAAGTTATTTTAAGTGTTCTTGTGATGAAAAGGTTTTTAATTTCTAAATAATATGGAATATCTGCTTGTAATGAAGTGTAATATGCACGGGACGGTTAAAGTTCTTTCGGGACTATTTCTTATGTGAAATAAATAGAAATTTCATACATAATATACACACGAAAAATTTTTAATACTATAACAAATTCTTAAAAACTATTTTGAAAATTGACAATACATACACTTTATTCTGAATAAAATACAAAAATCTTTACATTCTTATGTTAAAATGTAAAATAAAAGATAGCGAATTTTATCTCAACACAACAGTCACTTATCAAGACTCAGTTTTAATGTTAAAAGACCATAAAAGAAACAATTAATAACATTTTAAAAATAAAAAGTAGTTAAATTTATATTCATCTATACCGAAATTCGAACGAACGAACAACAAATAACAGTGCAAACGATGATAAAATTGTGCTATTTTAAACTGAGATTGATTAAATATTGCAAAAACTGTAAGAAATTCAGCTAAATTATTAAACTTAAACTAAACATCTTATTTCTTCTGCTTCATCCAAACCTGGCTGAAAGTTGACAAAAGTCGGGATCTAGGTTAGGGAGTAAATTGAAGAAAATTTGTGATGCAGATGGCATACTGTTGTTTGTGACCTAAAACAAAAACAAGCTTTCTGAAGAGCGGGGAACAAAAATAAACATACGCGAAAACTCTTTAGAATCGACAATTGCCTAGTTTGCATTCTTAACAAGGCTGTAAAATTCGTTTGTCTTTGACATGTTTGGTATTGGGGTGATTCCCAGCAAGAAACTTGCTTACTCTGTTTTCACATTTGATTAAATCAATTTTCTTGCAATCGTCGTTTACTAATAAGTTGTTTATTTATCGAATAACGGAATGTTACATGACTTGAATTAGCAACGACAAATATTTAATGGATTTATACAATAAGAGAGCCTGCATAGATATTTTACCGCCTGTTAAACAGTGATAAGTTTGGAACAAATTAAAACAAAAGTTTCATTACAACTACAAAAAAAACCTCAGCCATCCAAATGAAATTTTAATAACCTTCTAAATAATTTTTTAAATTGTAAAACAGGCGAGTAACACGGGGAGGGCGATTGAAAGTAATTTTATACTATGAAAGTTTGTCTTCAAAATTGATATAGGAAATTTAACCATTAAACAACTTTGTATCCAAAACGGGCCACAAAATGTAATAGTTTCAAGAGAACCGTACTGTTCAAATTCAGTGCGTAAAAAAGTGACATGTGTAGACCTATGTCCAGATGATTAATCTAAGACTGGGTGAAAATCCCCCCACCCCCAACCTTTTTACGTACATAATCAATAAAATCAATAAAAATATTTTTATTTATTTACAGACGGAAAATCAGGATTTTTTAAAAATATCCAGTACGTAAGATAACAATAATAATTACTGAGATACAGAAATGTAATAACCTTATTTGTAGTGGTGAAGTTCATAATAAATATAAATAATAACATGAGCAAACTTAAAAATAACTTGATAACAGCAATGACAACAACAATATGTTTCAAACATGCAACTGATTTCATGCTGATAAAAGATAAGCTGTAGTAATACGACTAGAAAAAAGAGTATTCAGGAACGAAAAACATACTTTAATAATAAATTAGAACCAATGTACATAAAGTACAAAAGTACATGATATATAACTTGCACAAGCATGACAATAAAATAATAACAGAGCAATAACAACAATATTTACAAAACATACCTACAACATAAATACTAATAAAAGACAAGATGTGCAGAAAAATGGCTGTGGAAAGACTATCTAAGGGATAAATTAACATGCGCCTAAGAAAACATATTTAGTACTGAGTAAAAAGAAGACAAAGGCAAACTGTCATGGATATAATTTACTAGAAAAAATAATCAAAACCCGTTAGAGAAAATAAAAAATAATTCGTTCAGCTTCATTTAAGAACGACCCGGGAAGGTAGAAGAAACCTGCCAATTAAAATATAATTTGATATGTATAACAATTAAAGATCCCTCATCGTGCAGTACAATGATGCGAACTCAACCTCAAGCGACTTCGAAAATAAAAAGTTAATGTCATGTTGGCAAATGCAGTTTTAACAGTAAAATATATTCCGAAAAATTAAAAATCGTTATAACTTATAATCCTTGTACAGTATACATTCAACAATATTTCAGTTGCCATCTTTATCGACTATTAAAGTTCTATTGAGTATCGTTTTCAATATTGATACCATCCTTAATTAATTAGCTGTAACTGAGCTGTACTAGGCATATATCATACAACTGTAAAAAATAAATTCCTTTTACCTTTACCAATTACCTTTTCTCCTATAGATGTGTCCCAAATATAGGTTATAAATAATTTAAACACACTCCTCCAAGCTTAACAATTTTAACACCATGAATGTCATTAAAAGAGCTAAACGATATTACAGATTTGTGCGTCATTGAAACGAGCTTGGATTTGTTTCCACCACAACTAATTAAAAAATCAAGCCGAGTCCCCAGTAGTGTCAAATTGTTGGTGCTGGCCCAGTTCAAGGTCACCTGAGGGATGACGTCATCGAGGTCAATGACCTCACCGATGACGTCATCGATGACGTCATCGATTGCGTCATCGATGACGTCATCACTAATGACGTCATTTCTATGACGTCACACCCATGACGTCACAGAAATGACGTGCTGATGACGTCATCACCCCTTACGTCATCAAAATGACGTCACCGACGCCACTGAGGTCAAGGTCACGCCGAAACTTAAAATTTTTTGGCACTTTTGCCGTTTCTCGCACTACGCTCCGAGTTTCAGTCAGAGTCCCCGTGACCTTGACCACTTGGAGCGAATTTTCGACGAGAAACGGCAAAAGTGCCAAGTTAAACTCGAGTTTCTGACATGACCCTGCCTAAATGGGCAATCGGTTATCCCTCAGGTGACCTTGAACCAGTACAACACCAACAATTTGATATTACTGTGACCTTGAAAAACCTAACAACGGAGCGCCGACACCGATGCGCACCCCACGACAGCCACCGAGTGACTGACTATCAGGCTCTGTGTACTCTAGGTATATGGGGAAGTGGAGGGGGAAATCTCAAGGTCATCCAAATGGAGTTTTAAAAAAGTTGAAGAGTAGAAAGACTACTCTTGTGCTTCCTGGGCGACCTCATCAATTTCCAACGGATCTGTAAACCAATCCGATCTGTAGCGGCAGGAGTCCAGAAAACAGGTGCACCACCCATCAGGTTGTCCGTAGCACTTCCGACAATTGGTAAGATTGGAGAAATGAAATTTAATACACCGCTGCGGACAACAAGTGTAAAAGTAGTTGGATTTGTAGATTTTGAAAGTTTGTAGTACCGGTGGTGGCAGCTGTTGGTTCTTGCATCTACACCTGCAACATCCGAAGCATTCACATTGCCGGCAGGCCAGCCCGTCCACTTGCCATCTTGGTAGTAGGAAACACTTGCCCTCGCAGCAATAGGTTGTCCCTGTCTCTTCCTCCCAAAGCTTCTTTGCACAATGGACGACGCCTTGTATCTCTAAACACTTATGCTCGCAACATGAGACACGCTTAGTTTCCATACTTGATGTTGCTTTGGCGAGGGAGCAAGATGAAGTGATGCCGTGGCCAGCAGGAATGGAGCTTATATAAACTAAGGTGAGTGGAGGGGGAAAGGTCAAGGTCATCCAAATGGAGTTTTAAAAAAAGAAAAGAGTAGAAAGACTACTCTTGTGTATCTATAGCGATTTCATTGATAGTGAGTGCTTCTGTATGCCAAGTTGATCTGTACTGACAGGCTCCTAAATAATGTTTGCAAAAACCTGCAAAATGATTGTTGCACAATTTGCAGCCAGTTAGCTGTTTTAATGTGAATTCAATGCAACGTTCAGGGCAACAAGTGTACTTATGCCCTCTCATCTGGTACACATGGAATGTCTTCAACTCCGGTTTCGGCTTCTTCCAAGACTTGCACTTACACATGCATTGACCAAAAGCTTCACATTTTCTACACGCCAGGCCATCCGCAACATCAATGTAATTCGGCCATGAAAAACATTTCCGTTCGCAACAGTAGTTGAGTTGACTCTCCATGTTGCTGTGGTGAAGGTGCGCGATGAAATGATGTTGCAGTCATTGAGAGTGCACGTTAAATAAACTCAGTGGAGGGGGAAAGGTCAAGGCCATCCAAACGGAGTTTTAAAAAAGATAACTAGTCGTCCTCCTCCTCCTCCTCATCCGTTGTACTTAGAGAGCTGTCAGACGAAGAGCCCCGTGCAGGTGCTCCCCAGATGAAAAACAAATCAATTTTAAAACGAAGACCAGGATCTTGCATCATCAATTCCTTTAATTTGTCACATACTAAGTCGACCTTGTGTAAGGTGTCAACAACAAGCTTCCAATTCGTTGGTTCAATATAACTTGTAGTAGAGTCTGCCTCGCTGATAACCACATCCTCCGGCCGTATTGGAGTGTAAAGATGTGTAAAGTTCTTCGGCTGTAGCTGAGGTTCAGGCTGGCTGGAAGTAGAAGGTTGAGTGTGGACCCCTGTCGCATCGAAATCCATAGTCATTCTACATTCAATGTTGGGGTTTTCGTTTAATACATACACCAATTTCTCATGCAACATATCCACTTCTGCCGAGTCTTGCAGATGAACATTCCAGGAAAATGGCCATTCTTCATCCGTAGTGGAGTCAACTCGAGAAAGAGTGCTGTCCGCCATGATAGCTAAGCAAGGAATGATGTGAGCTACAGACTGTGGTAACAGTATTGAAAAGTAGAGGGGGTAAACCAAAAGTATGTGGAGGGGGTATTTTCAAGGTCATTTAATTTGGGTTTTAAAAAAGGAAATAGTGGAGGGGGAATTCTCAAGGTCATCCAATTTGGGTTTTAAAAAAAAAGGAATGAAGGTTACTCCTCTTCAGCCTCGTTGTCCCCCACATCCTCATTAGCCTCA
Source organism: Neoaliturus tenellus (assembly GCA_030545055.2). Taxonomy (NCBI): domain Eukaryota; kingdom Metazoa; phylum Arthropoda; class Insecta; order Hemiptera; family Cicadellidae; genus Neoaliturus; species Neoaliturus tenellus. The sequence goes on along the minus strand of CM061535.1, from coordinate 5,915,255 downwards.
TCTTCATCGACGTCAGACTCGCCGTAAGGGTAGATCGGGGACATGGGCGAATATTGTGGTGATTGTTGACCGTTGTTATCGTCCCCTTGCATTCTGACTTGGGACCAATCATAATTTAAATTCATTTGTATTATGATTCCAGGGTTGTCCCGCAGTATTTCCTTCATCCGTTCGCAAATTGTTTCCAAATAGTGTACACTATCGATCGACAGTGTCCAACCCGTACTTGTACCGACATCAGTAGTGGAGTCAGCTTGGCTGATGGTGTTGTTGTCTGCCATGATTGCTTGTCGGACAAGGAATGACGGTTGATGTGATGCTCATGCAGGAACATGGTGAAGTGGTGGGGGGTGTGGTGGAGTAGTGGGGGAATTTTCAAGGTCATCCAAACGGAGTTTTAAAAAAAAGGAAAACTTACAAAGTAACATTGAAACTTTCCAATTGATGGTGGCGAGCGTTTTCTTCTGCAACCTTGCCGACACATGTGACTATGCCGTACAGTATGAAAAGTACAACCATAATAAGGCCGAACAATAAAAGATAGCCGTTGACTATCATGATATTTTCTGAGTGGATCTGTTTTCTTCTTATCGCCCTCTCCTGCATCCTCTTCTCCAACTCGTGGACGAAGTCACAACATGCGTGAGGACACCTTTCATCTGTTGGTAGGTTTGCCATTGTTGATGTTGTCGGTGTGGCTGTTGAAGATGGAATGAGGTTTCCAATTGCGATGTGCCATGTACACCAATAGTCAAGTGGTGGGGGTAACAAAGCAGTGGAGGGGGAAGTTTCAAGGTCATCCAAATTGTGTTTTAAAAAAACCTATCTTGTTACTGAGCTTATATGTCAGTAACAAGATAGGTGTTTTTGCTCTTTTACTTCTTTAATATAATGAAAAAATATACATATTCTACAATGGTTAGGATAAGAAATACAACTGCTAGTCAGCTGAAGTAGTCCAAGTTGTCTGGCTCGGTCTTCATGGACGCTGGTGAGGAAGCCGTCGAGGAGTGTCCAGGCTCTTCCTTTGACTGCCGGGTGTTCCGTATATTGCAAGCGTAAACTTGCACATTTATACGGTAGCCTCGTGCCACCATCAGCTGCAACTCCTTGTATAAGTCGTTTAGCTCCTGCTGAGTCTTGATGCTCACCTCCTCGTAACTTGCGCAACTAACGTTGAGGGACATCCTGATGTTGCTAGGTTGGCTGCTGGAGTAGAAATGAAGCCGAGGCACAGCGTTTGGAGGTACATGGAAAAGTGGTGGGGGTGATGGTGGTGGGGGTATGGAAGATGCAATTAAACACTTCTAAACTTTTTCCATTGATACAAAGGGATGGAACAAATAGCACAGGTGTCCTTGTAGTTTTCAAATCTAAACATTGGTGCTAGAAATCCAAACTGTTTTCTACCACCTTCCTGTACGAACCGTCGAAGGTCTCTGACGGCAGCATTGCCACAAGGCCTACAAAACTTTTCCCCGTCTTGGAACCTATACCAGGAGTATCCCGAATACCCTCTATTATCTTTTTTGTACTCCTCGATATCCTGCTTTACTGTTATAGGGATATTATCTCGTAAAGCCGTCTGGAATAAAGATGCGTCAGTTATAACTCGTTGTAAGCAAAGCTCGTACAAGGTGCTCATCGTTTGCTAGTTGGCAACAGACTGACCGTTCTTTGCATCCAAGCAGGTTTGAATCCTAGTGCGGTAGTGGGGGTAATTACGGTAGTGGGGGTAGTTGTGAAATGCAAAGGTCAAAGGTCAAGGTCACCCGCGAAGTTTAAAAAAAAATGCAACATATCAATACGTGAAGTCTGTCACATATTGATATGTTGCATTTTTTGTTTTTTTTTATTTTTTTGTCTTTTATGATTCGTTTATTTATAAAACATTACAACAACAACATATGTACAACATTAAAACTTAAATCTAACACTGCTGCTTGTCAGCGATGTGGATGGTCAACTCTGTAGAATTGCTACCCGTGCAGCCGTGGGACACCAGGTATAGACACCCGGGTTGAATAGAGCGAAGATCCTCGTTTTGTAGAAGATGGACGAATCTCTTGGGCAGGTACACCTGGAACTTTGGTTCATCCCCCGGAGTAAACGGTGCCTCGCTGAGACTGCAGCAGATGGCCTCCCCAACTGTAGTCTCCATCTTCTTCATAGCATGGATTATGTAGTGCTTCTCGTCTTTTAGTTCCGAGCACTTCTTTACAGGTAATATTGTTGACTTGGAGTGAGCATTGAACTGCTCGACCAAAGTCTGAAGGAACTGGTGAGATGCCATGGTCAGGTTACAGATCGTCTTCTTGCTCGGAGATGTTGTCGTCTCGGAATCTCGAGTAATACTCATGCCAGGTCCCTGTCTGCTCCCCACTTATATACTCTCCGTTACCCCCACCACTCCCCAATTCCCCACTTTGAAGGTAAGAGGCGAGTTTATAGGCATTTTTTAAAGCGCAATGTCTATCTTTATCATGTTCTGGGCTTTTTGTACAAATACATATGGTTTCCAGCATGTATTGATAATTCTTATCCAATTCCACATCATTAACCGGAACATGAGTAAATCCTTCGATCCATCTTTTCTTTTCCAGCCCCTTTGTGTAAATATTGGTAAACTTGTCTGAAAAGTGATGCATAATGTGATACAAGTCCGTGTAACTTGTAAAACCATCATACCAATCGATATGATGGAAGTGTTTTGAAATCCATCTGTTGGTAGTAGCGGCTTTACTAGTTAAAGACGAATAAGAACATGGTGGTTTAAATAAAAACGAATAAGGAACACTTGTATTCATGTCCAAAAACACAAGTTCTTTTATAATGAATCTATCATCATTACCACGAAACGCTTGAAACTCAATAATACCAGGCTTGGACTTTACTTGTTGTTCTTCTCCCTTGTCCATTTTGAAGGTCACACGTCTGCTCATTACGAAGTCAGGAGGTCAACTGATTTCCACACCACGGTAGGTACTACTTTTATACCAGGCCGTACAGTTGTTGGCGCGTTGGTGTATATTTAACGTGGGCACCGTCCCCAATAGGCCTAACCCCACAAAATGTTGGTTATTGTTTTAAAAACTAACCATTGTCATTTAAGTTTCCATCTTTATATTTTCCTTATTTTCATTTTCATCACTAACACTTGATTCTTCTCCTCCATCTTCCTCTTCTTCCTGTTTTACTGATTTCTTATGTAGTTGAGCGTACTTTTCCAATTGTCTCCACATTTGTACTTCATGAGGAACTCTATTAAATATAGAAGTATCCACAGGTCCGTATAATATAGGTGCGTCCGGTTGTTTGTCCAAAGTGTCTTCCAGATAATCTTTAATAATCGAACTTGAAAACACCAGTTGTCTCAAGTATCTTGTTATAGGTTCAGTAGCACAAGTTAAAATGAAAAACTCCTCTCGATTAAGTTGAATTTTGTTATCATGTCTTGTTGTGTCTCTAAACCGTAGCTGATGATCACCACGTTGTTTAATGATATCAATTTCCACATTTGAATCCAAAAGTCCTACTCTTGTCTTTCTTCCAAACATGTTACTACTTAAATAGCATTCTAGTAGATGCAAATGTTTCATAAACGATTCCCAAGCACTGTCCGTAAACAAAATCATTTTGGCTCCATGAGTTAAAATTACAGTAGGGGAATAATCTGTAGATTTCATAACACCGATTAAAACACTTTTATCCAAACTGGAAGAGATTGGGTAAAATATTCGCAAAAATACCTCACTCAATATGTTTGGAGAAATATTATCTTCAATATCCCTTTTTCTCTTTTGTATAGTCTTTCTTCTTTTACCTTTTTCTTCAACATTATTACTGGCGTGAAGTTGTCCGCAAACGTTTTGTTCACCTCCTTCCTGGTGACCTTGAGGATCTAAAAACTCAGATATCTCCTTCTCAATATCTACCACATTTTCAGGTGTACCACTAGGAGAAGCCATATTGAATACGATGCTACCCATACAACAGTAGGCAACAAACTGATGAGGAGCGGTCTGTACGCTCTGCTTTTATACTCGCGGAATGAAACAAAACCGGTTCTTACAATACATTTTTAACAATTCCAGTTAAAGGTGTGTATGTTACGATTTTATCATGTAGAATTAAACAGTATGCAGTTGTATTAGCCGGTATAGCATCGTTGAATTCCATTTCTATTTTTATATCCACACTTGAAGACTTTACTGATTCATTTTGTTTAGAACAATCGATTACAACTATTGGGTAGGCATCGAAATATTTGTCAGGTGGTAATAAAGGTGTATTTGTTTTACCGTAATATGAACTTTGGAATCTCGCGTACATATCGTACAATATACTGTATTTCTTCTTAGTGAATGACACATTTAAATTGTCGTATGGAAAGAATTGTGAATTTAAATAAACTTTAATATTTTTCAAGTCACAATGATCAAATTGTCCTGCATGTTTAGTAATGGAGTCTCTTCTACCTGTTTGTAAACCAAATATAATATACCTGGCTCGTTCTACATAATTCGATGTTTTAACAGTCCAAGTGTGTCGATCCGTAGTAGGTAAACTGGGATGCTCATGAAATTCCCAACTTCTAAATGGAATAACAATATCACGATCGGCTTTTAATTTTCTTAAAAGTAGCATTCTATGCTCGTCAGCCAATTTAACATGTGGAACTCTCCATACAATTTTGTCTAATTTTAATTTCCATTCTAAAGTCGCATCTGTAGTAGCATCTGCAGCTTTAATAATGTCTTTATCGTTAGAAGATCTCAACAAAACTAATTCTTGTTTAACGTTTAATATTATTTTCCTATAATCTTCAGCAAAACCAAGCAGCAAACGTAATGGAATATGAAAATCAAAATATCCATTTGGATTTGGAGTGATTGTGTCAATCGTAGGTAATACCCATCCGGCAGGTTTAAGTAAATTGGTTTCATTGGGTGTTATAGATGTTAATCCTTTTAAAGTTGTCGTAATACCTACTTTTTTAGTGGAATCAACTGTTACACCTGATATTTCATATCTAATTTCATCAAATAGGAAAGCCATAGGATTATTTATAAATGGAACTGTTGTACCAACAGTAGTACCGTCCTTTTTAGTAACTTGTCCTTCAATATACAAGTAACTTTCACATGGTAGTGTGTAAATGTCTTGATTTTGTATGGGAATACGAATTTCATCGTTATTGTTTAATTTCGATGAAGTGTAAGGGTTGTGGGTGTGATATTCTTTTTCCCATAGGGTTTCGTCGAATGTTGGACCCTGCGCTATATCCAGTATATCCATACTCGGTTAATTTTAATCCAATTCTCTCTAAGAAACGAATGTTCTCGCGTGTTAACTCCTCCACAGCTGAAGAGCTACTAATGCGGTTTCCCGTAGGTTGTTCGCTTTTAAATGTTAAACCCATGGTTTTGTATTAAAGTGTCGATTTTAAATGTAATCTAATCGTAATAGGCTCTTCTCTGAAGTCTACCAAGTTACCGTCTTGATCCAATACGCTCAACACGATGTCTGAAATGAAAGTGGTGTTCAACGGTAGATATACCAGGTTTTGTGGCTTTTCAACAATTTTAAATCCAGGTGGTACACTTGGGTAAAAAGTATGTATGATGTGGGTGTTAGCCCCATCCCTGTAAGCACCTTGTATAATGTTACAAGTTATGTCTATACTATTGACTTTTAATATTGTTACTGTTTTCTTACCGGAATGTGTTACATCTGGTTCTAAAACAGGCTCATCGTTGGAAAATCCTAATAAATCACCAATTGAGTTTGGTTGAGTGAAATCTATATAATATTTGGAAGTAATTTCAGCTTTCATCGTATTGTTATTACCTTTTAATGTTATATTGTCTTTTCCCATTTTAGTTTGCAAAAATTCATTTATATGATCAATTTCATAAGAACCTGTGGGTAACCTGCACTCTTGTAAGTCTGTAAATTTTCCACTGGCATCCTTTCCCTTATAATAATGCAATACGTTATTTTTACCTTCCGTAACATTGGGGATAGAGTTGTAAGTTGTAAAATCCAATAGTGCCGCCTCCCAAAACCTTCCTTTTTGCAAGCGTAACGCTGGAAAAAGGATACTTCGTAAAGTGGACGATTTTCCTGTTAATGATACCGTATAGGAAGACATCTCAATAGTGACTGATACTTTTAGCTAGAAATTCCAAACATAAATGGCCGCATATTGAAGTATTATCAGGTTGTTCTCTTTTATAGTTATAATATATGTTTTTAGCAGATTTAAAGTAATTTTGAAGTTCTTTTGGTGGTGGCAAATTACCGAAACTATCAAAATAATATACATTGTTATTTAGTTTCTTATAACAAACCCAATGGGTGCCAGGCCCTTCAGTATTATCCAAATTTACAATTCCAGTCTCATTTTGCCACATTTTCTTTGGTAAACTGTCTTTCATAAACACACCGCGGAAAAATGGTATTTTTAAACAGGAAATATATTTAAATAATTCAATATTGGTTAATGCTTTATGTGGTATGACCAATTGATTTTTTTCATTTAATATGCACGATAAGGTCTTAGGTAAAGACCTGCCCCGTTTTTTACCATTGACCACACGGTGGGCTTCTTCCTGCCTTTTCTTGTAGATCGTCGTCTTCTTTTTATATTTCCTCCATGTTTTCTTGTGGTTGACCTCCTTTTTACTCTCCTTCTCCTCCTTCTTCCACCTCCTACTGCTGTTTTAGCCTTCATACCTGCTGTTACTGCTAAAGCTGCTGCTTTTTCTGCTATGCTAGCGTCACTTGATTTTACTCGTTGCCAAGCTATGTCCGCAAGCTTTTTGTCAGCTATTGATCTATTTTTTGAATCGGCAAACGTGGAATATGCGATATCGTGTTCTTTACAAGCCTGATCTAACTTATTTATGCCAGGATCGCCTCTTTCCAGTCGTTTTTTCAATTTAGTTCCTGGTCCGCAATACTGATAACCTCCCGGTATATGAAATTCGTATGGTAATGCGTCTATTGCTCTATTTACTATGGATCCTACTGGAATTCGTTTTAAAGCTTTACTTAACAGAGAAACCGCTGTGGACGTGATCCCACCTCCTCTCCTTACAGTGTCTCTATATGGACTGATGTACTGGAACGTCATTATTGTCCTTTTATAATCGCAATGTACAACTTATGTGTTACCTCTATGACAAGTTGGACATAAATGAAGTCGTTTATTGTGTTCTTTTATTAAATATCAAAATCACCCCAATCCGATGATCTAAACTTTTTTGTACGAGGGTTGATAAAATAGTTTTGAACAATTTCCCGTTTAATCCAAGTACCTCTCTCAGATTCCAACAAAGGAGTACGACCTGAACCAATACCAATATGGTTGTATACATCAAATAATGCATTTCCTAAAACTTTTACAAGAAAATTAACAGTGACAGCATTATCCACATGTTCAGGGTCTTTAAGGTCTGTTATACGTTTATTATTACAAGTATACACTTTGCTATCCATTTGTGATAATGTGATAGTCTGTCCTACAGTTGCAGCATCATTTGCTTCTCTTCCTTGCGCCATGTTTTTTAATTTTTTATTACTACATATAAAAAACGCATAGTAATTATTTGGATCTAGATGTACTGTTTGTCCTAAGGCAGCCGCGTCTCTATCAGCATGACCCCATGACACATTTGATAACCTTCCATGCCTGCAATCCCAATAAGCGTTTTTGTATGTCAATAAACGAAATTTTTCATTACCTTGAATAAAGTCATCCCCTTGCTTTGATAATACTTCATCTCGTTTTGCAAATCCAGTTGTTTCTTGTTTTAAAGTCTCTTTCATTTGACCCACTGTTGCACCATCAGATGGTGCTGAACCATCTTTTACATTCGCCAAACAATTGCCAAGACAATCGATAACTCCCACATCACGTATGACACAATGATCTTTTATATATTTGAGATTTACAGCATCATTTTCATTTTTTGGATAACCTATATCGTTAATAACAAATTTATAAAAAGAAAATCCATCTTTTGTCTTTTCAGGTATCAAAGAATGTAAATAGCGTCTATTTACGCTGTCTTTTGCATCTTTAGGGTCATCTACGTTGGATATACGTTTATTGTTGGCACTATACGTTTTCCCATTGAATTTTAACGTATTTTTTAATTCAGATGACAAATAACCTTTGTTTATCGCATCACCATTTTCATTTGGTTTACCAACGTTGATAATTCTATGATTTTCCGCGTCATATGTGTTATTTTGTAGTTTTAATGTTGGCGATATCTTTTCCTTTAATATTTTTAGATTTATTGCATCGTTTTCATCCGAAGGATCTTTTATGTTTTTTAACCTTTTATTACTCATATCATAATCTCCATCAGGTGTTTGTGGTAAACCAGCACTTCTTTTTAAACTATTGGCATAATATAACCCATCCGAGGAGTAACGTCCGAACTTGTCGACACTCATAGTGCAACTGAATAGTATTCTAGGGAGTAACGTATTTTTATGAGATTACCCCACGGTTTCGGAGTTCATCCACTAAAGCCACCCATTCGTTTTCCAATCCAGTATGACCCGCTTCTTTAGCTTCATGTATTAGTTTCATTCTATCAACCAATTTATTGATATTATTGTAATAAATCACATTTGTGTTATACAGTTTCTTCATTAAACCTGTACCTGTAACAGACTTGTTTCTTTTTCTTGGTTCTGTAGCACTTATATCCAAAGTGGATGACACAAACCTTCGTTTTACAGGTTTTCTTGGTATTATTGGCATTGGTTGTCTTCTCGTTGTTGGTATTAACTTGGATACAAATTCTCTATATTTTAAAGACTTTGATCTAAAAACAGGTTGGTCAGCTGAATACTTCCTCCTGTATGCATTAGTTTGTTCCAAAATCTTTTTATATGCTTCCATGTCTTTTTCTTTAACTAACAATTCTAAAGGCTTATTTTCAAATAATAATTCAAATAATCCTCTTGTGCCCTTATATCTTTGATCACCAACAATAATATTATCATGTTCATCAATGTTTACCGGGCTATTACCAACCATTAAACCCTCTTCTGTTAATCTTACTCCATAACTATGGTAGTTTTTATTAGGGTTTGTTCCAGCTAACATTTTTATCATGTATTTCCTTCCTAAAGGTCCTTTGTTATGAATGTTTTCACCCAACAAGCTTATGTTTGACGGACCTTCCCTTGCTTCTTCTTTTTCCTCTTCACTAGCAGTTGATACAACTTCATGTCCTCTTTTGGCTTTTACTTCATATAATTCTCTTATTCCACTATAGTCTGGTGATTCTAGCTCTCTTTCGGGTTCTCCACCGGTAAAACCACTATATGTAGAGGATTCCGGGTCTTCATCGCTAAAATCTTCTGATTTTACATTTTCTCTTTCAAACTTTGTAATAGGTGCAATCGCATCTCCTTCCAATACAGGTTTAGCAAATTTTTTGTTTAATTGTTTCAAGGGTTCAGTAATAGGTTTAAAAGTAGATTCAAGGAATTTCTCCCTCTCGCTAATACCTAGTTTCAATGCTCTGTTTTTAGCCCGAATAGAATCACTAAGTGATTTTATTTCTTTTACTAATTTTTCTTGGTTAACCATGTTTGTAGCAAGACGTGTTGTACAACAATGAATGTGTTATACCACGTTTAATGTATTAATATAAATTTATCAAATCCTATCCTGTATCGACCATTGTTTAGCGGTTGTTCCTTCATAATTGTTAGGAACCCATACTTTTCAGCCCAAGCCTTTCCACACAACTCTTTAAATCGTTCAAATGTCATATCCGCATTTACATGATCAAAATATATATGTTTTAGGTTGGTTTCGTCCTGTTTAAATACAATTAACATGTTTGCATTGTCTCTAATGAGTTGTTTAGGTATTTTGCTGTAAGTTTGGCCAATATAAATGCTATCTATGTTGTTATGTCGACCCATAGCGAAGTAATTCCTTATTGTGTTTTGGTTTTCACAAGATACATCGTCGAATATAAACACGGAGAATGGTTTAGCTTCTTGTGGCTGCATGACACTCTCGCTTGCATTAAACTTTAAATATTTAACTTCAGGCACATTAGTCAGTATTTTTTCCAATAATTGATACTTTGGTTGTTGTAGTGATTTTGAAAATACATATAGATTGTTAAATCGTAATCCTTTAGGGTTTGTAATCAAATTGAATACTACATTAGTTTTTCCACAGTTGGAAGGTCCGGTAACCAGACAACGAACGGTGTTTGGTAACAAATTGCCATGCTTCCCACTATTGAATTCTGAATTATCCACTGTGAGTTCATCTATATTATTAATAGTAAAACTCTCTTTTTGTGGTACTATCTCCATCCTTTGTAATGGTTCAACCTAAAATGATTCTCTATCGTTATATCAAATCCTTTTTAGGTATCCAAGAATCTTCCGTCTTATTAAATCCTAACCATCGTACTTTGACCTTATCTTTTTTCCGTTGCAACACCTTTTCAACTAAATATACATCGCCTACTGTTGATTTTAACATTTCATGTCCATAAAACCCTCCTTCAAGCAATTGTCCTTTATTATCTTTTAAAATATATGTCTCAGGTACTGTAGGTTGTACTTTGAATACAGTAAAAACCTCATTGGTCCAATTTGGCAGGTACCTTTTACTGAATACACCTTTATATTTACTTATTCGCACTTTATCACCCACATTAAATTTTTTAGGCTTTAGTTTTTCAACTTTTGGTTTAGTATTCGTTTTTATACGTTTTAATACAAGGTTTTCATTTTTACTAGTTACTTGGTTTGGTTTCATCCCGATAGTCCTATGAAATTTGTTATTGTAATCGTTTATAAGTTTTGGTAACATATCAATCCATATGTGCGATCCTCTGTTGGAAAACATTTTATACATTGCACTTTTTAAAGTTCTATTGAATCTTTCTATTATTGAGGCTTTTACTTCTGAATTGGTTGAATAATGGTTTATATTGTGTTTTTTCATTAAATTTGCAAATTCCTTATTAAAATATTCTTTTCCATCATCTGTTTGTAAATGTTTAATAGTATGTTTGTCTCTTTGTATAGCTGTTTCCATTGCTTTTGTAACACTTTTGCCACTTTTATCTTTTAGTGGTAAAGCATCTGCCATTTTTGAAAAACAGTTAATAACAGTCAATATGTATTTATATCCTTTATTTTGTTTGCTATAAGGAATCATTTCGATTAAATCCGCTTGATATAAATCATTAATTCCTTTTATCACCGTATTTCTTCGTGGAAACTTTCTTCTTGCAGGTTTATGAAGTTCGTTGACAATTTGTTGCTTCAAGTCCTTCATATTGCAGGTTTCAATGTTTGTTGTATCACATGTATAATCACAATGAATGTTGTTTTAAATATTCACATAATTTATATGGGTCAAGGTCATCCAAACTTGTGTAAAAAAATGGGGAACACGGCGTTGGACTTGCCGTGTTCCCCATTTTTTTACGGAAGGAGAAAGGAATAAGGTCGTAGTTGTAGAAGGACGAAGAATAGGTTACTAGTTGATAGGGTTTAGAGAGTAGTGGCCAAAAGGAAGAGTGTGGATTTTGTCGGGCATAATGTATCTTTTATCATCCCGAGCTGACAGTGCTTTTTTAATTTCGGTGACACTGTAGACTTGATGCTTGAAGCTTCGGATATTGTTGAATGTTGCTGATATCGTAGTATCTTCAAACAAACAAGTCTTGTAGTGGTCAAATGTCACGTGTTTTTTCAAATAAGATGTCTTCACTCCTTTTGCTTTCTTCACTGTCGGTGTGTTGTTCTCGTGGTACATCTTAAATGAATACAATTTCGCCATCAGCGCCACTATTTCTTCTAAAGGCATTCCATTTGCTTCATCTTTGAATTTTCCAATTACTTTTTTATATTTTTCATTAAAATTTGGATGGTTTTTCGGATAGTCAGAAAAATCGAAATCTTCTTTGTATGGAAATGTCCTTAGGTCTTCATACATGTCCAAAGTCTTTATCCAGTAGATAAACGCGTCCGTATCCATGTATGCGACTCCAATGTTTTCCCTTCCGTAATGTTTAACCATTTTGTTATAATGGAAATCATACATCAGGGTTTTACTTATATCCAAAATCGACATACCTATGTATAACGGACGGTCCATGACTATTGTTGTTTTCTTCATACTGACAGCGACTAGATTTTCGTTTATAATCATGGATGTTCCGAAATTTGGTTTTTGAACTAATTTTTCCAATTTCCTAGGATCACTCACTAATTTTACATTTTTGTGTTTCCTTTTGTTCTCCAAGGTCTTCCCAAAGATGGCATTGTTCATTAATTTATAGAAGTCCTTTTCAAATGCTGTTGTCGCTGCAGCTCTTCTTGCAGTGTTGGAATCAATATATGGTTTCAACCAACAAGACTGGGTGAATTCAATTGCTCTATGAATTCTCACTATACGTAGACCCAATTCAAGAGCCTGTTGAACTACCCAGTAGTGAGCCACATAGCGATCCTTATTCTCCAAGGTCATCATCAATTTTGGCCATCTTCCTGTCGGTGAAACTTCAGTCTTGGCTAGGAGAGGCAAGTCGTAGTGATGGTCATGAAGGTGCTCCGGGTATTCAAAATCACAGTCCAAAATATAGCCTTTTGGACCATCCTTTGGAATCTGTGAGATGTCTCCGATGGTGGCCGGGTCGATCCACTTGAAGTCAGCGTAGGGAAGCGGATTTGACATTGCCCAACCATAAAGGTTGTTTGCATCAAAATAGCCTAGGTAGACCGATGGTTGTTGCTCGTCGAAGCCGGGGATGTACTTGTTGTTGGCTTTGACATGACGTGTTACAGCTTGTGTCAAACCGCCCCGTACACCAGATTCCATCATGAGCACCATATCAATATCCGTTAGAAGTTCCAGTCGACA